>JANAVB010035420.1:11484984-11614984 GCA_029216955.1 Iris pallida
CTTATAAGGGTGCGGGTTATGACAATTCTCGAATATAGGTCATGGATCAACTTAAAGAATTTTCTAAGGATTTACTATGGCAAGGGAAGATTGTAATTTTGATGTAGTCAGTTTTGGAAGAATGGCTGACAATTGGAAGTTGATGTCTGTAAAATATTTTGATCGAGAGGTATACTTGAAATTGAAATACATTTGACATACGAATTACATACAACGACGGAAGAAAATTTGATTTAGGTGATTTATGATTCCAAATAGAGTAGTTCTAATACCTTGGCGGCTGCCTTAGTTTTCTGTAGATACTTAGAGTTCAAGTAGTTTAGCAAGTTAGAAATTGGATTTTTGCATGGGGTATTAATAAGATTGTTATTTTGTAAGTTATTTTTTTCGTATATCCTATATTTGATCCTTGAAATAGTGATACGATATTTTTCTATCCCCTTTGATTATCACTCAGTCCTCAATGGAACTATCTTATCCGATTACATTCTAATCATAGATATATTATTCTAATCATCCTCGCTATCCTCCCATCATACAACTTGTTGAGTTCTCCTTAATCATAAACCCTTATATCCCATTCCAATTTGATCTGGAATTTTTAGTCCCTTAACTCAGAAGATTTCATCATTGTTACATTTCTCAATAAACTGTTGACGTTCGTTTCTTTCTTGCCTTTTCTGTTTCACAAGACCTCATTTTCTCCTATTTTGATCATAATTGTACCTAAATTTTTCTCGTGCCTAAATGATTTTGATCACAACAACATTCCAACCCTATCTCAGATCATATCTAGATAATTCTGATCGTGCCGATATTTTATCATTGTACCTAGTGATTATGCTTAGAATCCGATCGTGCTGAGGATTTAAATTCCATTTTTGATCAAGGTTAAGTGATTTTGATCGTACCCCGGCCCTTATCCTTTAATTTCGAGGACAAAATTTTCTAAGGAGGGAAGGTTGTAAAACCCGCAATATAGGTTTATTGGATTTTTGGAATTAATCGAATTTTAGTTGATTATTAGATTTTGGTTGCCTTAGAGTATCCCTAGTTAATTGGTTAGCTAGTTAGGTTTATTATTATTATTATTATTGTTATTATTATTATTATTACTATTATTATTATTATTAGTCGGATAAAGAAAATCATGTTTTAAAGTTATTGAAAGGATTTTTGGTTGTCGACATGCCCCTCCTGATTCCGCGCCCGAACCCGACTCATGTTTCTTTCCCTTTCAAACCTCCTTTTGAAATTCAAATTTAAATTTAAAAAAAAAACTATTTACTACACCAACTACCCAGCTGGAGCCCCACGACCCAGCCCCTCCTTTCTCACACGTTCCCTCTCCCTCCCTATTTTTCCTCCCAGCCACTTTCTTTCCGTACTAAATTCCTCTCAGCCACTCCTATACCTCTACCACTCACAAGCTCTTTCCACCTAGCCATTACTACCACTACCATCAGAGAGCAAACCCATTTCTTCTCTTTATTTTTCAATTCTTTTCCTTTCCCACTCAAACCTACCACCACCATTACCATTTCCTCTCCTCTGACTAAACTACCAGCACACATGAAACCTTCGACCAACTCTATGGCTTTTTCTGTGCCCGAGGCTACCCGCCCGGTAACCATCTCCCGGCCAGGCCACCAACAAGCTGGCGCAACCCCTGCTCGGTCGAGCACCCCTACCTCGCTGGACCCGACCCCTCGGGCCCCGATCCGCTGTTCCACGATCCCGATCCGTGCCCTGAGGCCGTGAGCCTCCGTCGCCGCTGTTTTTCGACCTCGTCGAGACGCTGTCTAGAGCACCCGAGGTATAATTCCGTGTCCGTGAGCCTCCATGCGGATTCTTTTTTCCTATTTTTGCATCTGAGAGCTCTAGCCGAGCACCCGAGGTATAATTCTGTGTCCCCGTGTCCCTCCCGTAGATAGTCTGTGATGACGCGGTCCCGATCCCGTTTCGGGAGTCGGTATTTTGAAATATTGTTGCTTTTGGGTGATACGTAGATTATCGGTTACGTCGCGGCGTATTTTCTATTTTTGGATATATTATGCTATGGTTGGCTTTTGGGTTGGATATTCATTTTTGGGTTGGTAATTAGTGATCCCTGGTTTGGGATATTTATTTGTGTTGCGGATTAGCATCGTCCCAGGATTGGGTTGTCCTAGTTACAGATGAGGTACTGCCGAAATTTTCGAAAAGGTTTTCAAAATAAAAGTATATATTTAATTAAATTTAGTAAATTGGTAAATAAAAATCTATTTTTCAAATCCGGTCCTTGAAAATGATTTACAAATTTTTGTTGGCTTTAAACGTGGATTTTTATGAGTTGTATCCCCTGTTAGGCGACGACCGCATCGGTCGGATGAGCCTCGGCGAAACGAAAACGCTACAGGATTTCCTGTATGTTGAGGCGTTAGCCAGCAACATGAGATTGCATGACCAAGTCAGAGACGCCCCATTAGTATTTTGGGTGCAGGACCTCGACCTTATGTTTGGACTGCTTCACGGCACTCAGAGCTCGCCTCAACTTTTTAATTTAATTTATTTAATTAGTTGTAAGGGCATAAGCCCAGTTTTTCTTTATTTTCTGTGGCCCTGTAATTATGTAGTGTAAATTTTTTACTTTCTTTTTTGGGTTGGTTGTTGGCGTAGCTAGGCGCATAATTAAAATGGGTACTAATTATTTTATATGAAAACTAATAAGGGTTTTCACATTAAGTTAACGAATCAAGACTTCTGTAAATAATTAATAAGTTCATGTTTTCTCATTATATATATATATATATATATATATATATATATATATATATATATATATATATATATATATATATATATATATATATATATATATATATATATATATATATTTTCTCATTATATATATATATATATATATATATATATATATATATATATATATATATATATATATATATATATATATATATATATATATATTTTATATATATATAAAATATATATAAAATATATAATATATATATATATATATATATATATATATATATATATATATATATATATATATATATATATATATATATATATATATATATATATAATACAAAGTTTTGCCAAATTAACCGGTAATTGCTATTTTTTTCAATTAATCAGTAACCGACTTATTCAATAAAAATGATAACGAACGTAGTTTGCGACGTTAGACAATTTTCGGTAGATTAATTAATAACTTAAAAACTTGACTAGGGCCTGCTTATAGAAATTGCAACTAGCACACCTAGAATGGCTTCTTTATATTCTAAGTCAGGGTTCTCAACTATAGGACTTCAATAGTGTGTTTGACCTTCCTCCCCAGCACCGACGTCCTGTTCCAGTCATTAAACAAAGACAAGTTACGAGTTACGGTTATGTTATCTTATATTTTATTTAGTAATTGTCAAGTTGCATGTTTAAACCACATTGCTACACGGAACTCTCTCCTAGAGTTCAAATATTGATTGTTATTGATTGCGGGGATATTGGGAGAATAATATAACGTTTATGACCAATATCCCTCATATTGCATATTGTTATTGTACGAGCTTACCCCTCTGACACACGGGGATAAGCCGTATTGCGTCACTAGGATGCTATTATACAACCCAAGTCGGTCATAGATGTTTACCTATTCAAATCACATTGTTTCAAATATTGTATTGCTGAAAATTGCTGAAAAATATTGTTCAAGTATTTCAACTGTTTAGCTTGCACTTTTTTGTTATTATTTGAAATATGAGGTGCATACTCGTACTTGCTCCCTCATGACTGGAGACCAACATTTTTAGGTGATATTGATGATGCTGAGCTATTGTACAATAGCTACTATGACCTGGTGATATATCCTGCGGTGTTACCAGAATCTCCCTTGGAAGACCCGGATCCTGAGGCCGAAGAGCCGACCGTTTAGCTAGTTGCCATTTTCCTTATTTCTAGTTTCTTTATGTTGAGGATTGTAGACTTTTGGTTTCAGTGTTTATTTCAGTATTTTTCTTTCCAGTTGTATTTCTCTTTGTTGAATAAAAGTTTTAAATATTCGTAAATTCGTGTTGTGACAAATGTATAGATGTTGTTGAGATTACCTGCATTTAGAAACAGCTTACTGCCGCTGTCTCACAATGGTGCAGGCTGGGCGTGATCCGATTCGGCCCAACAATTTGGGATCGGGTCGTGACACCGACTATAATCAGGATTGTAGTATTGGATGCAGTCAGGACTGTAGACATTCTTTACAGTCCTAACTGTTGTCAGCATTGTTAATTTTTTTGACAGTCCTAGGACTGTAGAAATTTTTGACAGTCCTAACTGTTGTCAGGACTGTCAAATTTTTTGACACTTTTGTTTTCATTTGGTGTTAGATTATAGAAATCACTATCAGAAGATTTGACAGTCCTGACAACAGTTAAGACTGTCAATTTTTTTGAGAGTCTTGACTATAGACATGACTGACAATTTTTTTGACAGTTCATTACCTTTCCCGTCGCGACTGTAGACGAATTTTTAAGTTCAAAATCTTAAATGGGTTTGAACTTCGAAAATTCGTCCAAAATGAATCATAAAGCAAATTTTAGTTACTGCGGATGAAATTTAGGCATGAACATGGATTGCGAACAATATTTGGGATTTGAAATAGGAAAGGAGGAAAGATAGAAAAAATGACTTTTGTAATTGTAGGTCCTAAAAATCAAGTTGCACCCATCAACAAAGTCATGAAAATCAAATTAAACATCCTTCAAGTGAACTGCGAAGAAGACAGATTGCGCAACCATCCGATTGTGCAGGCTGAAGTGCGCACACATCCAAGTGCGCATACTGACGTGGCCTCGTCATCAGTACCTGACAGAGAATCAGATCTTCTGACAGCTGACAGCACGGAGAACGAGGAAACTGTTCGTTTATCGTGCAGTACAGCGCTCGAGGACAGCTGTGTCACGCCCCGATTCATAGAGTCATTTATTCACATATTTTATCTCTTGGAATTGATCGTCCTCGCTTGGGCGTGATGCCGTACAAGTCTGGTATTGCACTTGTACAAGGCAAAGATGGTACATAATCGATTATTCTTCAAATAGGAATACATCGCAGCGGCAGAAGCAGATAAATTGAATTTAATAAGGACAATCTCTCTTATTGAATAGAAGTACATCACTTCTTTATAGCAGCGGAGAAAAAGAGTAACTTGAAGCCACATAGAGATATGTAGAACTTTATTCTCTTTATTGATAATTGAAGAAGAGTACAAGACTTGTATTGAAGTACAATGATTACAGCACATCTCACTTTGCATTAGAAACCAACTGAACAATGCTATACAGCTTACATTTGATATTTAGATATAATGGATTACAACTCGATATACCGACTTGGCTTACAATCTCACTGGTACAACTGATTACAATGTTTCATACATTATGCCCTTTATAAACAGAAGACATCATCTTGTGCAAGGAGAGCTTCTGTATGCCCAACAAATCTTCGATGTCGCGGGACCAATCAAGCCAATCTTCGTGTGTAGAACATTCCAAGCACGAGCACCTGCCCACAAAACGTGGGTCAGCACATCATCTATGTACTGGCGAGCAGAATCCAACCCACTCGCATAAACCAACATTTTAAGTGATCATTTAAGCAAGCATTTATTAGAATAATCTTTCTACTTGGGGCCTAGCATCAGTTTACAGTTCATGGGCAATAATCAGAGTGAAGCATGTAAACATATTCTTAGTAGCATTCATATGGACATATCATTTATCATTCTTGGTGTTATCATGCAAAGGCATCATTGAGGCATACTAGGTGTTATCATGAAAAGGGCATCATTGAGGCATCGTTAACATTAACATTTTAAGCATGTTATAACAGTTCTCACTTCAAGCATCACTTAGCATGTATGTTGTGTTTGAGCAATGATTATAGCAAGGCATCTTTCTAGCATACTAGGTAGAACATGTTAAGCAGGCAAGTTAAACCAACTTATACAATATCACAATTATGTGATTTCTTACCGATAGCCGACTCCTCGTACCTGTATCAATTACAGGTTATCTGATATACTTACTCTGCCTGCACAAAACATTCATTAGCATGCATCCTGACTACATGGTCACTGGTGTTGTTAAACCATATGGACTCTTCTCATTTCATTTTATTTTAAGATAATACGGTCAGCATAGTAGGTGGCGAGCCCCTATGCCACCCCGCCTTATCCGTGCTCCCATAGCACTCATCATTATTTCCTCCTAGGCCGAATCGGTCCCCAGGGCCCTAGGAACCGTTCGAGGAAATTATTACTCAAACCTTGTATACAAGTTGTCCATGACCATGCGAATGCGTGTCCGACTCGATTGTGAACAAAATCGTATGGTAAAATGTATTAAGGAAAGTAAAGGCAACAGTGCATCATTAGTCATATTCAATGACTTATTCATTTCATCATTTCCATCATTTCATTCGGTGATCTCAACGATCCCAGCTTTATCATTTCTTATTCATTACTTCATTGCAACGTATCTCATATCATTCCTTTCTTAAGAGGAATGTAACATTCATTCATTTTATGGGGACATTTATTCATTCCTAACTTTCTTATAAGGGACATGCAGCATTTCATATTCTTGCAACAGATACACAGAGAGTACATAATTCTAGTGTTTCATTCAGTTCATTGGTTCGATAGCATAGCCAGTTCATTTCTTATTCTATCATTCATAAGACATCTCATTATTCAAGTGTCCACTTGTTCCAGCAGTGTTAAGCATAAGGGGCAATGTTATCAATTCATTCTTAGGCAGCGAATCACATTAACAGTTCAATGTGTTGTACATTTTAATAATTCTCAACAAAAGCATCTCTATTATTCAGCAACTAACATAAGGGACATTTAGGGGCAGTTCATAGCATTTCAATACTTCATCTATTAAGCATGAAGGAGTAAGGAGGAGGAAGGACAGTTCCACTCACCCAAAATTCTACTAATCGTAGCTCCACCTGCGAGCCACGTTCCAATACCCATTCCGTCTAGCCAGCTAAGAGAGACTACATCAGTCTCAATTCTCCTGATTCCCAACATAAGTCACGGTCCAATATTCTGATCCCATCCAATAAGCCAACCAAATGCCTCGTGCGGAGCGGGGCATTACATAATATACCACTCAGAAAAAGTTTCGTCCTCGAAACTTAAGGAATAAGTCTTCCACAAGATTCACTTAATCACCATGAGTTTACTCATTCAGCTTCAAATCAATATTCATTTCAGCCCACTCGATCATTTCAAAATATCTATCCAACTGTACCATTTAAATCCATCAACGATTCGATCTGTCTATCTCTTTTTCAATTACTTGTAACTTCTCATTGATTTACTAACATTTTCCTTGCATTCTATCTTGGTCGCAATACATCACTTCATTTGGATCCATACACATATTTTAGGCGTCCCCAAAACATATGCATTTCAGCCAAATTCCGTACTAGTGCGATAAATTCTTCCCATAATGTTATTTCAGTCGCAACCAATCACTTCGGCTGGATCCATATACATATTTTAGGCGTCCCCAAAACATATGTACTTCAGCCAACTTCCATGTTAGTGCGATTCGATCAGCCACAATATAACTTTCTTTTCTAAATCCGACTTAGCATCCTTTCATTTGACTTATTGCTTTATTCACTTTGCCACAATCACTATCTTCCAGGCTACAATACTTAATATCAGGGACAACTTGGTTAAACTCTATACCCAAGCATAACATTTCTAACATTCGATCAAGGGTCTAACTTAGAGCCAATCATATCAAGAGTTCACAACATGCAATCATATTCATTCCCAAATCCAACAATATTTTTCACCGAGGCAACTCATCTTTTCTATAAGACACAGTCCGACGTCACCCACTATCGATTACCCGAGTCAGGATATAATTCTATGCAACAGTCAAGGTTAACTTAGCTACCCGACTATAGGTACACTCGAGTCTTACCTTACGATTGCAATTCCCACTTATGGCCGACAAATAATCCTCAAGGGTCAAATATCTTTTAAGACACAAGTTGAAGCATACATTCCCTTAGGTCAATACTCATTATCGTTGTCTCTCATTCAATGCCACAAGGTCATCCTATGGGTCTCCAATGGTCACCTATTATTCAGTCAGACTCTAAGGTTAGCTACACTGATAGCTAAACTTAATCGTTCAGGTGACTTCCCTAGAGTGGACGGCTGCTAGGGTTATACTAGTGTCTTATTCTTAAGGCCAACAAGTAACCAACAGTTCTAAGGAACTCTACCCAAACCTATGGGTTTTAACTCAGTCTGAATAACTAATCGCCATTGTTGGTTATGCCAACAATTGGTCATGCAGCCCACAGTTTCTAGGGTCAAGTCTATCTATCTAGTGTCTTCCTCAAGGAATAATTCCCACAGAGGCTCACTCTAGACTTACCCAACGATCGACTAAGATCGATCTATCCACATTACGGTCAAATTCCAACCCGACATACGATTCTCATCGTTCTAATAATCCATCAAGTAAATTCCTAATGATCCACATTTCTATTCAAAATTTTTTTTTTGTACCCACACGAACCCATAAGCCAATGCTAACTATTCAAGGGTCATCGATTCCGATAGTCTTAACATAATTATGGAATCATACTTATTCGGTCCGTATGACAGAGTCAAACCACTAAGTCATAAGCCAACAATCTATATCCCAACCAACAATCACCTATACCGACATTATCCAACATGTTTGCAATTTCTCGTTTTCATTTGTTTCTCAATCATCAAACTATCTTACGGCATTTTTAATCTCATGCAGTAATGGTCAAGTAGTTCATCCCATTCAATCCGACAATTTATGTATCACTTAACCATCCTCTAGGCAACAACAGTATTCTGAGTCACTACTTATTATTTTTCTAGTACAATTCAATTCTTCAGCATCATTCATCTATGCAATGACTATTCTTTGGTGATCAAGATGGATTGACATCTATTACACCTTAGGATCAAGGCACATATTTTAATATCCCTTTGATTCACCGACAATATTTTTAAACTTTCAGCTTAGCAACCAACTTTGTATTAGCCACATTTGATTTGTATCCAACCAATCGAAGTCAACATTCAGATGTTCTAAGCCACAATATTCTCTAGCCAAGTCTATTTACCCATAGCATACTAACTGTCTTTCTAGCTCGAGTCATCACTCGACTAAACAATTTCTAACCCAGCCAACCGTTATCATTTCTACAATCTCGCTACCCAACATAGCATCACTGTCAGGGGACACTCGAGTCATCTAGCAATAATACATGACTCCCAGCTAAGTCTCAGCACTACCCAGTACCCACAGATATTCTCATTGCTATTCTATGGAAAGGTCAACATACATCTCGTTCTGAGGTGGTAGAGGCAATATACCACTCAGAAACGAAGCCATCCTTAAACAATACCAACTCAATCTATTCCGGACATTCATGATCTTATAATGATCATAATACTTAACCAACATCTCGGGGTCTCAATATCACAAGCCAACATTCTTAGGGTCTAGAAAGCAGTAGCCAGCATGCATGAGTCAATTCACCAATTCTGTTGAACTCATCCATCAATTATTTCATTCCCAACTCTTTCTGCATCACATGCAATTCTAAACTTGTTACAGCATACCCAGCCACTTTTCTATATTCCCATATTTCTAACAGCACTCACAATATAGCATACTATGGCATCGAATCATTGTTGGGTTATTTGTGTCCAAACCAACAACAATCATTCTTTCAGGGGCATCACAATGTATATAGACTTATTGTATGGAACATCCAGTGAGCAGCCAAGAGGGTCAATGATCTTTCAGACACGAACAACATAGGATGATTACAGAACAACAACAATATAATCGTGGAAGCAATCTTTGATTTAATCGCGGAAGCAACGTTGAGTGATCGCGGAAGCAACTTTGGTCAATCATCGATGCAACTTTGATTTGAAACGAACCAAAGAAGAGACCAAGGACGTAAAGCCGTGCTCTGATACCAATTTGTCACGCCCCGATTCATAGAGTCATTTATTCACATATTTTATCTCTTGGAATCGATCGTCCTCGCTTGGGCGTGATGCCGTACAAGTCTGGTATTGCACTTGTACAAGGCAAAGATGGTACATAATCGATTATTCTTCAAATAGGAATACATTGCAGCGGCAGAAGCAGATAAATTGAATTTAATGAGGACAATCTCTCTTATTGAATAGAAGTACATCACTTCTTTATAGCAGCGGAGAAAAAGAGTAACTTGAAGCCACATAGAGATATGTAGAACTTTATTCTCTTTATTGATAATTGAAGAAGAGTACAAGACTTGTATTGAAGTACAATGATTACAGCACATCTCACTTTGCATTGGAAACCAACTGAACAATGCTATACAGCTTACATTTGATATTTAGATATAATGGATTATAACTCGATATACCGACTTGGCTTACAATCTCACTGGTACAACTGATTACAATGTTCCATACATTATGCCCTTTATAAACAGAAGACATCATCTTGTGCAAGGAGAGCTTCTGTATGCCCAACAAATCTTCGATGCCGCGGGACCAATCAAGCCAATCTTCGTGTGTAGAACATTCCAAGCACGAGCACCTGCCCACAAAGCACATCATCTATGTACTGGCGAGCAGAATCCAACCCACTCGCATAAACCAACATTTTAAGTGATCATTTAAGCAAGCATTTATTAGAATAATCTTTCTACTTGGGGCCTAGCATCAGTTTACAGTTCATGGGCAATAATCAGAGTGAAGCATGTAAACATATTCTTAGTAGCATTCATATGGACATATCATTTATCATTCTTGGTGTTATCATGCAAAGGCAACATTGAGGCATACTAGGTGTTATCATGAAAAGGGCATCATTGAGGCATCGTTAACATTAACATTTTAAGCATGTTATAACAGTTCTCACTTCAAGCATCACTTAGCATGTATGTTGTGTTTGAGCAATGATTATAGCAAGGCATCTTTCTAGCATACTAGGTGGAACATGTTAAGCAGGCAAGTTAAACCAACTTATACAATATCACAATTATGTGATTTCTTACCGATAGCCGACTCCTCGTACCTGTATCAATTACAGGTTATCTGATATACTTACTCTGCCTGCACAAAACATTCATTAGCATGCATCCTGACTACATGGTCACTGGTGTTGTTAAACCATATGGACTCTTCTTATTTTATTTTATTTTAAGATAATGCGGTCAGCATAGTAGGTGGCGAGCCTCTATGCCACCCTGCCTTATCCGTGCTCCCATAGCACTCATCATTATTTCCTCCTAGGCCGAATCGGTCCCCAGGGACCTAGGAACCGTTCGAGGAAATTATTACTCAAACCTTGTATACAAGTTGTCCATGACCATGCGAATGCGTGTTCGACTCGATTGTGAACAAAATCGCATGGTAAAATGTATTAAGGAAAGTAAAGGCAACAGTGCATCATTAGTCATATTCAATGACTTATTCATTTCATCATTTCCATAATTTCATTCGGTGATCTCAACGATCCCAGCTTTATCATTTCTTATTCATTACTTCATTGCAACGTATCTCATATCATTCCTTTCTTAAGAGGAATGTAACATTCATTCATTTCATGGGGACATTTATTCATTCCTAACTTTCTTATAAGGGACATGCAGCATTTCATATTCTTGCAACAGATATACAGAGAGTACATAATTCTAGTGTTTCATTCAGTTCATTGGTTCGATAGCATAGCCAGTTCATTTCTTATTCTATCATTCATAAGGCATCTCATTATTCAAGTGTCCACTTGTTCCAGCAGTGTTAAGCATAAGGGGCAATGTTATCAATTCATTCTTAGGCAGCGAATCACATTAACAGTTCAATGTGTTGTATATTTTAATAATTCTCAACAAAAGCATCTCTATTATTCAGCAACTAACATAAGGGACATTTAGGGGCAGTTCATAGCATTTCAATACTTCATCTATTAAGCATGAAGGAGTAAGGAGGAGGAAGGACAGTTCCACTCACCCAAAATTCTACTAATCGTAGCTCCACCTGCGAGCCACGTTCCAATACCCATTCCGTCTAGCCAGCTAAGAGAGACTACATCAGTCTCAATTCTCCTGATTCCCAACATAAGTCACGGTCCAATATTCTGATCCCATCCAATAAGCCAACCAAATGCCTCGTACGGAGCGGGGCATTACAAGCTGTACATGCAGCGCAATCTGCCTACAGCGCAATCCAGCCCAGCGTCGTCCATCCTAGCGTAATCCAAAGCCAACGCAATTCAGGTGGCGCACTCCATCACAACAACTGACAAAGTACACGTGGCCTTCATGCCATCAATGACTCATTACGTGGTAACCGTCTGTACACGATCATGTGCATTTCAATCAAATAATGCCATGTGTCCAATACAGTTGGCCCACGATCAAGCAACTGCCAGCGCAGTCTGATGTCTGCGCGGTCCAATGCAGCGCAATCCAACTTGCGCAGTCCAGAATAACTAAAAAGTAGTTATTTTCAGAACTCTATAAATAGAGTTTCAAGTCCTTCCTAGAGGGATCATACACGCAGATAGAGATCAGAGATCATCACCAGAGATCAGGAGTTCTTGCCAAAGTGCTGTTGCAATCTTCAGAGGCTACCGTCTTCAAAGTTCACATCGTCCAAGGGATAAAGCGATCGTCTTCAGATCGGATTCCTATAGTTGTACTTTCCCAAAAAAATTTTTTACAAAGTTTGTTGAAATAAAAATCAACTTTTGTTTTTGCAAACATGCATGACTCTAGAGGCTACTCCTGAATGTTGGGCTTTATCTCCGGGTTGCTGCTGGTCCACGGGAGGTGCTCCGCCTTGCTGATCGGTGGGACCAGGAACAATGCCGCTGAAGAAGACGACATAGGGAACAATAAGGAAGGACCAAGACAGATCAACGATACGAGCATGTGATCAGGTCAAGAATCTCAGGGATTAGAAGATACGGGCAGATATCAAGGGCGGGTGCTGATTGAGACATCTACTCGGTAAACCCTCACATATCTTGATTCACAAGACTTGCATGGGCCACCACTAAAACCATGTAACGCCCCAGAACCAGAATACTGGAGAGCGGGGGCGTACATAGCCAGCTACGTATATTGAAGTGCAACCCACCTCGCTATACGGTCACGGCTGTCTAGATACATGAGGGTTTAACTACAAGCCAACAGTCTCCTATGGTCATGAACAAGCCTATTGTCTCAATCTCAAGCAAGCAATAATAGTTACAAGATGTCAGAGCACCAAATATATAATAGCAAGGCGTCCCATACATTACATATTGGATGATCATGAAGCTAGTCGTATAAAATGTCAAGACTAGCAAGAGTTTAGTCGTACATGATCAACCCTAGGATATGTCAATCATGTTATAGCCCGTAGGTAGACAGTAAGTAAAGATGCAATACGAGCTAACACGTGTTCGTCGTCTAAACGCCTCAAATGAATAATTTTTACAATAAAGTGGGAGGACATAAAGAAACCCACTTATTGCCAGGGTTACGCTTGGTGGTCACCATCTGGCTGGAAGACAAGTGGATCCTCTGATGCTGCTCCGATATCTGGCCACACAAAACCAGCTGGGTCAGACCCCAGAAAGAGCAAGTGCCACAAAAGAGGCTTCACTTAGGGACTAAAACCAGCATATCACAACAAAATATTAAAGATAATAAATAAGTACTGATAATAATAGAGATAACAACAGTAAACTGAGTACGAGAAAACCATTCAAGTAGCCAGGTCACAACCCTTAAACCAAACAAGGACCGGGATTGCAGCCCTTCACCTGAATAGAAATCCGTCTCAAATACTATTGGTACAGTAAAGACAATAAACGAAGAGAGGACACAGAACTGCTCCGGGAGCCAGTTACAACCCTTAACCCAAATAAGGACCGGAGTTGTAACCCTTCGCCTGAACAGAACTGGACTCCCGATCTTTATTGCTAAGGCCAGTATAAATAATCATAGTATTAAGGTAAGGTAAAACATGACGAGCACGACATGGGGTTGCAATAAGACAATAAACGAAAAGAGGACACATAACTGCTCCGGGAGCCAGTTACAAACCTTAAACCAAACAAGGACCGGGGTTGTAACCCTTCGCCTGAACAGAACTGGACCCCTGATCGTTATTGTTAAGACAAGCACAATTAATCATGTCATGTCACAATCTTGCACATGATCAGGATAAGACTAAGCAGGAATAAACTCCATCCAATCAATCATGGCCAATCAAGAGTACGGCTTTATTCTTTTAACTATCTAGGGTTATCACAGGCCTAGTTATTAACAAGATGCAATGAGATTATCCCAACAGCCACAAGCCCTGCAGACCATCCGGTTATCCGGGTCGAATGTCCGTTCGAAGAATGCAACACGTGACTTGTGCTGGAAATGTGCCCTACTCATCGGTAGTCTACAAGTCTACTTAATGCGCCCAGATAACGGGATTGCCTGTAGCTGGAAATCTCTTCATGTCTATTGAATTATTCTAGTTTATTAGCCTTAGTCAATTACTGTAGGTATCCCTGACCGTGGTACTCAGGGATCCCTATCCTAGACATGATGCAAGACAGTACTGGTTTATTTTGTACAAACACAATCACCCACGGTGTCTAGGCCATTCAATTCTGTCACGACATGCTAGCCGTCGCAACCGCATTCGAGATATATATCATGTCAAATTCACTGTCAAGAGTACGCCATGATGGGTCACTATCATGTCATGTCATTATTTAAAATTAACACTTAAACTGGTATAAGCGTGTATGCAATAACTAAATATAAACAGGGTGCAAGAGTTGTGGAGGAATCATGCGGCTCAGGGAGACGGAAAATAACTTCCACATACGAACTTAAAATAAGGTGCTCCAGAGATATTCGGAAAGGGAAGACAAAGATCTAAAACTTTTATGTTTTAAGTTTTTCGAAATTTTGGCAAGAAAATAGCTTAACTTGGCAAAAACAGTCATTCTGTGCACTTTTTATGCCAAAAATTCAATTATGCGCAAAATACGTAAAAGGGGAGGGTTTCAGCGTAAAATTTCACATTCTGGGTATCATCTAACGTAAAATACGCAATTCTAGGGTTTCCTGCATAAAATATTACATTCTGGATGATATACAGTATAAATACGCAATTCCAGGGTCCCTTGCATAAAATTTTATATTCTGGATGATATCCAGCGTAAAATACGCAATTCCAGGGTCCCTAGCGTAAAATCTTACATTCTGGATGATATCCAGCGTAAAATACGCAATTCCAGGGTCCGTAGCGTAAAATCTTACATTCTGGATGATATCCAACTTAAAATACGCAATTCCAGGGTCACTAGCGTAAAATCTTACTCGGCCGGCATGAAAAATCCAGAAAACTTGTTTTGGCCATAAAATCTTCATTTTAACTCGAAATGAGGTGAATCAAAAACCAAATTCACACAAAATTTCGTGCTCTTGCTCATGAAACTATTAGTTTTCGAAAATAACAAGTTTAGTAGATCAAAACCAAGAAAACTCCATGAACTAAAAGTTATAAAGTAGATCTAGAAGAATCTATCCATCAAAATTAAAAACTCCAAGTTCTAAAGAGGCTTATAATCATGTAAAGAAGAGAATGGAACAATAAAACTTGAGATCCATCATGAAGAAAGTTGCACTTGCCTAGGGCTCTTGGGTGTAAGTGGAGAGTAATGGTGAGGAAGAAGAAGAGTGAATGAGGAGAGAGAAAGAGTTGGGCTAATAAATGGGGATGGTGGTGGTAGGTAAGGGTTCTCCCCCTTGGTTTATGATGAACCAATAAGCAACCCAAGCTGAACCAAGCCAATCCAAACAAGCCGAACCAAGCCAGGAGTCAAGCAATACGAGTTAGATTACGTACACGTATTCCAAAATACGTAATACGAACAATAGGCATTACAGGTTCGTATCGTCATTCTAGCTTCGTGGACATATAACTTGTTATGTTTAGTGAATTAGTATTCTTGCACGTTTTTCGGTGCAAAGCGGGTCCGACACGGACACCGATTTGACTCAAAATTACCTTTTTGCCCCTGTTTCTAAATTGGACTTATGGACTATTTTAGCTATTTCGACCATTCTGGACACGTTGGTAATGGTTGTTTCACCATCCGACAACATCTATAGGTTTTCACCCTATTATTATAATCCTTCTCCTTTGTGGTATTTTGAGATCCATCGATTTCAGTAATTTTCCAATTACTGAAATTGAATGTGTTGACCCTGTAGATGTTTATAGAGACTAGCCTTGACCCTGTTTGACTATGGTTGACTGCTTTGACTGAACGTCGAAGTAGAGTCAACATTTGACTTAGGTTAGACTAGTTTTGACCATGGTTGACCACAGTTGACTATTTTGACCAAAAGTCAACCAAAAGTCAACCATAGCCTAAAATTGACTAGAACTTGACCGAAGTTGGCCCAAAGTCAACTGTTAGTCAACGTTAGCCTAGTTTAACCTAAAGTTGACCAGAGTTGACCAGTTGACTAAAAGCTAACTGTAAGTCAACCATTGACCCAGTTTGACCTAGTTTGACTTGGTTCGACTTCTTGTGACCTAGTTGACTTAGTATGACTTGATTTTACTTCCAAACCCTTATATTGATACAGTATTTCCACCTATAGGTCCTCGAGGCACTGTTCTAGGACTCAGTTGATATATTCCACCAGATCGCAGGCGAGTACATTCTCTGATAATAATTCTGTTTTATGATATTGTTTATGTTTCCTGTATTTAGTGTAGATACCCTTATTCTCTTGACACATTGTTCACACAGATTGCTATTTCTCTGGATCCCGTCATGAGATGTTATTTCTCGCTCTCCTTGGTATATCTTGTGCAAGTCTTTCTTGTTTCTTGTGCATTATATAGACACGATTCCTACGAAGGCTAGCTACCCTCTCGGAGAATCGCGTGTCATGATGTGTCATGGTTGGATCCACTATACTGGTCGGGGACGGGGAGTATTAGTGTAGATGTGTGGTCAATACCCGCCTTGTATATCTTGTGAACCTTGTGAATGCCAATCCTACACCACACGTATGATTGGCTAGATCATGACCTTGTGCAGACCCAAGCCGGCCACATGTTGTAGCTAGTACTCACACACTTAGATAGATGTTTCTTGATTCTTGTACATGCCATGATCAGTTTTACTTGCTTTGTTCTAGCTCTAGATTTACAGCTTACCTTGCTATGATACTCACTTGTACATTTCATGATTTCTTGTATATTCTCTCTATTTACTGCTTCATTTTCAATATCGTCTAATTAGAACTGTTATTTGAGATTTGTGCTCGTTCCATCCTGACTGGATATGTTGACAAAATTTTAGGAGTAGTTGTGCCCTCAGTATTGGACTTCATGATGTTGCTAGCTGAGGTAGATCTCACTATTCTTCTATGTGAGTTGCCTAGTAGTTATCCTTAGTTAGTCTTGTTGTTCCTTTTTTATTTGCCTGTCTTATGATCCTTGTAGATTCTAGTTGTTCTAGTGATATTGTTATTATTTCTTGTCTTATCTTCCTTAGTTTTCGTGATGTGACATGAGCATATTTCTAGTTATGGATCTTTAGATGTTGTAGTTAGTATCGGGTACTTGACAGCGCTCTACCGCCGATATTGCTGCGTAGGCTGGGCGTGGCCCACGTATTCGTACCCATATATCCGGGTGCAGGTCGTGACAGAGAGAGAGAGAGAGAGAGAGAAATGAACATGTTTGAGAGGGGTGGTGGTGGGTGGGTGGTGGTGGGTGGGTGGGGTGGTGGTGGTTTGGGGAGCGGACAACCCCTAACAAAAAATGGATTGTCCTGAGTGTCACGACCCGCACCCTGATTAGGGGCACGAGAACATGGGTACGTCCAGCCTACGCCGCAGTGTCGACGGTAGAACGCTGTATAGGTCATCTATAACAACTAACATCTAACAATAAGACATATAAACCTGTCATCTCCGCACGGAGGTATAACATAACATCTCAACTCTATATCTCAAACACAAGTCTATGAAAGATAAAGATAGAACATGATATGGAATCAGACGAAAGAAAGAACTGAATATATATAGAGTTATCACACCACACAAAGTAGATGTCCAACACAAATAAGTACAAGACCTGAAATATAACTAAGTCACAACTAACAATCGGAACAGTCCGATACAAAATAAAAACTGTAAACACTAGACTAGACTAGGCACCCTCTACTGAGCTAGATGCTCCTCAGGCTCCTGAAGGTCACCCTCATGTGTCCCATAGAAGGTAGGACAGTCACCATCATCATCTGTAATATTTTCAACAGGCCCAATCAGGACAGGAACGAGCACAATACATCTCACGCAGTTCATATCATGTTGGAAAATGTAAAGCATGCACAGAGTAAGATACATGGACTGTAAAGAAATATATATAAAAACGAGAGAGATTTGATAACTGGAATTATCTATATATATACGATAAGTAAGAACTGTAGGTAACCTGTGATTTAGAGCATGAGATGGTTATATAAACGGGCTTAGGACATATACAAGATTTCACAAGATTTTACAAGAATTTGTACAAGATGGGATTTTGATCACATAACCATTTCCTACTCACCCTCCCCAATCAATACACAAGGATCCAGTCAAGTTACGTTACCTTGCACAAGAGGTTTTTATCATGGTTGCTCACGTGATCATGAGAGTACAAGATTGCACAAGAGTATACATGAAAGCGGTGTACAAGAAATACAAGATGTTCGTGAAAAGCACATGACAACTGTATCTGATGCACCCCGAGGGAGATAACATCGCATAACAAGATCCATATAGTACCAATCCGTGATAATGACGTGACAGCATCATGTAAAGTAATCTAAAGCAAGAATATAAGTCCTAACAAGTATGAAAAGATCAAAGAATGTACTCGCCTGTCACCCTGTATGACTGATATGAATAGATGTCCGAACTGGTGTCACAGAGTCCTATTTAGAGTAAAACAGGTCACATCATATCCATAATGGTAAAAATAGAGTATACAATGCATACTACATGATTCTAGGTCAATCTGGTCAAAAGTCAACTCTTGGTCAACTTTTTAATCAAACTAGTCAAATACTAGTCAACATGATCAATCTGGGTCAAGTCTAGGTCAAACTACGTCTACTAGTTAGGATTTTAGTCAAACTAGCTAAACTAGTTGTTTTAGGTCATTCCTAGTCAATTCTAGGTTAACTAGGTCAACTTTGACCAAAGGTTGACTTTGGTCAACCCTTAGTCAACAAGGGTCAACAAGTTGGGTTTTGGGCCATTAGGGTTAGCCCCAAGCCATAGGCTAATAATCTTGGCCATAGGCTAGTCTTATAGGTTTCCATACAACCTATACCTAGAAGTCATACATATATATATATATATATATATATATATATATATATATATATATATATATATATATATATATATATATATATATATATACTACCCAAAATCAATATATGAGTACTAAACATAATACAAGCCTACACTCACATATATCTATATAATGACATAAAGAGACCTAATACAAAATGTATATATATCATTTATATATATATATATATATATATATATATATATATATATATATATATATATATATATATATATATATATATATATATATATCAACCTATATATATATATTACATATATATAGAGATAAGAGAGAGAGAGAGAGAGAGAGAGAGACTTAGAGTGAGAGAGATAGTGAAGAGGACAGTGAGAGAGGGAGGAACAGTGAAGGCTGGACAGGGGGGGGAGTGGTTCCAGAAATTCTGGGACCAAAGTTGGCTCCCCAACACACACACAATAACATATATACATACATATGTATATATATACATAACTTCACAAATACCCAACCAATTTTCCCCAAAACTCACCCACACTCACATATACATATATACTACACATATATGTACTAAAATACACTCATACAATGTATTAATCTTAACAAAATAGGTTTTGAAATCCACTTTTGCAAAAACTGGAAAATCCTAAAACCTGAGAACAGTGGACTGTGTATTTCGAAACAGGGTAACTTGATTTTCGTGCACTAAACCGAGCTATGGCTCGCAACCATGGGTTGGTAACTGACACCCCATACATACACTAGTATCCTAGGTGCCTGACACGACACCACGACACAGTTTCACGTGTCCAAACATGTAAAAACACTACACGGGTAAGTCCTGACACGCGCACGAAACCACAGCGTCGTGCATGCGTGCAGTCCACTCTAGGACACACCACGAGACACGACACGTCTCGTGGTCGAGCACATGTGTAGTCCACAAATAGGGCTACACGTTGCACACCCTGACACGTGTCCACGACACTCGTGGACACAAAACGAACTCCGTATCAATCGTGAAAACACGACTGATACACGCGAGTTCAGACCGCGTCGTGCACGCGGTTGCACGCGTCGTGCTCGCGACACAGGACACGACGCACCACGTGCTCGTGTCCACGTGTATGCCACGTATAGGGCTACACGCTCGTGTCACTACGAGACACTCTAGTGTCGTGTCCATGCGACACGACACGCTCAAAGTCGTGCCCGTGCGTGTGTGTGCTGACAGTGCACGACCAGTGCACGTGTCCGTGTGTCCTCTATACGACACACACGTGTCTCAAACTCGAGGGGGGCATGTCAGAGGTTGCCCCCTCCTCTGTGTCAATTTGCACGTGTCCATGTGTCCTACAGTGTCCGTACTAGGTGTCGGGTAGCAGGGGAGGCTGTATGCCTCAGTGCGGTGTCCTGGCAGTGGGTTCGTGTCGATTTTCGACACGGACACGGTTCTAATTTGTGCTCAGTCAAGTGTGGGTGTAAACAACAAGTCTAGGGCTACAAGATTATGAAATTTGTTTTACAAAATAATGAAATTCATTTCTTTGTGGCATTTCGACAAACACAGTTTTATAGCCTAGGATACGTGTCCGATACGGACACCAAACCAACTCTAAATCCTACCAAACTTGACCCACAGTTCCCTTATACCTAGATGCATGCAAATATGAAGAGAAAACACAAAATTAACATGGTTTGAGGGTATTTACCTATTTGTGCAAATCCAATGAAAAATCAATAAAGATGGGTGTGATTCCTTCCGCTTGGTGATGCCAAAAGCTTCCAATTTCCTTGATAGCAGGCCCTAACTAGTACCCTCTAGTGTAGGGGAGTCCAATGCAAGAAACTAGAGGTGATTTGGATCAAAATTGATCAAGTTGTGGCCTTGTGAAGAAATGGGATTTTTGTGAGATTAAAATTCATGTAAATTATTCATGAATGATTTTGATGGGTTAATATAGGAAGGGGGTAGTGTAGGGGGTACCCTTGGCTGCCATGGAGGTAGGGGAGGGGGTGTCCATGAAGACTTTTGTGTCTTTCTTCTTGGTTAAGGTTTGGACTTCTAGGTAAGGAATGATATTTTGAGGGGTTTACGGAAAATATCTAATATGTAAATATCTAGATATTACACTACTTTAACCAATGACTAAATCTATCCTCAAGCTTCTAGGTTAGTAGCTAACCTCTAGATTAGGGTAAACTAGGTTAGGGACTAACATGGTACTTAACAATAATTAAAATAATATTAAAAACACATAATACAAATAATTTCAAATAAATCCTAGAAAATTACCAAAATACCCTTTAGGCTAAAAAGTCCTAATTTGATGTTCTAAACCTATGGCTAGGCTCACATGATCATGGTTAGTCTCTAGGTTAAGAAATTTCTAGAGTTTTCACTAGGGTTATACTAGTAAAATCACAAAGTCATAAGTCGTGACTTAGAAAATAGTTTTAAATCTATCTAAAAATCACCAAAATTCATAACATGACTAAATCACCATTATTTAATAATAAAAATAATAAATTTTCAAAATATCCCAAATTTCAGAAAACTGGGTGCTACAAGTCTACCCTCCTTAGAAAAATTTCGCCCTCGAAATTAGAATGGTCATACTCCTTCTAGGTCAAACACCCCAACAATCACAGTCTCAAACACACAGTCCGATAATCATATGCGTCTGTCCAAAATCATGATATTCGGAATCTTCATCATGCTAGTGAGCAAGGCTACGATATTCACAGAGTCCTCGACTAAGGTACATACCTCTAGAATCATGGTATTTAAAATTTTCGCATTGCCGCATGCCTGGCCGCGAAAACCTTAAATTCCCACATCCGAGAAATACGTCCAAAATTCGACTACATGTCCTCACTATGCCAGCTAACATGACTATAGAAGACTCTAGATCCCATGATCGAGACGACCTAGCCCATACGACTTATCTCAGAAGAAAATAATTCATAATGAAATATCCGAACAAAATTTATCAACTATAAGGAACAGATAGAATCGAATTTCAAGACAGTTATAAGGAGGCAAATGCGGAAATAGAATCGAAAAGGTTGGAACCTGCAATCAGCTCTCCCTCTGCCTGTGCATCATCGACTACCATGGCAAAAGCTCGCCCCGGCTGGCCTCCCTTGGCCTGCTTGTCATGCCCCAGAACCAGAATACTGGCAAGTAGGGACGGACCAGGCCAGCTACGTATACCAAAGTACTCCAATACTCCGAAATAACGTATAAGCTGTATAGATGGGGGTTACTACTACAATCCAACAGGCAATCCTGGGTCAAGAATCCTAGGTATCTCAATTACAGGCAGTAAACAATGTACAAGAAGTAAGATCAACTGGAATATAAAATAGTAAAGCGTCCCAAACTATCATATATCAATGATCATGAAGCTAGTAATACAGAGTGAAGACTAGCAAGAGTAATAGTCATACATGATAAGCTCTAGCTATAGTCTAGAATACGCAAATCATGTTCTGGCCCGTAGGCTAAATGTCAAGTCCAAAACACGAGCTAAATACGTGCTCGGAGGCTAAACGCCACAAAAGAATAATGTACATAACTAGTGGGAGAATGAAATAGAAAACCCACTAAGGTACTCTGGTGCTCTGGGTAATCACCAACGAGTGGAAGGTACGGAAGATCCTCCGGGCTCCTCTATCAGATCTGGTCAATGCAAAACCAGTGGGGTCAGACCCCCAATAGCAAGTACCACAAAAGAAGCCAAACTATGAACTAAAACCAGCATGCAAATCATAGCAATAGATAGAGACAGACATAAGTAAAAGCAAATCGAGACTCGTGCGCTACCAATGCACTTATCCCGAGAATAGGAAGACAATGAGTAAAGCAAAATGTAGCATAAAGTAAAGGACATGTGACATAATATAAACTGTGTACATATAAAGAAAAGGAAGCATGTGAACATGAAATATAAACTAGACATGTGAGCATGTTAAGTAACTAGAACATGTGAGCATGTTATGTAACTGGAGTATGTGAGCATGTCATGTAACTGGAGCATGTGAGCATGTCATGTAACTGGAGCATGTGAGCATGTCATGTAACTGGAGCATGTGAGCATGTCATGTCTATATAGAATGACAAATGATAAGATGACTTGGGAACTATTCCGAAACCCAAGTTACAACCCGTAAACCAAACAAGGACCGGGGTTGTAACCCTTCTCCTGAACAGAACTTTAGTATCTAATCATTTACCGGCAAAAGTAAAGCATAAACAAAGATGTACTGAAAATAAACAAATCCGGACGTTGCTTAGACAAACTAGACTAGACTGGACTCCATACAATAGTCACGGCCAAGCAATGAGTACGGCTTTATACATTAGCTAACTAGGGTTGTCACAATCCTAATTACTAACAAATACAAGTTTGAGAATTTCAAGTCCGGTTACCTGCCTGCTGCCACCTATTGGTCATGCCGGGAAGTGATTACAAGTGTGACTTTGTGCTCCCACGCGACGGTGAAGCTGGGAGAGTGCTCATCTCGACGGATAGCTCCAAACCCTTAAATTAAATATTATAACGACCTAGACCAAAGGCAACAGGTAACTGGGAAATCCTTCCCACCCATGTTCTAATGATCAATCTAGTTATATAATCCTTACCATTTTCTTGGATTCTGGGTGTGGCATTCCGCAGAATCCATCCTAGACATGAGCATGCAAGACTGGACAAAAGCGAGAATGTGCACCATAACAAGCCACAACAAGAAAATATAATAAACTGGAAGCTGGGAGTGCGCTACGACGAGCCACTATAGGGAGTGCGCCATGACAGGCCACTATCATGTAAGCAAAGAAAGACATGTACAAGAGTGCACCACGACGGGTCACTATCTAGTAAGCAAAGAAGACATGTAAGGAGAGTGCGCCACGACGGGCCACTATCATGTAAGCAAGGAAGACATGTAACAATTATCATAGCTTGTAAGAAAGAATCTATCAAAAGACATATCATGGCATGTGGGAAACAATAATTTAAGCTAAGTACATTTCATAGAAAATGATTGAACATGTGCTAGTGTCAAGTGTATATAGGGTGTACAATCATTTTCTAACTATGCAAGATCATCTAATCATGTTAAGAAATCATTACAATCGAAGAGAATATCAAAAACGGACAAAAACGGGCAGAAACGGGCAAAAACAGACAAAAATAGCCTAACCGGATTATCCGGCGGATTATAGCAGATTTCCGGCGGATTTTCCGGATTGAAACAGCAAGTTTTGTGGTGCAAGTTCGGATTTTCCGACGGATTTCCGCGGATTTCCGACGGATTTTCCGAACCGTCACAGAAAGTTGATTTTTGAACTAAAAACTTGTTTCGGCCATAAAAACTTCGTTTTAAATCGAAATTCGGATTTTCAAAAGTCAAAATTGCATAGAATTGAATTTCCTACAACATGGAAGTATTAGTTTTCACAAATCAAAACATTTGATAGATCAATACCTCAAAATACTCCCAAACAGAGGTTCTCGGGACACCGAAACGGGTTCCGATTGCCACCAAACTCAAAATCCATGATATACAAACTATGTGAGGGCCTTATATATGTATATGTGACCAAGATCCATGATGGTAACACTAGTATCACTTTTGATACCAAGTTTTTCTACTAAGTCACTATTGGATTTTAACAGAAAATCAAAACCTTGTTTAAACAAATTTTGGAAACATGCATATATACGAGAATCATAAGGAAAACATATTTTTCAAAATGAGTTTAGAACAATTCTAAGTATTTACTACCAAGGAAAATAAAATGACAACAAAAACATTATGGTTCATGGATTTGGCAAGATGTACTTGCCTAGGTTAAGCTCCAAGCCTAATCTTCTACTCCTCCTCCTAGGGGGGTTAGACACCACACCCAAGGCCTCAAGGCCAAGCTCTTGGCAAGCTCCAAGGGGGAGAGAAGGGAAGAAGAAATGAAGAGAGAGTGAAGAGAATGAAAAGAGAGGAGAGAGAAAGTGAAATGGTATATATAGAAGGGGGAATTAATCTTAGCCGTCGGATCGTGATCCATGTGAAAATCTAAGTCAATCCTAACCATCAAAACAAAACCAAATATCCAATGGGTAATATAGTGCATCTACACTATTCATGAAAATATCTAAACACTATTCATCAAAATATCTAAAACACTATTCACGAAAATATCGGAAACACTATTCATGAAAATATCTAAAATCGAAAATATCTAAAATGTGGAAAATCTGTCTGGACGGTATGCCGTCGGTATACTCCGGTATACTGCGGTATGCCGGCCAAGAAGAAAATCTATAAGTTAGGAAAATTTTAAAGTATTACGAAAATCAAGAAAATACGAAATATACTACAAAATACGTATCCGTATATAAATACCGATACCGTGAGACGAGTTTCACAACTCTCCACAACTTAAAAATAAATTCCGTCCTCGGAATTTCCTAAATCTAGTCAAGAATGAAAACCAAACCAAAGAGCTGGAAAAATCATATCAATCAAAACGAAGCATGGCATGTTGGTAAGATAAAGACAACAGTAATATAAGTAAATGTGTAAGCAGTAACACAACTATAATCAAGAAGGGATGGAGGCATATGAATAAATATGTCTCCTGAGTCAGTTGAGTAGGAGCAGGCCTACGCTGACTCCACAACTTAGATAAAAGTCAATTCTCAAAATAAGTCGGTACCAATGACTTAATCCAAGACCTGACTCTACCCAGGACGTATATTCGTAGTCGATACTAACGAAGTTATCACATGCCTCGACTACGAAGATAGAAGAGTTGGGGACGAGAAACTCGCCTTCACTCACCGAATAAATCAAGCCGGCCATTGTACTCCATACGTGGATAGAATACAAGGTCGCCTGCAAGAACCCAAGATATCATGCCACTACCTGGCCTGCTACTGAAGAATAATCAAAAGGACATAACTGAAAGAAGACCATGAAGATGGTACCTGAGGCTCCCGAGGTATTACCCTCATGCTGATACTAGAGCTGCCCCTGAGACTGCGCATACAACCGCGCTCTGTGCTATCTGACCCTCTGAGCTCGCGATGGTGGAGGATACTGTGCCAATGGTTGAACATCTAGTATTGGCCCTAACTGCTCATCCACTGCTGGAGGTGATGACTGAGGAGACTGAAAAGACTGAGGTGGTACATCTGGTGTAGCTGGTTGTCCACGGGATGTCGGATAGGGGCAAGTGCTAACTGAATGGTCCTCTGCACCACAGCGGAAGCATCGTCTAATGGCCATCCAATAAACTGATCTGAGATGCCCTATCTTGCCACAGTAGATACATGCTTCATGTTCTGACTGATACTGCTGCTGGTCTCTCTGTCTATGAGCTTGGGCCTGCATATAGTGATGAGGCCTCTCCTGCTGGAATGCATGGGACTGCGTCGGTAAAGGCCTCTGAGCTCGTTTCTGCTGAACTGGTGCTGGTACCCCAAACTGTGGAACTGCGGGCTGGAAGAATGAAGATCCAGTTGAACTCCTCCGGGGACAAACCCCTATCATGTGGTCTGGTGATCCGCATGACAAACATAGAAGGTTGACCCTCCGACAAGTAATATGAGTGTGTCCTCCCCTTCCACAGAAGGAACATACGACTGGTAACTCCTGGTGCTGGTATGGATAATTGTATGATGGTACTGGTGAGGGGTGTCGGGGTGTAAAGCCTGACTTGGGTGCATGGTACCTCTTACGACCCTCAGCTCTGGACGTGGTCCTCCTGGCTATATGCTCGTGCTCTCGTACTGCCTCTATAGTAGGTCGGGCTCGATATGCTGACTGACTTGAGGACTGGTACTGCCTGGCTCCACCTCCTGGTGGCAAGTCCTCGGCTTTGAATGCCTCTGGTATTTCTTGTCCACTACGGTCTATCAACATCTGGATACTCTGCTGGAGAATGAGATCTCGTTGTTGTTGTGACTCCATGAAGCCCCTGAGAACACCCACCAGCTCATGAACAACATTCTCTGGCTGCTCTGGTAGGACTGACACTCCTGGATGATCAGGCTGAACTGACACCTCCGCCCTCGGTTCAACTCTGAACTCTGCCCCTAAATGCTGAGACTGATCCTCCATAACTGGCCCAACAGAAGATTGCTGACCTGCCATCCGTAAAACCCGAATAAGCTGATCAAAAGGAATAAGAACAGTGCCCCTGAAAGTTTAAGGACACAAGGATCAAATCGAGGGAACATGAAAGATCAACGATCAAGGCAGATATCAGGTCAAAGGATCAGAGATATAGAATAACACGAAGGATATCAATAAAGAAGAATTGTGACTGAGATATCTAAACATCAGTAACCTCCACATATCTGATAAATCAGACCTGTGTGGGCCACCACTAAAACCTATGTCACGCCCCAGAACCAGAATACTGGCAAGTAGGGACGGACCAGGCTAGCTACGTATACCAAAGTACTCCAGTACTCCGAAATAACGTATAAGCTGTATAGATGGGGGTTACTACTACAATCCAACAGGCAATCCTGGGTCAAGAATCCTAGGTATCTCAATCACAGGCAGTAAACAATGTACAAGAAGTAAGATCAACTGGAATATAAAATAGTAAAGCGTCCCAAACTATCATATATCAATGATCATGAAGCTAGTAATACAGAGTGAAGACTAGCAAGAGTAATAGTCATACATGATAAGCTCTAGCTATAGTCTAGAATACGCAAATCATGTTCTGGCCCGTAGGCTAAATGTCAAGTCCAAAACACGAGCTAAACACGTGCTCGGAGGCTAAACGCCACAAAAAAATAATGTACATAACTAGTGGGAGAATGAAATAGAAAATCCACTAAGGTACTCTGGTGCTCTGGGTAATCACCAACGAGTGGAAGGTACGGAAGATCCTCCGAGCTCCTCTATCAGATCTGGTCAATGCAAAACCAGTGGGGTCAGACCCCCAATAGCAAGTACCACAAAGGAAGCCAAACTATGAACTAAAACCAGCATGCAAATCATAGCAATAGATAGAGACAAAAATAAGTAAAAGCAAATCGAGACTCGTGCGCTACCAATGCACTTATCCCGAGAATAGGAAGACAATGAGTAAAGCAAAATGTAGCATAAAGTAAAGGACATGTGACATAATATAAACTGTGTACATGTAAAGAAAAGGAAGCATGTGAACATGAAATATAAACTAGACATGTGAGCATGTTAAGTAACTAGAACATGTGAGCATGTTATGTAACTGGAGCATGTGAGCATGTCATGTAACTGGAGCATGTGAGCATGTCATGTCTATATAGAACGACAAATGATAAGATGACTTGGGAACTATTCCGAAACCCAAGTTACAACCCGTAAACCAAACAAGGACCGGGGTTGTAACCCTTCTCCTGAACAGAACTTTAGTATCTAATCATTTACCGACAAAAGTAAAGCATAAACAAAGATGTACTGAAAATAAACAAATCCGGACGTTGCTTAGACAAACTAGACTAGACTGGACTCCATACAATAGTCACGGCCAAGCAATGAGTACGGCTTTATACATTAGCTAACTAGGGTTGTCACAATCCTAATTACTAACAAATGCAAGTTTGAGAATTTCAAGTCCGGTTACCTGCCTGCTGCCACCTATTGGTCATGCCGGGAAGTGATTACAAGTGTGACTTTGTGCTCCCACGCGACGGTGAAGCTGGGAGAGTGCTCATCTCGACGGATAGCTCCAAACCCTTAAATTAAATATTATAACGACCTAGACCAAAGGCAACAGGTAACTGGGAAATCCTTCCCACCCATGTTCTAATGATCAATCTAGTTATATAATCCTTACCATTTTCTTGGATTCTGGGTGTGGCATTCCGCAGAATCCATCCTAGACATGAGCATGCAAGACTGGACAAAAGCGAGAATGTGCACCATAACAAGCCACAACAAGAAAACATAATAAACTGGAAGCTGGGAGTGCGCTACGACGAGCCACTATAGGGAGTGCGCCATGACAGGCCACTATCATGTAAGCAAAGAAAGACATGTACAAGAGTGCACCACGACGGGTCACTATCTAGTAAGCAAAGAAGACATGTAAGGAGAGTGCGCCACGACGGGCCACTATCATGTAAGCAAGGAAGACATGTAACAATTATCATAGCTTGTAAGAAAGAATCTATCAAAAGACATATCATGGCATGTGGGAAACAATAATTTAAGCTAAGTACATTTCATAGAAAATGATTGAACATGTGCTAGTGTCAAGTGTATATAGGGTGTACAATCATTTTCTAACTATGCAAGATCATCTAATCATGTTAAGAAATCATTACAATCGAAGAGAATATCAAAAACGGACAAAAACGGGCAGAAACGGGCAAAAACAGACAAAAATAGCCTAACCGGATTATCCGGCGGATTATAGCAGATTTCCGGCGGATTTTTCGGATTGAAACAGCAAGTTGTGTGGTGCAAGTTCGGATTTTCCGACGGATTTCCGCGGATTTCCGACGGATTTTCCGAACCGTCACAGAAAGTTGATTTTTGAACTAAAAACTTGTTTCGGCCATAAAAACTTCGTTTTAAATCGAAATTCGGATTTTCAAAAGTCAAAATTGCATAGAATTGAATTTCCTACAACATGGAAGTATTAGTTTTCACAAATCAAAACATTTGATAGATCAATACCTCAAAATACTCCCAAATAGAGGTTCTCGGGACACCGAAACGGGTTCCGATTGCCACCAAACTCAAAATCCATGATATACAAACTATGTGAGGGCCTCATATATGTATATATGACCAAGATCCATGATGGTAACACTAGTATCACTTTTGATACCAAGTTTTTCTACTAAGTCACTATTGGATTTTAACAGAAAATCAAAACCTTGTTTAAACAAATTTTGGAAACATGCATATATACGAGAATCATAAGGAAAACATATTTTTCAAAATGAGTTTAGAACAATTCTAAGTATTTACTACCAAGGAAAATAAAATGACAACAAAAACATTATGGTTCATGGATTTGGCAAGATGTACTTGCCTAGGTTAAGCTCCAAGCCTAATCTTCTACTCCTCCTCCTAGGGGGGTTAGACACCACACCCAAGGCCTCAAGGCCAAGCTCTTGGCAAGCTCCAAGGGGGAGAGAAGGGAAGAAGAAATGAAGAGAGAGTGAAGAGAATGAAAAGAGAGAGGAGAGATAAAGTGAAATGGTATATATAGAAGGGAGAATTAATCTTAGCCGTCGGATCGTGATCCATGTGAAAATCTAAGTCAATCCTAACCATCAAAACAAAACCAAATATCCAATGGGTAATATAGTGCATCTACACTATTCATGAAAATATCTAAACACTATTCATCAAAATATCTAAAACACTATTCACGAAAATATCGGAAACACTATTCATAAAAATATCTGAAATCGAAAATATCTAAAATGTGGAAAATCTGTCTGGACGGTATGCTGTCGGTATACTCCGGTATACTGCGGTATGCCGGCCAAGAAGAAAATCTATAAGTTAGGAAAATTTTAAAGCATTACGAAAATCAAGAAAATACGAAATATACTACAAAATACGTATCCGTATATAAATACCGATACCGTGAGACGAGTCTCACAACTCTCCACAACTTAAAAATAAATTCCGTCCTCGGAATTTCCTAAATCTAGTCAAGCATGAAAACCAAACCAAAGAGCTGGAAAAATCATATCAATCAAAACGAAGCATGGCATATTGGTAAGATATAGACAACAGTAATATAAGTAAATGTGTAAGCAGTAACACAACTATAATCAAGAAGGGATGGAGGCATATGAATAAATATGTCTCCTGAGTCAGTTGAGTAGGAGCAGGCCTACGCTGACTCCACAACTTAGATAAAAGTCAATTCTCAAAATAAGCCGGTACCAATGACTTAATCCAAGACCTGACTCTACCCAGGACGTATCTTCGTAGTCGATACTAACGAAGTTATCACATGCCTCGACTACGAAGATAGAAGAGTTGGGGACGAGAAACTCGCCTTCACTCACCGAATAAATCAAGCCGGCCATTGTACTCCATATGTGGATAGAATACAAGGTCGCCTGCAAGAACCCAAGATATCATGCCACTACCTGGCCTGCTACTGAAGAATAATCAAAAGGACATAACTGAAAGAAGACCATGAAGATGGTACCTAAGGCTCCCGAGGTATTACCCTCATGCTGATACTAGAGCTGCCCCTGAGACTGCGCATACAACCGCGCTCTGTGCTATCTGACCCTCTGAGCTCGCGATGGTGGAGGATACTGTGCCAATGGTTGAACATCTAGTATTGGCCCTAACTGCTCATCTACTGCTGGAGGTGATGACTGAGGAGACTGAAAAGACTGAGGTGGTACATCTGGTATAGCTGGTTGTCCACGGGATGTCGGATAGGGGCAAGTGCTAACTGAATGGTCCTCTGCACCACAGCGGAAGCATCGTCTAATGGCCATCCAATAAACTGATCTGAGATGCCCTATCTTGCCACAGTAGGTACATGCTTCATGTTCTGACTGATACTGCTGCTGGTCTCTCTGTCTATGAGCTTGGGCCTGCATATAGTGATGAGGCCTCTCCTGCTGGAATGCATGGGACTGCGTCGGTAAAGGCCTCTGAGCTCGTTTCTGCTGAACTGGTACTGGTACCCCAAACTGTGGAACTGCGGGCTGGAAGAATGAAGATCCAGTTGAACTCCTCCGGGGACAAACCCCTATCATGTGGTCTGGTGATCCGCATGACAAACATAGAAGGTTGGCCCTCCGACAAGTAATATGAGTGTGTCCTCCCCTTCCACAGAAGGAACATACGACTGGTAACTCCTGGTGCTGGTATGGATAATTGTATGATGGTACTGGTAAGGGGTGTCGGGGTGTAAAGCCTGACTTGGGTGCATGGTACCTCTTACGACCCTCAGCTCTGGACGTGGTCCTCCTGGCTATACGCTCGTGCTCTCGTACTGCCTCTACAGTAGGTCGGGCTCGATATGCTGACTGACTTGAGGACTGGTACTGCCTGGCTCCACCTCCTGGTGGCAAGTCCTCGGCTTTGAATGCCTCTGGTATTTCTTGTCCACTACGGTCTATCAACATCTGGATACTCTGCTGGAGAATGAGATCTCGTTGTTGTTGTGACTCCATGAAGCCCCTGAGAACACCCACCAGCTCATGAACAACTTTCTCTGGCTGCTCTGGTAGGACTGACACTCCTGGATGATCAGGCTGAACTGACACCTCCGCCCTCGGTTCAACTCTGAACTCTGCCCCTGAATGCTGAGACTGATCCTCCATAACTGGCCCAACAGAAGATTGCTGACCTGCCATCCGTAAAACCCGAATAAGCTGATCAAAAGAAATAAGAACAGTGCCCCTGAAAGTTGAAGGACACAAGGATCAAATCGAGGGAACATGAAAGATCAACGATCAAGGCAGATATCAGGTCAAAGGATCAGAGATATAGAATAACACGAAGGATATCAATAAAGAAGAATTGTGACTGAGATATCTAAACATCAGTAACCCCCACATATCTGATAAATCAGACCTGTGTAGGCCACCACTAAAACCTATGTCACGCCCCAGAACCAGAATACTGGCAAGTAGGGACGGACCAGGCTAGCTACGTATACCAAAGTACTCCAGTACTCCGAAATAATACATAAGCTGTATAGATGGGGGTTACTACTACAATCCAACAGGCAATCCTGGGTCAAGAATCCTAGGTATCTCAATCACAGGCAGTAAACAATGTACAAGAAGTAAGATCAACTGGAATATAAAATAGTAAAGCGTCCCAAACTATCATATATCAATGATCATGAAGCTAGTAATACAGAGTGAAGACTAGCAAGAGTAATAGTCATACATGATAAGCTCTAGCTATAGTCTAGAATACGCAAATCATGTTCTGGCCCGTAGGCTAAATGTCAAGTCCAAAACACGAGCTAAACACGTGCTCGGAGGCTAAACGCCACAAAAGAATAATGTACATAACTAGTGGAAGAATGAAATAGAAAACCCACTAAGGTACTCTGGTGCTCTGGGTAATCACCAACGAGTGGAAGGTACGGAAGATCCTCCGGGCTCCTCTATCAGATCTGGTCAATGCAAAACCAGTGGGGTCAGACCCCCAATAGCAAGTACCACAAAGGAAGCCAAACTATGAACTAAAACTAGCATGCAAATCATAGCAATAGATAGAGACAGAAATAAGTAAAAGCAAATCGAGACTCGTGCGCTACCAATGCACTTATCCCGAGAATAGGAAGACAATGAGTAAAGCAAAATGTAGCATAAAGTAAAGGACATGTGACATAATATAAACTGTGTACATGTAAAGAAAAGGAAGCATGTGAACATGAAATATAAACTAGACATGTGAGCATGTTAAGTAACTAGAACATGTGAGCATGTTATGTAACTGGAGCATGTGAGCATGTCATGTAACTGGAGCATGTGAGCATGTCATGTAACTGGAGCATGTGAGCATGTCATGTCTATATAGAACGACAAATGATAAGATGACTTGGGAACTATTCCGAAACCCAAGTTACAACCCGTAAACCAAACAAGGACCGGGGTTGTAACCCTTCTCCTGAACAGAACTTTAGTATCTAATCATTTACCGACAAAAGTAAAGCATAAACAAAGATGTACTGAAAATAAACAAATCCGGACGTTGCTTAGACAAACTAGACTAGACTGGACTCCATACAATAGTCACGGCCAAGCAATGAGTACGGCTTTATACATTAGCTAACTAGGGTTGTCACAATCCTAATTACTAACAAATGCAAGTTTGAAAATTTCAAGTCCGGTTACCTGCCTGCTGCCACCTATTGGTCATGCCGGGAAGTGATTACAAGTGTGACTTTGTGCTCCCACGCGACGGTGAAGCTGGGAGAGTGCTCATCTCGACGGATAGCTCCAAACCCTTAAATTAAATATTATAACGACCTAGACCAAAGGCAACAGGTAACTGGGAAATCCTTCCCACCCATGTTCTAATGATCAATCTAGTTATATAATCCTTACCATTTTCTTGGATTCTGGGTGTGGCATTCTGCAGAATCCATCCTAGACATGAGCATGCAAGACTGGACAAAAGCGAGAATGTGCACCATAACAAGCCACAACAAGAAAACATAATAAACTGGAAGCTGGGAGTGCGCTACGACGAGCCACTATAGGGAGTGCGCCATGACAGGCCACTATCATGTAAGCAAAGAAAGACATGTACAAGAGTGCACCACGACGGGTCACTATCTAGTAAGCAAAGAAGACATGTAAGGAGAGTGCGCCACGACGGGCCACTATCATGTAAGCAAGGAAGACATGTAACAATTATCATAGCTTGTAAGAAAGAATCTATCAAAAGACATATCATGGCATGTGGGAAACAATAATTTAAGCTAAGTACATTTCATAGAAAATGATTGAACATGTGCTAGTGTCAAGTGTATATAGGGTGTACAATCATTTTCTAACTATGCAAGATCATCTAATCATGTTAAGAAATCATTACAATCGAAGAGAATATCAAAAACGGACAAAAACGGGCAGAAACGGGCAAAAACAGACAAAAATAGCCTAACCGGATTATCCGGCGGATTATAGCAGATTTCCGGCGGATTTTTTCGGATTGAAACAGCAAGTTTTGTGGTGCAAGTTCGGATTTTCCGACGGATTTCTGCGGATTTCCGACGGATTTTCCGAACCGTCACAGAAAGTTGATTTTTGAACTAAAAACTTGTTTCGGCCATAAAAACTTCGTTTTAAATCGAAATTCGGATTTTCAAAAGTCAAAATTGCATAGAATTGAATTTCCTACAACATGGAAGTATTAGTTTTCACAAATCAAAATATTTGATAGATCAATACCTCAAAATACTCCCAAACAGAGGTTCTTGGGACACCGAAACGGGTTTCGATTGCCACCAAACTCAAAATCCATGATATACAAACTATGTGAGGGCCTCATATATGTATATGTGACCAAGATCCATGATGGTAACACTAGTATCACTTTTGATACCAAGTTTTTCTACTAAGTCACTATTGGATTTTAACAGAAAATCAAAACCTTGTTTAAACAAATTTTGGAAACATGCATATATACGAGAATCATAAGGAAAACATATTTTTCAAAATGAGTTTAGAACAATTCTAAGTATTTACTACCAAGGAAAATAAAATGACAACAAAAACATTATGGTTTATGGATTTGGCAAGATGTACTTGCCTAGGTTAAGCTCCAAGCCTAATCTTCTACTCCTCCTCCTAGGGGGGTTAGACACCACACCCAAGGCCTCAAGGCCAAGCTCTTGGCAAGCTCCAAGGGGGAGAGAAGGGAAGAAGAAATGAAGAGAGAGTGAAGAGAATGAAAAGAGAGAGGAGAGAGAAAGTGAAATGGTATATATAGAAGGGGGAATTAATCTTAGCCGTCGGATCGTGATCCATGTGAAAATCTAAGTCAATCCTAACAATCAAAACAAAACCAAATATCCAATGGGTAATATAGTGCATCTACACTATTCATGAAAATATCTAAATACTATTCATCAAAATATCTAAAACACTATTCACGAAAATATCGGAAACACTATTCATAAAAATATCTGAAATCGAAAATATCTAAAATGTGGAAAATCTGTCTGGACGGTATGCCGTCGGTATACTCCGGTATACTGCGGTATGCTGGCCAAGAAGAAAATCTATAAGTTAGGAAAATTTTAAAGCATTACGAAAATTAAGAAAATACGAAATACACTACAAAATATGTATCCATATATAAATACCGATACCGTGAGACGAGTCTCACACTGCTGCTGATGCTGGACAAACCTCTGCTGCTGAGTCTGCAACGGTGGTCCCGTCTGCTGCCCTGTCGGAGCCCTAGCTCCTGCTGCTGCCTGAGCCAATCGTGCCAAGCTCTTGGGACACTCCTTCAACTGATGCTCTGCTGAACCACAAAGCAAACACAGGCCCTGCCTCTTCCTGCAGTCGTCCCATCCGTGACCTTGCTTCTTGCAGAAGTTACACATAGGGTGCTGTTGCTGCCTGGGTGCCTGCTGGTGAAGTACATGCCCCTGGCCCTGAAACGGCTGCTGAACTGCCCTCTACTGCTGTATGTGAGGGCGCTTGGCTGGCCCTGCACTAGAACTAGCCCCTAAGGTATCACTGCCCCTCTTCGGCTTGAGGCCGAAGTCCTCCTCTGCAATCTGTGCGTCCATTAATATCTGATCGAACGTCGCGTCACGGCGTCCCGAGGTGCGGGTGCGCACTGCATGAATAAGTCCCCTACGGAACTTACGAGCCTTCTGCCCCTCATCCTGGATCATATCGGGAGCGAACCTGCTAAGGCGGAAAAACTCAGCTGCATACTCGTCCACCGACGAGTTCCCCTGCACTAGACCCACGAACTGGCCCTCCATTGCTGTAAGAGCCACGTCCGGAAATAACTTCTCCTTGAAGAGCCTCCGGAAGTTCTCCCATGTCAGCCCTCTCACCACGCATGAGGATCCGTGCGGTACCATGTCAGCGCAATGTCGAAGAATCGGCTGGCTGCGGCCGAAACCCAAAACGCTCTAGGAAGCTCTGCCAGCTCCATGCTCCGCTGTACATCCTCTAGCCAGTCGTCTGCATAGAGGATGCCCTCCGTGCCTGTGAAGTCCCTGGAGCTCATCTTCCTGAAGTCCAATACTGTCCCCGGCCTGGACTGCTGCTGGTACGGCTGCTGGCCAGTAGGGCCCTGTACCGTACCCGGTGCCACTCTCTCTACTGCTGCTAGGGCAAGCTGATGCGAGTTCTCCATACTCTGCCTCAGCATCTCAATCTGACGGTGTGACGCCTCCGTCTGGCCCTGCGACGCCTCTGCCTGGGCTCGCTGCATCTCCATTATCTGCTGAAGGAGAAGGAACATGTGGTGTGTATCCGTCGGTATCGGAGGTAGTGGCGGCAGTATCTCCGGAACAACGGCCGTAACCCTCTGGGGTGGAGGTGGTAGACCTCCCTGTGCAACTGCCTGGGTCTCCAGAATAGTAGAATCACTGGGGGCAGTCTCGTGAACCTCCTCCTCTGCCTGATCAGATCTCTCAGGCAAGCTACTCGATCCAGTGGCCTGCGGGTGCGTCTTCGTCATCCTGGAGACGAATTGAAACAAAGAGATCAATATGGCACATGAGTAGATTATCAAAGAAGGACAGTTAATTTAATACAAGGGGAGAAATCATAAAAATCAAAAGATCAGAAATTTCCTAGGTGTGATTGAGAAACTTCTATCATGTCCTAGGTCCCACGTCCTAATTGCAGGCTCGTAATTAGTACTCTAAGTTGAGCACCATTACGAGATCGCACTAACTGCGACACAGACCTGCATGGGCCACCACAAAAACGTGTCACGACCCGCACCCTGATTAGGGGCACGAGAACGTGGGTACGTCCAGCCTACGCCGCAGTGTCGGCGGTAGAACACTGTATAGGTCATCTATAACAACTAACATCTAACAATAAGACATATAAACCTGTCATCTCCGCACGGAGGTATAACATAACATCTCAAGTCTATATCTCAAACACAAGTCTAGGAAAGATAAAGATAGAACATGATATGGAATCAAACGAAAGAAAGAACTGAATATATATAGAGTTATCACACCACACAAAGTAGATGTCCAACACAAATAAGTACAAGACCTGAAATATAACTAAGTCACAACTAACAATCGGAACAGTCCGATACAAAATGAAAACTGTAAATACTAGACTAGACTAGGCACCATCTACTGAGCTAGATGCTCCTCAGGCTCCTGAAGGTCACCCTCATGTGTCCCATAGAAGGTAGGACAGTCACCATCATCATCTGTAATATTTTCAACAGGCCCAGTCAGGACAGGAACGAGCACAATACATCTCACGCAGTTCATATCATGTTGGGAAATGTAAAGCATACATAGAGTAAGATACATGGACTGTAAAGAAATATATATAAAAATGAGAGAGATTTGATAACTGGAATTATCTATATATATACGATAAGTAAGAACTGTAGGTAACCTGTGATTTAGAGCATGAGATGGTTATATAAACGGGCTTAGGACATATACAAGATTTCACAAGATTTTACAAGAATTTGTACAAAGATGGGATTTTGATCACATAACCATTTCCTACTCACCCTCCCCAATCAATACACAAGGATCCAGTCAAGTTACGTTACCTTGCACAAGAGGTTTTTATCATGGTTGCTCACGTGATCATGAGAGTACAAGATTGCACAAGAGTATACATGAAAGCGGTGTACAAGAAATACAAGATGTTCGTGAAAAGCACATGACAACTGTATCTGATGCACCCCGAGGGAGATAACATCGCATAACAAGATCCATATAGTACCAATCCGTGATAATGACGTGACAGCATCATGTAAAGTAATCTAAAGCAAGAATATAAGTCCTAACAAGTATGAAAAGATCAGAGAATGTACTCGCCTGTTACCCTGTATGAATGATATGAATAGATGTCAGAACTGGTGTCACAGAGTCCTATTTAGAGTAAAACAGGTCACAACATATCCATAATGGTAAAAATAGAGTATACAATGCATACTACATGATTCTAGGTCAATCTGGTCAAAAGTCAACTCTTGGTCAACTTTCTAATCAAACTAGTCAAATACTAGTCAACATGATCAATCTGGGTCAAGTCTAGGTCAAACTACGTCTACTAGTTAGGATTTTAGTCAAACTAGCTAAACTAGTTGTTTTAGGTCATTCCTAGTCAATTCTAGGTTAACTAGGTCAACTTTGACCAAAGGTTGACTTTGGTCAACCCTTAGTCAACAAGGGTCAACAAGTTGGGTTTTGGGCCATTAGGGTTAGCCCCAAGCCATAGGCTAATAATCTTGGCCATAGGCTAGTCTTATAGGTTTCCATACAACCTATACCTAGAAGTCATACATACACACACACACACACACATATATATATATATATATATATATATATATATATATATATATATATATATATATATATATATATATATATATATATATATATATATATATATATATACTACCCAAAATCAATATATGAGTACTAAACATAATACAAGCCTACACTCACATATATCTATATAATGACATAAAGAGACCTAATACAAAATGTATATATATCATTTATATATACATATATATATATATATATATATATATATATATATATATATATATATATATATATATATATATATATATCAACCTATATATATATTACATATATATAGAGATAAGAGAAAGAGAGAGAGACTTAGAGTGAGAGAGAGAGAGTGAAGAGGACAGTGAGAGAGGGAGGAACAGTGAAGGCTGGACAGGGGGGGAGTGGTTCCAGAAATTCTGGGACCAAAGTTGGCTCCCCAACACACACACAATAACATATATACATACATATGTATATATATACATAACTTCACAAATACCCAACCAATTTTCCCCAAAACTCACCCACACTCACATATACATATATACTACACATATATGTACTAAAATACACTCATACAATGTATTAATCTTAACAAAATAGGTTTTGAAATCCACTTTTGCAAAAACTGGAAAATCCTAAAACCTGAGAACAGTGGACTGTGTATTTCGAAACAGGGTAACTTGATTTTCGTGCACTAAACCGAGCTATGGCTCGCAACCATGGGTTGGTAACTGACACCCCATACGTACACTAGTATCCTAGGCGCCTGACACGACACCACGACACAGTTTTACGTGTCCAAACACGCAAAAACACTACACGGGTAAGTCCTGACACGCGCACGAAACCACAGCGTCGTGCATGCATGCAGTCCACTCTAGGACACACCACGAGACACGACACGTCTCGTGGTCGAGCACATGTGTAGTCCACACATAGGGCTACACGTTGCACACCCTGACACGTGTCCACGACACTCGTGGACACAAAACGAACTCCGTATCAGTCGTGAAAACACGACTTATACACGCGAGTTCAGACCGCGTCGTGCACGCGGTTGCACGCATCGTGCTCGCGACACAAGACACGACGCACCACGTGCTCGTGTCCACGTGTACGCCACGTATAGGGCTACACGCCCGTGTCACTACGAGACACTCTAGTGTCGTGTCCATGCGACACGACACGCTCAAAGTCGTGCCCGTGCGTGTGTGTGCTGACAGTGCACGACTAGTGCACGTGTCCGTGTGTCCTCTATACGACACACACGTGTCTCAAACTCGAGGGGGGGCATGTCAGAGGTTGCCCCCTCCTCTGTGTCAATTTGCACGTGTCCACGTGTCCTACAGTGTCCGTACTAGGTGTCGGGTAGCAGGAGAGGCTGTATGCCCCAGTGCTGTGTCCTGGCAGTGGGTTCGTGTCGATTTTTGACACGGACACGGTTCTAATTTGTGCTCAGTCAAGTGTGGGTGTAAACAACAAGTCTAGGGCTACAAGATTATAAAATTTGTTTTACAAAATAATGAAATTCATTTCTTTGTGGCATTTCGACAAACACAGTTTTATAGCCTAGGATACGTGTCCAATACGGACACCAAACCAACTCTAAATCCTACCAAACTTGACCCACAGTTCCTTTATACCAAGATGCATGCAAATATGAAGAGAAAACACAAAATTAACATGGTTTGAGGGTATTTACCTATTTGTGCAAATCCAATAAAAAATCAATAAAGAGGGGTGTGATTCCTTCCACTTGGTGATGCCAAAAGCTTCCAATTTCCTTGATAGCAGGCCCTAACTAGTACCCTCTAGTGTAGGGGAGTCCAATGCAAGAAACTAGAGGTAATTTGGATCAAAATTGATCAAGTTGTGGCCTTGTGAAGAAATGGAATTTTTGTGAAATTAAAATTCATGTAAATTATTCATGAATGATTTTGATGGGTTAATATAGGAAGGGGGTAGTGTAGGGGGTGCCCTTGGCTGCCATGGAGGTAGGGGAGGGGGTGTCCATGAAGACTTTTGTGTCTTTCTTCTTGGTTAAGGTTTGGACTTCTAGGTAAGGAATGATATTTTGAGGGGTTTAAGGAAAATATCTAATATGTAAATATCTAGATATTACACTACTTTAACCAATGACTAAATCTATCCTCAAGCTTCTAGGTTAGTAGCTAACCTCTAGATTAGGGTAAACTAGGTTAGGGACTAACATGGTACTTAACAATAATTAAAATAATATTAAAAACACATAATACAAATAATTTCAAATAAATCCTAGAAAATTACCAAAATACCCTTTAGGCTAAAAAGTCCTAATTTGATGTTCTAAACCTATGGCTAGGCTCACATGATCATGGTTAGTCTCTAGGTTAAGAAATCTCTAGAGTTTTCACTAGGGTTATACTAGTAAAATCACAAAGTCATAAGTCGTGACTTAGAAAATAGTTTTAAATCTATCTAAAAATCACCAAAATTCATAACATGACTAAATCACCATTATTTAATAATAAAAATAATAAATTTTCAAAATATCCCAAATTTCAGAAAACTGGGTGCTACACTGAGTAAGAGCTACCCCAATCTTGTACTACTCCTGAGTAAATAATGAAGTGCTCTTATAGTTTGAGCTCTCTAGTCTAGTGGTATTAGAGCGGACACCAGGAGGAACCGACGACAAATTTCGAGTTCCCCAATTGTGTGTGTGTACGTGAGATTAAAAATAAAAAATGAAGTGCCCTTATAATTTATCTTTATAAGGGCACTTCAAAATTTAGTCAGGACTAGCCCGGATTGGGGCTAGCCTAGATTTTTGTATGTTTTACTCAGGACAGCCCATTTTTTTGATCTAGGGCTGTCCTAAAGTGAAATCCTCCAAACCCAAATTTTTTCTCTCATTTGCAAAAATTTTTCTCTCTTCCTAAACCCTAACTCCTCTCTTCTTCTTCTTTCTCTTCTCCTCCACCGTTTCTCCATCCCCAAGCAAGAAGTTAATTTGAAAATTCCTAGAAATTTCTTCCACCCTAGAAATTTTCTTTTCTTCTTCCTCTTCTCTTCCAAATTTCGTTCAAAAGAAGATCGATGGCACCCAAATTCTTTCTCTATTTGTTTTCAAAACCCTAGAAATTAAATTGAAAAATTCAAGCATCCATTACATTGTTTATTTCAATTGTCTGTAGCACATTTGAATTAAACTACATTCGGAGTAGGAAATTATCCATTTAAATTAAATACAAGTATGCACAAACGAGAAAACTTTGTGTCGACCAGGACTGTCCAATTTTCTGACAGTCCTACAAACTGAATGGACTGCCAGAAAATTGGGCAGTCCTAAGTCACAGCATGTGAAACAAAGGACTTCCCATTTTTCTGACAGTCCTTACTGTATTCAGGACTGCCAGAAAACTGGACAATCCTATATACAGTAAAGACTGCCAGAAAAATGGGCAGTACTCCTTTGTTTCACATGCTGTGACTTAGGACTGCCCAGTTTTCTGGCAGTCCATTCAGTTTGTAGGAATGCTGAAGTTGGACAGTCCTTGTTTGCACTAGTTGAACAACAATATTGGAGTTTTCTCCCATATTAGGGTTTGTATATTATGAGGAGCCTTTGGGTGCCATGGAAATTGGAAATGAGAAAAAAATTAGGGATACCAATATTAGGGTTTAACATTTTTGTTGTTGTTGTTGTTCTTCTTCTTCCTTTTCTTCTTGTTGTTGTTGTAGTTCTTCTTCTTCCTTTTCTTCTTGTTGTTGTTGTTGTTCTTCTTCTTGGATGGGTTGAGGAAGAAGAATAGGGAAAAAAGAAGAAGAAAAAAGTGACTTTTATATCAAAGAGTGGAATAGCTCTGATCAATTTCTTCAATGACAAACTTGTAAATAATACAAAGTTTAAAATGGACTAGTTCCAAGTAAAAATTGAAGTGCCTTTATAAACACCCTATAAAAACTCTCAAATAATTATGTAAGCATCTTTTTCTTTTATTTTTTTCGCATGTCCTCGCCCGAATTTTCGTCCGTTTTTGTTTTTCGTTCTGGTGGAAAAGAAAGGAAATTTCCTCAGAAACCCTAGCTAGTTCCAGGCTTGAAGTTTTTCGTCATTCTCCTTTCAAAACTCGGCAAGAAAGAAGAAATAGTTTAGTGCTGCCATGGACGACGATGGTGGCCTTAATTTCGATTTTGAGGGCGGCCTTGAAGCTACCCCCGCCGCTACCGCCCCCCCAACAAACCAGAACTCCTCTTTAGCCCCCAACCCCTTAATTCCCTCCTCCGATCCCTCATCTAACAACGTGGCGGCAACACAACCACCCGGAACCGCGGATCCGACTCACGGAGGAGGAGGAGGTGGAGGAGGGAACCAACGCCGGAGCTTCCGGCAGACTGTTTGCCGTCACTGGCTTAGAAGTCTATGCATGAAGGGCGAAGCATGTGGGTTCCTTCATCAGTACGACAAGGCAAGGATGCCCATCTGCCGTTTCTTCCGTCTCTATGGAGAGTGCCGAGAGCAGGATTGTGTTTACAAGCATACTAACGACGATATCAAGGAGTGCAATATGTAAGAAATATTCTTTAACATCTATTTATCGTGCTGTCTTTTCTATTTTTTCTTTCTTTTCCTTCTTACACTTGTTGTTGTGATTCTTAAATGGCAAATGTTAAAGGCCACCCCCTTATTTACTAAGGGCCACAAACTTAAAACTTTAAAAAAAATTACAAGTTTGCCATTTTGAAAACACTAAGGGCCACCCCACTTCTGTCAATTGAGGACTGCAGGGCTTGCCTGCAGTCCAAAGTGAAGACAGGACCGCAGTGCTGGCCTGCAGTCCTCAATTTGACAGGTTTTTTTTTTTACCTACACTGCAGGGCTTGCCTGCAGTCCAAAGTGAAGAGAGGACTGCAGTGTTGGCCTGCAGTCCTCTGAGCTTCTCGACCCAGGCCTGGCGCAGGACGGCGTGGGTCTGGATGTGGACCCCCTCGACGGCGTCGACGAGGACGAGGGCGCCGTCGCTGAGGCGGGCGGCGGTCGAGACCTCGCTGCAGAAGTCCATGTGGCAGAGTAATGAATGAGAGGGAGGGGGGCTCGCCGATGCCGCCTCCCTCCTCGTCGTCCTCCACCATACCTCCCTCGCGCTCGCCAGCCCCTCCCGGTCCCTGGTCCTCCTCCTCCAGGGCCCCAACGCTTCCTCCTCCGTCAAGATCCACCCCGCCCTCTCCCCCTCCGACGGCCGGATCACCGCCGTCGAGTGGCTCCCGTTCGGCGATCTCCTCGCCCTCGCCTCGGGACATCGGCGGGGTTCCTGTTGCTGTACTCGCCGGAGGGTGACCTGATCCACAAGCAGGTCTTCCCTTCTCCATCACCACCACTAGATTCCTGGTGTTTTGGGGTGGAGGACGCAGCCGCCGGAGGAGGCGATGAGGTGGTCGGCGAGGGTGGCGATGGGGGCTGCTGGCCTGCAGCCCTCTTTTTTTGTTTTTGTTTTTTCTTTTCTTTGGTTCCTCTTGGTGGCCCTTAGTAAATCACTTTACATTAGGTTGCTCTTAGTAAAAATTTGAGAGGGTCATGGTTGCCCTTAGTAGGATGGTTGCCCTTAGTACAAAGGGGGTGACCTTTAACATTTGCCTTTTTAAATTCTCCACATACTAACCCTTGTGAGTTATCTAATTAGACACTCCACTTCTTTTTGAAGTAAAAAAAGACTAGACCATTGCAATATATCCAAGTTTGGTATTCCAACGAGGTGTAGGTTAAACATAACCTACCGAGATCCAAAGGACCATAAGATATCGTAAAATAAAAGTTATACATAAATGTCAGTATCCCAGTCTCAAAATTTACTACATTAAAAAAACTGGAAATTGCTGAGAAACCCAATATCGATGGGCTTTTATGAAATGCCCACCCGCTGGATGAGTTTTATGAAATGCCCAGAATTAAGTATTTTCACGTTAAATATTCCAAGATTTCCTTTTAGATGCCACCCGCTGGGAAACTGCTATTTTTATAATACCGAAACTACCCCTCCGCACGAATTGGTCATCTATATGTATTTGAATTCAAAAAACTCAGATCGTCTTCTTCTTCACGGAAAATCTGAATTCCATTGCTCTCATCTTCAGCAGAGATCGCAAAGATCGTTCGTAGTTCGGTGTGCTTTTCTTCGGTCGAACTCAGATCATCGCTCGTCATCATCATCACCATCATCATCATCTTCATCGACGTCAATTGTGGAGAGAAGATCTTTCTTCTTCTTTTCCATAAGAATTATCATCGCTTTGAAAGAAGAACGAAACTCTTTATTCCTGAAAAAACTAAATTACATGGAGAATGGCCATTCTCCTACGTTTTAACACTGGAAATGATCATTCTCCGTGTAAATTAACACGGAGAATGCCATTCTCCGTTTTATTTAAAACGGAGAATGACATTCTCCGTGTTTCTAACACGGAGAATGGCCATTCTCCTGCGTTTTAACACTGAAATGACCATTCTCCGTGCTAAATTACACGGAGAATGACCATTCTCCGTTTTATTTAACACGGAGAATGACCATTCTCCGTTTTATTCTCCGTTTTATTTAACACGGAGAACGTCATTCTCCGTTTTATTTAAAACGGAGAATGACATTCTCCGTGTTTCTAACACGGAGAATGGCCATTCTCCTGCGTTTTAACACTGAAATGACCATTCTCCGTGCTAAATTACACGGAGAATGACCATTCTCCGTTTTATTTAACACGGAGAATGACCATTCTCCGTTTTATTTAACACGGAGAACGTCATTCTCCGTTTTATAAAAAACGGAAAATGCCATTCTCCTGCGTTTTAACACTGAAATAACCATTCTCCGTGCTAAATTACACGGAGAATGCTATTCTCCGTTTTATTTAACACGGAGAATAACATTCTCCGTTTTATTTAACACGGAGAATGGCATTCTCCGTGACACGGAGAATGGCATTCTCCGTGACACGGAGAATGGTCATTCTCCTGTGTTTTAACACTGGAATGACCATTCTCCGTGATAAACTACACGGAGAATGGCATTCTTCGTGTAAATTAAGACGGAGAATAGTCATTCTCCGTGTAATTTAGCACGGAGAATGGTCATTCTCCGTGTAAATTAAGACGGAGAATGACATTCTCCGTGTTACTAACACGGAGAATGACCACCCTCATGCGAAATTAACATTTTTCGTGTTCTAACACGGAGAATGACCATTCTCCTGCATTTTATGGTCAGCTAAAACTTTGGAGAGCCATAACTTTTGACTGAGAGGTCGAAACGAGGTCCCGTTTGTCGCAAAATGAGCGTATCGTCGAGGAGACTGAAAGTAACGGCTTCACCGTTAGACGGCCTTCCGAAATTTTAGAATCGCAAAAAAATGATGTTTGGACCTCCGTTTTAGCACTTTTGCCGTTTGTCCCGGTCTTTCCGAAATTTTTCGACGAGTTTTTGAAGATTTTTGAGGAGAAAACCTAGATTCGAAAGTGAGCAGCGTATGGAAGAAGATGAAGTATCGAAACGTTTTTTTTAAGAGCAGTTTCGTGGGTGTTTTCAATAAATTAAAAGGAAGGGCAAAATGGTCATTTAGAACCCGCTTTGGATAAGTTTCTCTAATTCTGGGCACGCGATGAAAGTTTTTTTAGCGGTGGGTTTTACATAACTTTTTTAGTTTTTGGGCATTTCATAAATCCTCCCTTAAAAAAAATACTCTTCCTTAGCTACTACGACAATTGCCTTTATTTTGCCTTCTTATATGAACATCCTTGATCCACATATTATAGCCAAGCTAAGCTTGCAGACCATGAGATTTGAGTTTAAACATTGAGCAGATTAGAATGATACCAAACTATGTTGCACGGACACGGATATGACGCGACGATTTGGATGTGGCAACTATTTTGGAGTGTCCAGGTTTTGTTCGCTACGTGTCTGGCACAAAACGCCTAGAACTTTGAGGCGTTTGTGCTTCGGAGATGCCAAACTTGGTATCAATTCATGCATTGTTGATTTGAAACATGCTAAAAAATCCATAACATACTAATGACAAACTATGAAGATCTCGAAAATGTATCCCAACCGAATTTCCAGCCACAATGGCCAGACAGATTCGGTCAGTTTCAGTCACTAGAAATCCCACAAGGACTGGCTTGTGATTGTAATTTCGGCACAAAGGATCGGAATTCTGGGTACACTCCATTTATGTTTATAAAAGATAGTTGCATAGTTTGGATATGAGTTGTCTTGAGTCTAAGTCAGGAAAGGCCGCAAGGCAAAGTCGGTCGAGTGACACTTAACCTACAAGTCTTGATTGGGTCGGATGATGATTTAGTAGAAAAGGGCCGCGAGACGGCGATATGATTGAGTCTCATTGAGTTGCGAGGCACGGCCTCAATAAGGACTTATAGCACGGTCACACGGGAGTGGAGCCTTATCTAGTTGCGTCTCTGATTTGGACCGTAAGGCAAACACGACTTGATAGGTTAACGTTGTTGGCACGAGAAGGGCTAGAGGTGAAGTATGAGTTAAAGTTGTTGTTGCAAGCACGGGATGGTCTAGAGACACGAAACAGGCCAAGGCATCTGTCCTAAAACCGATTCTAAGGAAAGAGTAGAAAGACAATTGATAAGAAGGGACTATGTTGCACAAAGTAAATCAAACGTGTTGGTTTTGTATGGGTGGGCGAGAAGCTCATTCCACCAGTACAGTTGAGTACTGATACCCACATAGTTTTCATGTGCAGGCACAGGTAGAAGCTCGTGGCGCGGAGCTCGCTTGGATGTGTCGAGGCATGGAGTTCCTTGGCGAATCGAAGCGTACGGCCGCATGGAGTCAAGACTTATACGGGACATAATGTATGGACGTTGCCTTTCGAAGCATCCGCTGGCTCGAGACATGTATTGAGAGATGAGAGAGAGCTGAGTGACTTGTAATGTAAGATGAGTGAGCTTGAGAGACTTGTAATCTTGGCCTTGCGTCCCATTGTAACCTTTGTTTTAATATCAATAAAAGAGTGTTTTACAATGACTTGTGTTTTGCTTCAAATTCTGCTGCTATTATTCAACGTCTCTGCTTGGGACTTCTGTGCGACGACCCTGTTGCAGCCGCTGAAATCGGCCGTTATGGAACCCGTCTTGCACGAGCGCAATCTAGGCTCGTGCGGCATCACGCCTTAGCGAGGACGATCGCTCCTACGGGAGCGGGACGTGACAGCTGTCAGGTGCTATCTCCTGGTATTCAAGTTTGCAGATACGTATTCCTTTTAGAGGCTCCATTCCCCATTGATTGTTGCTTATCAGCATGTTAGGTTTTTAGGTAAGAGAGATTTTTGATGAGTATCTGATGAAAATATATTTAGAGAATAGTATTTAATTATTTTAATAGCACGAAGGCATTGACACTATCATAATAAAGGTGCCATATTCATAAGAATCATAACTTTACTGTATATGTAATGCAGTGCGTCTAGACAATTTTGGCACACTCTTGAGAACATGAATGTTAAGAACTTAAGATTTGGGATCTATTTGATCCAAGAGATGCTAAAGTTAAGCACTTCTGATGTTTTATTTGTTTTTCTCATGTTGGTTTTTGCAGGTACAAGTTGGGATTTTGCCCAAATGGTCCTGATTGTCGGTATAGACATGTAAAGCTGCCTGGACCTCCTCCTCCCGTTGAAGAAGTGTTTCAGAAGATTCAGCATTTGTGTTCATTCAGTTTTGGCTCTTCAAACAGATTTTTTCAGCACAGAAACACTGGTTATAATCAACAAGGAGATAAGTCTCAGTTTTTGCAAGGTTCTGGTTTAGCCAATCAACAAGCACTGGTAAAACCCCCTGCAACGGTCGAGCCACCAAGTGTACAGCCGCCACAATCACAAATTCAACAGCCCCAGCCACAACAACTCAGCGAGAATCAGGCACACAATATTTCAAATGGCTTGTCAAACCAAGCCAATAGAACTGCATCACCGCTTCCCCAAGGACAATCTAGGTGTGTCTGAAGTTTCTAGAATTTCTCAGATTTTGTAAAAACACTTTTTGTAGTGCTTTATGGTGAAATAATTTCTGAAGGCTCAACATAAGTTGTATTAGCTTCTATGAAGCATATATTAATGAATCCTTTTTATTCATACGACAACTGTTGCTACCTTAAGTTTATTATTACCATAAAGTGCCATCTTTTTTGTAGAGTTTTTGTCCTATGTCAAGAGTCTAGTATCTTCTCTGCTTAAGCAATGATTCATGGCCAATGAGATTGAAATTTAACGTAGATGAACGAGTCACGTTCTGATATTTTTTGATGTCTAGCACATAAGAATTATGTGCATATCATATAGTTGGAAGTGCTTATGTTAAACATATGTAGCACAGAGAACTATGTTTAACTATAATTTTATTTGTATTTTGTAATGACTGTCACATTTAGTGCAACACTAAAACTGTATCAGCATTTGTCTGATGGCTTTGATGTACAGGAAGCGTTGTACTTAAAAGTCCTGGAACATGAAGCTGATTCAAAATTCGTATAGAATCATATATTTTAGATGTAGACTTGTATGTGTGAACCTCTTTAACAAAAGGGTTTCTGGAGATTGTGAGACCGTTCTCAGAATATGAAGGGGATCACTTTGGCGTACACGTAATCTCCAAGACAAATACATGCAAGTATTCTATATGGAGTTGCATTACCTCAGTTTCAACATAGAGTTCTTAGAATGCACGAGTCATGATGGCCTACTACCCGAGCTATGTTCTTCATTAAAGTCTACTTGTGAGCTTTCTTGGGCCAATCAGCCTCTGTTGGTAGCCAACTTTATCATTATTATTCACCTCTTCTTTGATTTTCCTTTTTGCAAGCTTCTTTTGGATAAATATATAGGATTATGTCATTGTTTTCTAATTAATTTTCCATTTTTTAATATTGAAACTTAGGTATTTTATTGTTAAAAGTTGCAATCGAGAAAATCTGGAAATTTCTGTTCAGCAAGGTGTTTGGGCAACTCAAAGGAGTAATGAAGCTAAACTTAATGAGGCTTTTGAGTCATCTGAGAATGTTATATTAGTTTTCTCAGTCAACAGAACTCGCCATTTCCAGGTAGGCAAGAATTTCTCATAAGACATATCTTTAAACTTTTAACAATGTATAAAGCTTCATTTTATATAGCAGTAAAATGAATAATTTTTGTTTCATCTTCCAGCATGCCTTGGACAGAAACTGAATTTTAGGCCTAAAACATAAAATATTTATTATTCTTTAAAGGGATGTGCGAAGATGACTTCTAAAATTGGTGGATTTATTGGTGGAGGGAATTGGAAGTATGCCCATGGAACAGCACATTATGGACGGAACTTTTCGATTAAATGGCTAAAGGTATGATTGTATTTTCGTTATTCTAGGCTCTGATTTGTTTCTTGCTGTGTGGTTCAGATGTCATGTATGTGTGTGTGTGTTTCTTCCTCTACTTTCTGCTTACTTTCTCCTTATAACTACTTTATAGCTACCATTTTCATTTTCTTTCCTGCTATGAGGTTCAGATGATTGCTAGTGAAAAATTCTCTCATTTTATAATGTCTAAGATGCCCTTGCTTCTGCTACCTCCTGTTCCCTGTTTTTATGATTAATCTGGCTAGGCATACCCTGGCAGTACCTAAAGTCTAAAGAATAACTTCCCTACATTATTCTTCATACGTACATTGGTGGAATGATTATTGACCATTTCATTAGAAAGTGAAATACTGAATTGCTAGAGCAAGCTTAGTTTGCACCAGACAGGGTTTCCATTTCCCCTCAGTTAAATTGTTAGTTAAGCTTACTTGCTATGAAATATTGATTGACGACTTATCTGGCTGCTCCTTAGCCCCATTTTGTGATGCAAGTAATTTGGTATAATCACTCAATTTTCGCCCAGAGGTTGAAGATTCAATGAGATATTTGGGAAATAGGAAAATTGCTGAGAAACCCAATTTCGGGGTGGGCTTTTATGAAATGCCCACCCGCTGGATGAGTTTTATGAAATATCCAGAATTAAGTATTTTCACGTTAAATATTCCAAGATTCCCTTTTAGATGCCACCCGCTGGAAACTGCTATTTTTATAATACCGAAACTATCACTCCGCGCGAATTGGTCATCTATATGTATTTGAATTCAAAAAACTCAGATCTGGATTGCGATTTTCGTCTTCTTCTTCTTCACGGGAAATCTGAATTCCATTGCTCTCATCTTCAGCAGAGATCGCAAAGATCGTTCGTAGTTCGGTGTGCTTTTCTTCAGTCGAACTCAGATCATCGCTCGTCATCATCATCACCATCATCATCATCTTCATCGTGGAGACATTTGAAGTTTTCCGACGATTAGGTCAATTGTGGAGAGAAGATCTTTCTTCTTCTTTTCCATAAGGATTATCATCGTTTTGAAAGAAGAACGAAACTCTTTATTTCTGACAAAATTTTTCTAAAAAAAACGTGTTAAAACCACGGAGAATGACCATTCTCCGTGCTAAAATGACGGAGAATGACCATTCTCCGTTTTAAAAACCACGGAGAATGGCATTCTCCGTGTTAAAAACCACGGAGAATGACAATTTTCTATGGATTTTAACACAGAGAATGTCATTCTCCGTGGTAAAGTGACGGAGAATGGCCATTCTCCGTCATTTTAGTGGTTTTAACACGGCCATTCTCCGTCTTTTTTAATACGGAGAATGACCATTCTCCTCCATGTTAACACGAGATTGGTCATTCTCCGTGTTAATATCACGGAGAATGACCATTCTCCGTGTCGAAAAAGACGGAGAATGACCATTCTCCGTTGTAAAAAATGACGGAGAATGTCCATTCTCCTGCGTTTTAACACTGGAATGACCATTCTCCGTGCTAAATTATACGAAGAATGGTCATTCTCCGTTTTATTTAACACGGAGAATGTCATTCTCCGTTTTATTTAACACGGAAAATGGCATTCTCCGTGTTTCTAACACGGAGAATGGTCATTCTTGACCATTCTCCGTGCTAAATTACACGGAGAATGGCATTTTCCGTGCTAAATTACACGGAGAATGGTCATTCTCCGTGTAATTTAGCACGGAGAATGACCATTCTCCGTGTAAATTAAGACGGAGAATGTCATTCTCCGTGTTACTAACACGGAGAATGACCACCCTCATGCGAAATTAACATTTTTTGTGTTCTAACACGGAGAATGGCCATTCTCCTGCATTTTATGGTTAGCTGAAACTTTGGAGGGCCATAACTTTTGACCGGGAGGTCGAAACGAGGTCCTGTTTGTCGCAAAATGAGCGTATCATCGAGGAGACTGAAAGTAACAGTTTCTTCGTTAGACGGCCTTCCGAAATTTTAGAATCGCAAAAAAATGATGTTTGGACCTCCGTTTTAGCACTTTTGCCGTTTGTCTCGGTCTTTCCGAAATTTTCCGACGAGTTTTTTAAGATTTTTGAGGAGAAAACCTAGATTCGAAAGTGAGCAGCGTATGGAAGAAGATGAAGTATCGAAACATTTTTTTAAGAGCAGTTTCGTGGGTGTTTTCAATAAATTAAAAGGAAGGGCAAAAGGGTCATTTGGAACCCGCTTTGGATAAGTTTCTCTAATTCTGGGCACGCGATGAAAGTTTTTTTAGCGGTGGGTTTTACATAAAACTTTTTTAGTTTTTGGGCATTCCATAAATTCTCCCAATCAGACCTCTGTTATCATGACATACATTATCAGTAAACATGTACATTCCCATGGTATAGGGCACAATAACCTGATTAAAACGTGTATTTTGGAGCGATAATTATATATACGAGTTAGTTTGTTATAGTACAAAGATATTCGTTATTGCTTATTGCCTGCTGCATTTTGATGAATGATGATTCTCATTGTCAAGTATCAGTACTTGGGTGGCTATTAACAAGCCTTTGTCATAAACTTTTGGCTCAGTTGCATGTATCCTTATCTTCCCTCAGATAAGTTCGGGGCTGTCTCATCTCTTACATTAGCAAGTTCCATATTATATTTTCTGTCCTCGATCCAAGTTTATTTAGGTCTATCCCTCATCTTAACCGGTGCATCCATTGATCTCCATTGAGCATGTCCAAACCATATCTCAGGTTTTTCTCGCATCTTATCCTCAATCAATGTCATGCTCTAACTTTTATGGATGCACTCATTCCGTATCGTATCTTTTAATGTATTGCTGCTCATCCATCTCATCGTTCTCATTTCATCCATGCTGATATGGTGGACAAGTTCTGTGAATATCCAATATTCTTACCCATAAAGCAATGCTGGTGTTATTGCTGTATTATAGAACTTTTCTTTCAACTTCACGGGTATCCTATGATTACAATGCACTTCGGAAGCACTCCACTTCAACCATCTCTCTTTAGTTCTGTTAACAACATCCTAACAATTACTCTTAGGTATGTATATCTGTCATTTATGGATCACTCCATTTCTTCTTGAAGTTGCTTAAACTATATGGATCTACATTTCTTCTTTATGTTGCTACTTTATAGAGCTGCATTTAGTATACCATGTTCTCTTTGACTAGCTTCTCTCCATGCTATTGATTTAGAAGCTAACCCTATTCTTATTAACAAAGGCAATATCGCTAGCAAGTAGCATACACCATGCAACCTCATTAAGAATGTGCCTAGTAGTTCATCAATAAGGAGTACCACAACAAGAACAACAACAAAAAACATTTATCTATATTCTTGGGATTGGCTATTTGAATCCTTCCGTTCAGCTCTCTAAGGGTTACTTCCTCTGTAACACTAACAAAAATCACTTGTTAAAACTTCAATATATGTTCTTTTTGGCCTACCTCTAATCCCAGCGGCTACTTCAACTACTATCTTATCGCCGTCCTTGCCACAACATCTATTGATCTGCATTGTACATGTCCAAACCACCTTCGACGGTTTTCTCTCATCTTATCCTCAATTGATCCCACCTCTAACTTACTATGAATATACTAGTTTCTTATCCTATCTTTCAAGGTTTGTCTCTCATCCATCTTAGTATTTTCATTTTGTTGTACTAATTGTTTGGTTATGTTTCTTAATTGTTCAACACTTTGATCCATAAAGCATGACTGGTCTTATAGATCCTTCAACTTCAAATGTATCTTGGAGTCACAAAGTACTCTAGAAGCACTCCATTTCAACCATCGTGTTTTGATTCTGTGCATGACATCCTTCTCAATCTCTCCATTATGATGAATCTTAATCCTAAATACTGAAAACTATCATTCTTAGGTATCTCCTGTCCATCTATATGTACTCCGTCATTTCTCTTTGACTTCTAATTGAAGTTGCATTTTGTATACGATATTATCGACCTATTAATTTTAAAATATTTAGATTCTGAAGTTTCCCTCTGTACTAATATTTTTAGCATCTAATTCTTCTCTACTCTCACAAGGAACACAATAATGATAACGGGTGCAAAGAGTAAGTAAAGTCTTATTGTTGATTCTTGATGTAAGCATGTGTTAGTGGGAAATCTGTTTTGTCTTGCCAGGGGCTGTGAAAAACATCCCTGCCTGGAGTGCTTGTTGTTTGATGGTGTCATAATTTGCCTGAGATGATTGTCAAAACATGGTCTGATAGCAAAATATGGTTTCTTCAAGTATCATAAAGCAAACCAGTTTCATGGTCCGGGCAAATTAGGGAGACTAGGGCTTGCCCCTTCCATTTTATATATACTGTTTATTGGGAACATGCAAACAAACATGATTCTTGTGTACAAAATTCAAGTAAATGATATGATTTTTGAATCTGTTTATTTGGTGTACTATTTGTTTTGTTTTATGTTTATGAACCTTCCACGATTTACAAAGAAGGTATGAATTCTGTATGTAATGCACAAAAAAGCATATATATAGAAACACACTTTGTGCATCTATACAAAGTTTAGATAGACAAACTCTGCAAGAAAAAATAGAGAAGCTGTGTACTATGGTTTATGGACTTGGGCTGTTACCGAACACGTTTAAGTGACTAGGCAACAATTCGTGCGCACCAAATTTATGCTGTGTCAGACTCAGGATACAAACATGGCTCCGGTTTTGCCGCGTGCATTTCCTAGGTTGTTCGGATACAACCTAGCAAGGTACTAATGTTGTACTTGTTTGTGGTATTTGGACAATGACATATCTCTAGATAATTATACTTGTTTTCTTATTGAAATAATATTTGGCACATGGTAATGATTTTTAGTTTGTTATGACATGGCTACGAATGAAAGAATGTCACAAATTTTGGACCGATTTTTATCTCCAAGTCTCTCCTCTTTTATAAAATGTTTTCTTTCTTTGAGCTTAAGTTTGTAATCAGCTTGGTGAGTTACCCCTGGTAGTATCCTGGTTGGCAAGATCACCTTTGGGTAATTCCATTCCACATCTAATACTGGTCAATATTGTGTTTCATGTTACATTAGGTCCTTTCTTCTTAACTTATACCTTTTTTGTTATGCATTTGCTATGCAGCTATGTGAGTTATCTTTCAATAAAACACACCATCTAAGGAATCCGTATAATGAAAACCTACCAGTGAAGGTATGATACGTCTTCCTGAAGCTGCTTCCTTTCACATCTCTTATTTTCATTACATCTATTTTGTGGCATGTAATATGAAGGGATTGATACACACACAACTCTCTTTTTTGTTTAGCTCGAAGTCAAATAAGCTCCTCTAGTGAGAATTGGATCAATGAACACCCCCCAACCCACCCACCCATGTTTTCATGAGATTGGAAGGAAATTTGTACTTCAAATGGCCTAGATAGAAAACACTTAATATGGCTAACTAATGAACGAGTGAGGGAAGTTAGGCAGTTTCAACTTTTTGTCAAATTCTGCCCATTGGGTAGGGGTTAAAAACTGATTGCAGCATTGATCTTTCTTTGTCTCGAACCCCATATCCTTAGAATAATGGTAAGAGTAAGGGGTATCCCCAAAGTAGAATTGGTCGAATCTCCAGGTCACAATTCACCTAACACGATCATCCAGGGTGAACAAGGGATCGGATGCGTGCGCAATTTTCGCCAATGGCTGAGAAGTGGAGTCGAATTCCCCCCCCCCCTAGTGGGGTCTGGACCCCTACGAGTGAACAGATTTGCACACTTGAGCAGTACGAGAGACTGGAGAATGAGTCGAATGAACTCGGGAGACTAGAGAGTGGGTCGAGTAAACTCCCTTGGGTCCCAGAAAATCACATGCGACAAACTTAGCCTTGATCATTCATGACTGACAAAAGACTTGGTTTTGAAACAAGTCCAATCCGAGGTCCCTCAAACCATTTGCAGTCAACTCCCTCTTAGATGCAGAGTTGGCTCCTTAGAAGTGCTTTTCGAGTCAGATTTTTTGCGGAATTGTTTCTTGTCAAGTGAAAATTGAGATTCATAAAATGGTTGGTACCATTTGAACATGGCGTATTTTGGGGGGATGACATCCATTATGTGCAAATTGGGTCACATCGTGGATGTTCATAATTTTAGATATATCTTGGTTATCCATCCATTTCTAGATAAGAGTATCCAACTAGCATGTGCGATTGTTTAACACAATGCATAAGGAAATATAGTAATATACATATATGAGCGAGAGTGCATGTGCAAAGCTTAGATAGCATGTTGTCAACTGTTCGACTAGCATGTGTTGTTTGATTACACCATTTACATTGTTTTGTTTGGTGTAAATGATGGAATTGGTGCAACAAATGTTGGACCAGTTCCTCCAACTACTGCAACATTTGTTGCGGTAGAAATTGCCGCAACACCACTTACGGCCACATTTGCAACATCATTTACATAACTTCCTCACATTCTCTCTTCATTCATTGTCGTAAAGTCACAACCAAACAATGGATTACCATTTACCGCAACAGAAGTTGCAATCATACATGCAATTACATCATTCCAAATAATAGATTTTTGAACCCCACAACACCATTTACATGCAACCAAACAGTGGATATTCAACAACACTTACAACAACAAATATTACGTGCAACATATGTTGCATAGTATTTCCATTTACAGTAGACCAAACAGTCCCTTAAGGCTAAATGTACAAAGATTTGTGTAAAGGATTAGTATGGAGAGCTTTGAATCTCTCTATAGGAACAAGTGCTTCCTGTGGGAAGTGGGATATTGGGAACGAGATTAGTAGCCAAGATCTGGACTTCGGAATGACAAAACGTCCACCAAGCTGGTAGTTTTGGAGCTACATCAATTTCTTTTATAGCTACTAGGGCCCATGCCAGCAGATTCTCCATCATAGCAAATTTCACAGGGCCAAAGCCCTTAATTTCCCCAATTGAAATTTTATTTATTTGGTAATCAAAATTTATGCATGTTTTTATCTGTAGATATATTTAAATATTGACATCTATGCATGGATGCAAGGCAGCACAAAAACACGTAGATGCATATGATGCTTGAAAATTGGAAAATAGATTCCGAATTGCAGATTTGTGCACAATATCTTACAAAGATGAATGAAAGAAATGGAGAATTGCTGCCAGATGGCTGCCTCGCGAGCTTGTAACACTTCATGACACAGGATTCTACATGTTTCCCCCTTTCTAGTTTCTAGTGACAAAACTGTTTTCATCTGCTACACCACCAAACTTACATGGCCAACAATGTTGTCTGGTAATCTGTATGTGGCACCATCGGCAATTATGTTGGACCCATACTATAACTTCATCTTCTGTTTACTTGTGTGTTTTCCTTTAAAGGGTACTCACTTGTTCTATTGGATATATAATCAATAGTTAAGCATTTTAGAAAGCTTTGTTTCCTTACATACTTTCTTCATGGTAGATATACACATAACAGATTTCAATTTAAACATGCAACTTTAGTAGGTTTATACTTCTGCAGATAAGTCGTGATTGTCAAGAGTTGGAGCCTTTTATTGGTGAGCAGTTGGCTTCTTTACTGTATCTTGAGCCTGATAGTGACCTCATGGTATGTTGTTATTTGGGTTCATGTGTATCTTTATATACCATATCCATTGTATTATACAATTCCAATAACTTTGAGCTTTCATACGAGGCTTATCCCAATTATGTATGGTTATATTTCTTCACAATTCGTGATGGTACTAAACAAGTATAGAAAGTATAGAATACACTTACAGTATGTTATTGTTGACATTTTCTGATTTATCTTTATCCATGATTCACATAGGCTATGGTAATGATGTGAAAGCATGAAGAGCTACAAGTACTTTCTCATAGCTGAACCTGTTTCAATAAAAAAGGCTTGGATGATGACGTTGATGTTATGGAAACAAATCATGTCATGATATAAGGACAACTAGATAGAAAGGCCTGAATATATTCCAAATATTTGATTTTACATTTAATCCAGTAAATTATCCCAAGTTTTTTTGTTAAAGTTACTAACAAGGATGGATAAGTTTAATGGTTACCCTCCCACCCCCACCCCCACCCCCACGCCACCCCACCCCACCCCCCATAAAATGCCTCAAATTTCCACTCTTTGGCACTTAACTCCTATCCCTTTCTCATTTACTTACATTTTTATGTAGAGTTGTAGGCAGCATGACGGACAACCATGTGCATGAGTTTCAAAACATATTTATCGTTTACTCCTCCAGTGTCGACTTTCCTCTCCTTCGATCATTACCCACCTCCAAAATTCCACTTTGTTTCCACTTCCTTGCAGCCGATCCTCTTCCGTGTTCGGACCACTCCAACACAACACCACCTCACTATTTTATCCCCTCTGGCCTCCTCCAACCCGCTTTCTCCTACACTGTATGTTATAGCTACGATGGATCCTCATTCCTCGAACAACTAGAGAAAGAGGCTCCAGCTTTTGTGGTGAGAAGGTAAGGATATTGTTACCAGAATTCATACATATGCGGCAAATTATGTTATGGAACACTCGTTTTTGTTGCTCTTTGGACAACATTCATGTTGATATATGCATACTTGAAGTTTAACCAGTGTACCTCATTCCTGTTTCGTTCCACGGTCCAAGTAACCATTGGATTTTATAAATTCTAATCTTGACACACCAATTTTGTTTGCAATGCATCATAGTATTGTTCGCAACTCATTGCAATGTTCACCACTATAGTTAACGAGAACTACATCGTTGGATCCGCCACATCGAACTACTCTGATGAGGGTATTTTTAGCAATTTTTTCGGAGCGTCACACGTGGTTAAAAACTTGTGTGCAAAATTTCAAACAATTTCAGAACTCACAAAATGCGCCCGAGCGATTGGCACATTTTGCGCAGTTGGAAATGCGCCAGAACGACCGGCGACTTTTCTTAGTATAGTAAATTTTGGTAAACTTCTCTTCCTGAAGCTAAATTCCCCGAAATTTATCACCATTTCAAATTTACTTTGTTTATATATATATATATATATATATATATATATATATATATATTTGATATGTTCGAACATCTCCACTAACCCCGTCGACACAACCCAGCCGGGTTAGTGCGGGAGGGGGGGCTCGACCCCGGGTCTCCCCCACGGGAGTCCCCCCCTCATGCCACTTGCGCTACGGGCGCCGGACATATATATATATATATAGTGCTGCTAAGTTGCCCGCTGCAGGCCATGTGGCGCCGCCCCATTGGCAGGACAACCGACGTGGGACCCATGCAAATTGGGGGCGGGGGCAATGGGGTTCGGCCACGCAGGTGGGATGTTTTCAGAACTTTTTGATTATAAAAGTTCCATGGTGAAACCTAAAAGTTTTCAGAACTCTATGGTGAAGCCCCACTCCCCCATCCGGGATGGCTGGGTGGCTTCGGCCACGGTCCCGAGTAGGTCCAAGGCTCCGGACACCCCAATATATATATATATATATATATATATATATATATATTTTTTTTTTTTTTTTTTTTTTTTTTTTTTTTTTTTTTTTGAAGCAACGGGTAATTGTGGCGAACTCGCCTCCACTGGGGCTCGAACTCCTGACCACTTGGGCCGCATGCATCTCTCTTAACCACTAGGCTAGAGGTCATTTGCATATATTTTTTTTTTTTTGGAAAAAGGGTAAATTTTATTCCATCATCTCAATAAGGTTACAACATAGAGATACAATCCCGGCTCAGGGGGACATTACTAGTACATCCGACTCAATGTTATGAAGTATGCCCACCAGTGGGGTGGATAGTCCCTCATAAATGCGCCGGTTCCTCTCCCGCCAGACATGCCAAACTGAAGCAGCAAGTCTCAATCTAGCACACCTAGCCCAGCTCTGCTCCTTGCCCCTGCAATCTCCAATCCACTTAAGGATTTCTCTGAAGTCACGCTCCCTTCCAACCCCTCCCAAGTGTCTCCGGCTCTGCTCTGCCCAGATGCTCCACGTCACATGGCACTGAAAGAACAGATGCCCAATGGATTCAGTCTCTGTCGCACACAAAACACACTTAGGGTCAGGGACAGAAATCCCGAACCGCAGCAATCTGTCCCGAGTAAGCAGCCGGCCCATCACCAGTTTGTATGCAGACAGTTGCATTTTCCTGGCTAGCCCCTTCCCCCAGACAAAGTCGAACTCCTCAATATCATCGAAGTGAGTGCGGACAAGGTCGTAGCAGCTGCTAAATCGGAACTCCCCTGCACCCACCGAGCGGCCAGGAGGGGCCCAAATCCAGACATCAGACAGTGCCGTAGGAGTGATCTGCACCTGTCTGATCTCCTCCCCTAACGGAGCAGTGAAACGGTACTCCTCTGGCCTCCAGACCCCACCACGGATGATGTGCCTACACGTCAGACCCCTGTATGCCACGCCGTCCCGCTGGGGGCCCAGTATCTCCAGGAGAGACTGACCTGAGATCCACGGATCGAGCCATAGGTCCGTCTCCCCTCCCTCCCTCATCCTCCTCCGCAAAGCCGTCCGAAGGACAGGACGGTTCCTCAGGATATGCTTGAAAGACACAGAGAAGTTGTTATCAATTTCACATACCCAGAAGTTTCTGTCCCGGAGATATCGACTAGTCATCCAGGCCGACCATAGAGAATCACCCTGAAGGAACCTCCATGCCAGCTTGATCCCCGCCGCCTCCCTGACAGAAACAAGTGATCGCAGACCCACACCTCCTTCTTTCCTGGGCCGACAGAGCTGCTCCCAAGAGATGGCATGAATCCCCCCATGCCAGATGAACTTGGCACATATGCCCTCAATCTTTCTGATAGTAGCCAAAGGGACCATAATCGATTGGAGCCAGAACAGCGCAATAGCAGAGATAACTGAGCGAACCAGCTCAATACGCCCTCCAAACGATAGGCCAGCCGCCTGCCAGCCCTCAACCCTCCTCTGAGCAAAATCCACCAGACTCTGACAATCACGATCCTTCGCGTAGTTTACGGAAAGGGGCACCCCCAGATATTTCACCAGGAGATCCCCCTTTTCCACCCCAAGCTCCAAGGCCCGCTCCTCCTTCAAAGTGCAAGAGCTGCTGAAGTAGACTTTGCTTTTGTCCCTGTTTAACCGAAGGCCCGATAGCTGTCCGAACTCCTCCATCACTGCCGCAAGCTCCCTCATCCCACGCATGGAAGGCCTCAACAGGACCAAAAGATCATCTGCATAAATGAGATGAGAGACCACCGGGGAGACCCTGCTGTATATCGGTACAATCCTCTCCCGATGTACCGCGATGTCCATCAAACATGTGAAATACTCCATCACAAGGGTGAATAGGTAGGGGGAAAGCGGGTCCCCCTGCCGAAGCCCCCTGCTGCTACCAAAGAACCCGTAAGGGATACCCTGGATGAGGACCGAGAAAGTAGGAGAGGTGATGCACTCTCTGACTCTATCCCACCCAAGTCGCGGAGAAGCCCATCGCAGCCATCAAATGACAGAGGAAGTCCCTGTTGACAGTGTCGTATGCTTTCCTCAGGTCGAGCTTCACACATGCCTTCATCCCTCCAGGCTTGTGGAACTCCCGGATCAGCTCATGAGCCAGCAGGCTATGCTCCGCAATAGACCGCCCCTTAATGAAGGCCGCCTGATTCCGAGACACCAGACCCTGCATAGCATCCTCCATCCTCCTGCACATAAGATGAGTAATTATTTTATACAAATAATTACAGCAAGCAATCGGTCGAAAGTCAGCAAGAGATGTCGCCCCCTCCTTCTTGGGCACAAGTGTCAGGAAGGTGTGGTTTAGCTCCTTCAGGAGCTTGCCCGTATCAAAGAACTCCTGAACAGCCGCAAGGACCGGGGCCTTGAGGGTATTCCAATGGCGTTTGTAGAAACCACTGGAGAACCCATCCGGCCCAGGAGCCTTGGAAGCATCAGCCTGCATCACAATCGTCTCCACCTCCGCCATCCGGATAGGGGCCATAAGGAGACTATTGCCGTACTCCGTAATCAACGTCTTCGTAATCAGCTGCGGGAAAACCGAGGAATAGTCCGTCTGATGATAGAGCTCAGAGTAGAACTGGACAGCCTCCTCCTGGATAGCAACCTGGTCGGTCACAAGGCGCCCGTCCCTGCCAATCAGTCTCTGGATACGGTTCCGGTGCTGACGCGCCCGGATGACATCATAGAAGAATTTGGTGCAACGGTCCCCATCCTTGAGCCAAGAGCATTTGGCCCGTTGGGCCGCACTAATCTCCTGCTGAAGCCTCAAGGTGTTGACCTCTGCAGCCAAACTCTTCTCTCTAGCCGCCATCTCCCCACTCAACATGTCGCCCTGAAGCTCTGCCTGCAGGTCTCTCAACTCCGCCTCCTTCTCCTGTAGGGAGGTCCGGGGAAGAGCCCTCACCCAGTCTCGGATGGCGCGTTTGGCGTTTTTCAGCCTGTGAACCATACAAAACTGGGCAGTGCCGACCGCCTCCTGGCCAAGTCCTCCCGCCACAGTCTCCTTATAGCCAGCCGATAGGAACCAACTGTTGTCATACCGGAATGGACGGGCTCTCCATCTGGGACTCTCCACGAAGCGCACCAGGATCGGCGAGTGGTCACTGGTCCCCGCAGGGAGCCCCTCAGCCACAGAAGAGGGGAATAGGCGGAACCAATCACTGTTCCCCAAAGCCCGATCCAGCTGGCATGCCACCCTGCTCACCTCCGTCTTGTTGTGCCAAGTCCATATGTGTCCTATCCTCTCCAGGTCCCTGAGCCCAGACTGGAGAAGGCAAGACTGAAAATCTGAGAGTATCTGGTCCGGCACCGGCCTCCCCCCCAGCTTCTCTCCCCGGTATAGCGTAGCATTGAAGTCTCCCATAATAAGAAGAGGGAGATGCCGATGCCTCGCTAATGAACTCAGCCTGATGATGTCCTGCCACAAGGTCTCACGACGCCTCCTGTCATTGTGCCCGTAGACGGCACCCAGTAAGAAGCGGAACCCCCCCTTGTTGGTGAAAGAGATAGCCACCAGCTGGTCAGACATGAAAACCTCCTCACCCTCCCAACTAGCTCCATTCCATCTAACCCAGATCCTCGCCATATCACAGAGACCAAGGTTGTGAAGCTGGACCCAGTCCGTAGGGGTTCTACGGGACAGAGTTTTCGCCCCCCTGATCTTAGTCTCAAGTAATATCGAGATTTCACACTGTTCCTTCCTCAGCACCTCACTAATCTCCCTCCATCTCCCCAGAGAACACCCCCCCCCGGACATTCCAGGCAAGGGCCGACATCTAAACCACGGGTGGGGTCCCCTGAACATCCTCTGAAGGGGCACCCGGGGAGAGTGCAACCTCCATATCTCTGGTATCCTCATCTCTATCCCCCTGTAGAAGGAGGGGGGCCGTGGCCCCGTGTGGATCCCCCTGTGGGGGAGGCTGTGCGAGTACTGCCACCCATTTAGGGTTGACCTGCCACACTCTCTCTGTCCCACCCTGTCCGCTGTCCTCACCATGTGCCTTCGTAGCCTGGCGCTTCCGACTGTACACCTGAAGAGCAAGCGCTTCTTTATCTCCCTGTCGCCTGACCTCCTGCCCCATACTCCTGGTGGTCATGGTCCTCGTCCCCACATACTCAACCAACGCTCCAGCAAGATCCTCCGTCGGGGACCCCTCACCTTCCCCCGAGACGGGGGGAGAGTCTGCCTCCATATCATCCTCCATCACGCCCACCTGGTCCACAACGGGGGAGTCATCTGCACCACCTGCCACCTGCACAGCCTCCTCCGGCACCACCTCAGAAGCTCCCCCACGTCTACACGCACTCGGGAGATGCCCGAAGCAGGCACATGCCGGACATCTGGGGGGGACCCACTCATACTCCACCTTCTGCAAAGCAAACTGGCCAGAAGGTGTCCTGTACTTCAACTGCTCAGGTAGGTCCAACCTGGCGTCAATCTCCACAAAAATCCGTGCATACATCAGTCTAGACCTGAAAGCGGTGGCATCATCCGCCTTAATCGGTTTGCCAATGAGGCTGGCAAGTCTCATAAGAAGTGGGACACTCCAGAAGCGAACCGGGAACTCAGGAAAACGAACCCACACTGGCACAGCATTAAGTACCTCCTTCTCGCACCTCAAGTCGGGGGTCCATTGCTTCAGAATGATGAGGCGGCCGTCAAATGTCCATGGCCCTCCCTGGAGTATCCGAGTCACATCTTCCGCCAATCCAAATTTAACGAAGTAGAAGCCGTTCTCCTTGGAGAAGAACTCTATGCTCCCCTTCGGCCGCCAGACTCTGTCCGCATATCCTCTGATCTGCCCGTAGAAGGGCTTGCTCCCCAACACGTATAGCACTAACGTGTTCTCCCAGAATGCCGTCACCTTCGCCACTTCGTCGGCTGGGAAGTCGGCACAGAGCTCACCCCCAATCGCCAGAGGTGCAACGTACTCCATCGATGCCGGCGTCTTGGCGACCCCCACCTTGCATGCATCCGCCCAGGATACAGGCCGCGGGCCCGTACTCCGAGGTGGGGTCGTCGGAGGTGTCCTGGCACTCATGCTTGCAGCAGTAACCCTCCCTCCAATAACTGGGACAGCCGTCCCCGTCACCCCTTTCGCACGAGGCCGCCACGCAATCCTGGCTTGTCCCTCCCGTTCCCCCGAGTGTGCCTGTCCCCCCGATGGACCCGTTCTCCTGGCTATCCCCGCCCTCCTGTCCGATCCCTGCGTATAAGTTGTGCCCCTCCGAGCCTCAGGGATCTGCGATCTTTGCCCTCCTCCGCGCCGAACCCTCCGATTCTGGATCGTAGTCCAAGCCCCCTCCTCATCCTCCAATCCCGACGATGTTCTTTGGGCGGTGAACACCATCGGGGACCCCCCGGATGCCACCGCCGTCGAACACCCAGCCGAAACCTTGCCCGGGAGGGGAGTCCCCGCCCGCAGCCCGCCCCGGCCACCCCCCCCCCCCCCCGCCTGGGGGGGGTCGCCGGCAGCCGCCCGCCCCCCGGGGAGGGTCGCCGGACCTCCCCGGTCAGCCTGCTGCCCTCCCGCGCCCCCGCGGACGCGAGCAGCGGCTGCCACGCCATTCGCCGGCGGCCCGCCGCCGCCGACCGCCACTGGCCGGTCGCCACCGACCGCCCCCGCCGACCGCCACTGGCCGGTCGCCACCGACCGCCCCCGCCACCCCCTTGCCCTTCCCCCGGTCCGGGGGGCGGTTGGCAGCCTCCACGTCGCGATTGGTCGATGCCCTAGCAGAGCTAGGGTTTCCTGTAGCCGCCATCGCCATTTTTAATATGGTCATTTGCATATATATATATATATATATATATATATATATATGAAGCATGTAAATGTGTTACAATCGGCCAACCTGGCCCGCTCAACTCAAACCTGGCCTGAAGGCCCTCACAAACTCAAATCCTAGGGGCCCACCACTCCCACCACAAAATGGAGGGAATAATGTGCCCACTCCGGATCGAACCCGAGTAGATGGGGCAAATGCCTCCCAACTCAGCTGCTAGAGCTAGATATGTTTGACTATATATACACACACTCTCTAAAGAGACTGTTACAGATCAGTACCGCTCATGGAATAATTATGTGATTTCAATCAGTTTATAAAATACCTGTAATTAATTTCATATTGATACATTTGTGGTGTTTATGAAGCACAACGGTTAACTTCATGCACCTTTACATATTTTGGCACCAGTCTTCTATTCCAACCTGCTTGTTAAGTGTGCTAAAATTTGTAATTCTGTCCTATATTGTAATCCATTGTTTCAGATTCTAAAATTAACTTCAATACGTGAAATGTGTCAGGCAACGTTAATAGCTGCTGAATCTAAACGTGAGGAGGAGAAGGCAAAGGGAGTAAGTACCGATGATGCATCTGATAACCCCGACATTGTGTTGTTTGAGGATAACGAAGAAGAAGAGGAGGATGAAGAAGACAGTGAGGAAGAGGAAGATGGCATGGGTCAGACCACCCAGGGGAGAGGGGGTAGGGGAAGAGGAGGTATGATGTGGCAGGCCCCCATGCCTCTGGTACGGGGAGGAAGGCCGGTCCTGCATGGCTTCCCTCCCATTATGATGGGTGCAGATGGGTTTGGCTACCCTGATGGGTTTGCTGCTCCTGATCTCTTTTGCGGACCTCCCAGGGGGGGTTTTGCACCCTATGGCCCAAGATTTTCTGGTGAATTTGGAGCAGGGTTGATGTTTCCTGGTAGGCCAACACAGCCAGGGACCGTCTTTCCCATGGGTGGCCTTGGAATGATGATGGGTAATGCTGGTCGGGCTCCATTCGTTGGCAGCATGGCACCAAGGGCAACTGTTGGTCGGCCTTGCCGTCCAATTGGGGTACCACCACCATCGTTGTTCCTCCATGCACCTCCACCACCTAATAGTAGGATGGTGAAGAAGGATCAGAGGCGACCGACAAGTGATAGATATGAGCCAGACGGGGGTGGTAAGGGTCAGGAGGTGGCTGCAGGAAGTGCTGGTGGGCAAGGTGATGAGTTCCCTACCAGGAGCACTTTTCAGAATGAAGAAAGTGAGAGTGAGGATGAGGCAGCACCTAGGAGGTCAAGGCACGGTGAGGGCAAAAAGAAACGGAGGGGATCGGAGGGGGAAGGAGGGTCGGGCTTGTGGGAGACACCATCAAGTGACGTTCAGAATCGAGGAGACTAACTTTTGTTAGGAATATTTCTCTTTTCTTCTTCAGAAAACAGTGGATTTCAAGTTCTAGTATTTATTGTCACTGTTAGCCTAGGGATGACCATCGTTTTTAAGATTCTTCAAAGGATCATTTGCTGAGACTATAAACATGTGTATATTAGAAGACAATTAAGATGAAAGTAGAAATTTCATAGACAAATCAATTTTTTTTCTTCTTCTTCCTCCTCCTGTACATGATGTACTGAGATTATTTGTATACTAGTAAATGAGCACGGTAATTGGAAACTTGAGGACACGAGAGGAATTGGGTCCTGGTAAAGAAATGGCTGAATAATGTCATAAACCGTTTTTTTTTTGACGTCAATTGCAATTAGTGTTGCTACTGGAAACAGGTATTACAGCTTTGCTGATAAGAAATTGTTTGCTAGATCTACTGGAAACAAAATCCTTTCGGTTCTCGAATCCACCCAGAAATTTGTTTACAAAATCCTGAAAGTGGACAATCCCCTGGCTCACTTCCCACTCTAAAGTAACATCGGATCTCTTTCTTGTATAATTCTCTCTTATTCTCTATTTGGGTGTAATCATCGATATATTATTCTCCATTGGGTTTCTGGTTTTACTTGGATTTTTTGTGTAGGAGATTCAAGACATTAGTTTGATAATATGGAAGATTTATTGCATTGGTCTCGTGCTTATGCTTATTTTTTTCCTTTTTATCTTTGTCTGTGAATTGGAAAGTTTGGAAAAGAAAATCAACCGAATTATGGGTAGATTGTATTATTTGGTCGGATTAATAATAAGGTTAATCGTGTTGGTTGCCACCGGCAGCAAGCAGTGGTAACGAGAAATGCAAGCAGTACTAATACTACTAATTGCTATTATTCTTCACTTGCCGACTTCACCAGATTGGGGCTCAAACTCCCGACCACTTGAGCTGCATGTATCTTTCTTAACCACTAGGCTATATATATATAGGAACTAGGTAAATTGTTTCTGGAATCGCTCCCACTGGAATTCGAACTCCTGACCACTCGGACTGCATGCATCTCTCTTAACGACTAGGCTAGAGGTCATTTGATATATATATACCTGGTTCCAATAAATTTACCTGGTTCCAATATATATAAACAATTTACCTGATTCCAAAATATATATATGATCGGAAGAAATAATCTATTTTTTGTGGGATCGAATCCATTTAGATGTGCTTTGTCTCCACCCGCTGACTACTAAAGCTAGGAGATTTTTTTTGTGGGATCGAACCCATCTAGCTAGCTAGGATGGACTTTTCTCCACCCCTTATAGAGATCCATTTTTTCGTGGGATCGAACTCATCCAGACAGGATGGGCTTTGTCTCCACCCGCTGACCACTATAGATCAATTTTTTCTTTGGATGGAACCCATCCACCTGGGATGGACTTTGTGTACTTCGACCCGTGCAACTAGGGGTGGGCAGGGGTCGGGCCGGGCCCAAATTTTATGGACCCGGACCGGATCCGTTAATTGACGGGACGGGACAGGTCCAAAAATATTGGAACCGGAACGGGCTCGACCCGTTCGACACGGGTCCGAACGGGTCCATAAAAAAGTTAAAAAAAATTATAGAATAGTAAACATTTACATATGTTCTATTATCTATAAGAACAAAACAAGTCTTATGTCTTCCTAAATTTCTAGAATTTGTTTACTAAACAATAACTTGTTCTATTATCTATAAACTATAATAGCAAAAATTTCAAAATTGATAAAAAATATATACATATCCCTAGAAACGGGTCGGTCCGGGGTCCCGTTTATTTTGAAAATAGGACACGTCCCATCCCGTTAGTGTCACATGACCCGTCCCGTCCTGTCCCGTTTAAATTTTAAATTTAGGAACCGGCTTGTTTGGACATTTTACGGTTCGGACCGAGTCGGAATCGCGGGTCTTCGAACCGTATGTCCACCCCTACGTGCAACGTATAAACTTTCTACTCGAAGATCTGTACGGCGCACAAGTTTCCTACTCGAAGATCCCAACATTGAAGATAAAATTGACAGGTAAAAACTGGATCAGTTCCGCCCGGGCCTACTCATTGAACTCCTTAATATTTAGTTTTTGTGTAAAATAAATAGGATGCTGCTATTAGCACTCCTAAAATGTCATTCAGCATTCCTCTTTAATTTTTTAACATTCAAATTCCAAATCTACCCATGGATTAACATTATTGGCACTCCTAAAATGTCATCCTACACTCCTCCCTCCATACATGCACAAATTAATGCTATATTTAATGAGGGATAGATTTATAATTTGAATGTTAAAAAAAAATTAAAAAAGAGTGCTGAATGACATTTTAGTAGTGCTAATAGCAGCACCCAATAAATAACAATAATATGTTTAGAGGGAGACGAGATATTGTAGAATAGTATTTTTATTCCTCTCTCTTCATCATATGGCAAGGGCCATATATATAGGGCTAATGGGCAACCCAAGGGTCATGAGTTACATAACCCAAGGGTCATGAGTTACATGATCCCAAGGGTCATGTGTAACTCATGACATAATGGTGAATAAAATGGGTTTCACAACACTCCCCCTTATTCATCCATTTCCTTGGATCCACTTATTAAATACTTCAGGATTCAATAAGCTAATGGGGTGGATACTGCTGGATCCAGAGTAAACTTGGTTTGCCTCATTAAAACCTTGGCTGTGGAAAACCCAGTGGGAAAAACCATCAGTCCTAAGGAAAAAGAGTACAATCCTATAGTTTTACTCCCCCTGATCTATACAAGCTTCAAGCTTGCAGGTCTTTTAGTTGCCTCATCCCTATTCTTCTTACAAGCTTTACAAAAGTACATCGTGGCAGTGTTTTGGTAAACAAATCTGCTAAGTTATTACAAGATTGAATTTGTTGTACTTTGACTTGTCCTTTCTCTTGAAGGTCGTGCGTCCAGAAGAATTTGGGGGATATGTGCTTCGTCTTGTCACTCTTCATGTATCCTTTCTGAAGTTGAGCTACGCATGCTGCATTATCTTCAAAAAGGGTAGTAGGCTCAAGTTCACCAGTCTTCAGGCCAGTAGATGCTAAAATGTGCTGAATGACGGAGCGAAGCCAAACACACTCCTTGCTTGTTTCATGGATTGCCAGGAGTTCAGAATGGTTGGATGAGATAGCCACACTGGTCTGTTTGACGGACCTCCAAGAGATAGCCGTACCACCGAAAGTAAACACAAATCCAGTTTGTGATTTCTCTGTGTGGGGATCTGATCTATAACCTGCATCTGAATAACCAAGTAAAGTGGAAGATCCACTATTCGGGTAATATAGTCCTAGGTCTATAGACCCTTGGAGGTAGCGCAGAAGATGCTTCACTCCATTCCAGTGACGCTTTGTGGGCGCTGCACTGTATCTGGCTAATAAGTTAACTGAAAACGCTATATCAGGACGCGTACAGTTAGCCAGATAGAGTAGTGCCCCAATGGCACTTAGGTAAGGTACTTCAGGACCTAATGGTTCCTCCCCCTCTTCCAGTGGACGGAAAGGGTCCTTCTTTACGTCCAATGATCGAACGACCATTGGTGTACTAAGGGGATGGCATTTATCCATGTGGAATTGTTTAAGTAATCTTCGTGTATATGTAGATTGGTGTAACAGGATACCACCCTTTAGGTGTTCGATCTGTAAGCCAAGACAATACTTTGTTTTGCCTAGGTCTTTCATTTCAAAAGTTGTCTTAAGGCTTTCAGATATCTCAGTGATCTCTGCAGGAGATCCAATGAGATTTAAGTCGTCGACATAAACGGCGACTATAACAAATCCTGTTCCCGATCTTTTTATAAAGATACACGGGCAGACTTTATCATTAGTAAATCCTTGCGTAGCAAGAAACTCACTTAGTCTGTTATACCACATTTTTCCTGATTGTTTAAGACCGTACAATGATCTTTGTAACCTTACAGAATAGGTGTCCCGAGGTCTATCTGTTTTCTCTGGTGAAATTTTATATCCTTCAGGGAGTTTCATATAGATATCTTTATCTATATTGCCATAAAGATATGCAGTCACAACGTCCATGAGCTGCATTTCTAGGCTTTTCAGAGAAGAGAGGCTTATCAGGAATCTGAAGGTATTTCCATCCATGACCGGAGAATATGTTTCTTCATAATCTATTCCCGATTTCTGGGAGAAAACCTTGTGCTACAAGGCGTGCTTTGTAGCGCACAACTATGTTGTGTTCATTTCTTTTTCTTGTGAAGATCCATTTATATCCCACAGGTTTTACACCTTCAGGTGTTTGGACTACAGGTCCAAAGACTTCGCGTTTCAAGAGTGAGTCCAGCTCTACTCCTATTGCCTCGTTCCACTTTGGCCAATCGCCTCTGCGTTTACATTCTGCTAGAGACCGTGGATCGATGTCATCGTCATTTTCAGTGACGTGAACGGCAATATTGAACGAAAAATCGTCGTCGACGACTGTGCTTTTTCTGTTCAGTACCTCTCCAGTACGTACATAATTTAATGATATTTCTCCTATTTGTTCCTCTTCAGGGAAAACTAGGAGGGGAGAGGTAGCTAATCTGAGCTCAGCATCCTGTGTTGGGATCTTCTTAATTTCTCCAGGATTTTTTCTTTTACGAGGGACTTTGTCTCTCGAACCTGGTGGACGTCCTCTTTTTAATTGAGGTATTGCCATTTCTGCTGCCGGTGGATTGCATCCATCTTTGGGGATGTCAATCCTAGCTGGCGTGTTGGCAGCAGGGACGTGTGATCTGACAATTTTCTGGTTGTCAGTAAATGTATCCGGAAGTAGATGTACAGTGTTCTGAAGATGTAATATCTTCAGGATCTCATCTTCACATTGACTTGTACGTGGATCAAAATGAGACAAAGTTTTTGTGTCCCAAGAAATTATCTTAGAAGCTTCTGGCTTCTTAGACTGTGTGCCTAGTTTAGGAAATAATCCTTCATCAAACTCACAGTCATCAAGACGTGCCTTAAATACGTCACCCGTCAGGGGTTCTAGGTATCTAATTATAGAGGGTGAGTCAAACCTAACATAGATACCTTCGACGTTATGGACCCATTTTGGTCCTCTGTAGGGGAGCAATGGGGACGTAAACAGCACAACCAAAAACTCTCAAATGTGAGATATTTGGAGGTGAACCATAAGCGAGCTGCATCGGAGATAGAATATGACCTCCAGAAGGCCGTATTCTAATAAGTGATACGGCATGCAATATAGCATGACCCCAAGCTTCCACAGTCAACTGTGACTGCATCAACAATGGACGAGCAATCCATTGTAATCTCTTAATAAGAGATTCTGCTAACCCGTTCTGGGTGTGAACATGAGCTACAGGATGTTCAACTTCGATGCCAGTTGCTTGGCAATAGTCTTGAAAAACCTGTGAAGTAAATTCACCCGCATTATCAAGTCTTAATTTTTTGATATGGTTATCGGGGAAATGAGCCCGTAACTTAATTATTTGTGCCAATAGCTTAGAAAAAGCTAAGTTGCGGGTGGACAAAAGGCACACATAAGACCATTTAGTAGATGCATCTATAAGTACCATAAAGTACCTAAATGGACCACTTGCGGGGTGAATAGGTCCGCAAATGTCTCCATGAATTCTCTCTAAGAAGCTAGGAGACTCTAGTCCCACTTTCAAAAGGGATGGTCTCGTTATAAGTTTGTCTTGAAAACAAGGTAGACACGAGTAATCATACTTCTGAAGAATCTTCAGGTTCTGCAGGTTGTGTCCACTGGATTGGCTCATGATTCGTTTCATCATAGCTGATCCTGGGTGACCCAGTCTATTATGCCAAAGTTTAAATTTTGGCGATGAATGACACTTCTGGTGCACAATCATGTTAGCTTCTGTTGATTGAATATGAGTATGATAGAGACCCGACGGGAGTCCCTTGAATCGTTCTAAGATAGTTTTTGAACCATCTTTTAGACGAGTAACATACAGATATTCTGCCTCATTTATTTTATTTGTTTCTAAGTGATATCCGTTTAAACGAATGTCCTTGAAACTTATGAGGTTCCTATTTGATTTAGGAGAGAATAGTGCATCTTTTATTATTAGTCTTGTTTTATTTGGGAGCAATATAATTGCTTCACCAGATCCTTCTATTATGTTTGATAGTCCTGATATCGTAATAACAGGACCGTCATAATCATTTAAGCTATAAAAATAGCTTTTTTCTCGAAGGATTGTGTGCGTCGAGGCGCTGTCCACAAGGCATTCACACTTCATCTATAGATCTATGAAAAAACAACAACAAACCATCGTAATTAAAACAACAGTTTTGAAATACAATTTTTGTTTTAAAAAGATTCTCTTATATCGATCGACTGACCGATATAGAGGTCAATAAGTTGCTTGCAAAAATACATAATTTATAAATACAATTTGAGCAAAAATAATATTCGGTCATCCCCTTTCGGTAGCTCTACGTGAATATGACTAGGCGGGAAAATGAGGGAGGAGGGTCACCGGGGACCTCTTAAGAACCAAGCCCCAAGTTCTTTCTGACATCATACCCAAATAGGTGAGCCTATTCGGAGAGACTTCGTAAAATTTTCTTTGTCAAATGTAAGAATAAATATTATTTTTCAAGAAATTTAAAAGAGAAGCATAATATGAAAATACGGCAACAAGTTTTTAAAAGCATGAAATAAGATAGTGGCTCTAGTCGAGTAGGTCGTCGTTCTCGAAGTCTTCCGCCGAGAACTGAGTACACGGCTGCTTTTCTACCAGATTTGTTTCAACTTGAGACTTCTGGCTCGCTTGATACAGATTTTGTAGATGTCGCGGGGTGCGACAGTTTCTGGACCAGTGTCCAGTCATGCCACATTTGTGGCATTTGTCCTCCCAATTTTTCTTGGGAATGGACATCAGTTCTGTGGTCTTCTTCCACTTTTTCTTTGCCCCACTTTTGCTGCTCTAGGGATGAAAGTTGTTCTGGGGTGGACTTCTGTCACGACCCGCACCCTTTTTTTTTTTTTTTTTAAACGGATACGAGACGTGTCCAAGCCAGCCTACGCCGCAGAGTCGGCGGTAGTACGCTGTCACGGCCATGAAGATCATAATCACAAAGATGCTCATTCACATAATTAATTTAATTTACAATGATCACAAGTTTTACATTTGCAGGAAAATATAAACTTGCACATATATGAAATGACTACAACTCGACTATCTAGCTAGTCTCTAGGCTTCTGGCTGCAAGTATCCCCGTATCTCCCATGCTAAGTGAATCTACGGCTAACCTGAAAATATTGGTTTCCAGTCAGGAATGGAACGAGCACAATTCACCGAATGCAATTTCAAATAAAGAAAATGACTATAAGACAAAGGTTAGACATCAATCATGAGTTTTGAAAATAACAGTAAAGCCGTAAGAAAAATCAATAGTAATAAATAGACCAATATACTTTCCACCGTTAGAAGTACCTTTGACATGTGATCGGTCTGGGGTGCTACACCGCACGGTCTACGATATCTACTTGCAGAATTTAAACAATGTCTACGATGTCTACTGCAGAAAATAAACAATGTCTACGATGTCTACTGTATAAAATAAACAATGTCTACGATATCTACAATGTCTACGATATCTACAATGTCTACGATATTTACAATGTCTACAATTCCTGTAGCAAATTTTATCGGCTGTTTGGTGCACGAGTTAAACTGCAATATATGTAAAACTGTACTTTGTTGTTAGAATATTAAATTTGGTTATTCTTGTTCAATTGTTTTTGAGACTCTCGCATAAATATTTAATTTTAATTTATGCATGTTTTTCACATGATAGATAAAATGGCCAAAATAGCGAGTGTCGATTTCGAAGTACTAGATGCTGCTGGAAAAAATTATTTGAGCTGGCACGTGGACCTGAAGTTCCACTTACGTGCCCAGGGCTTATTAGCCACAATTTCAACTCCTCTTCCACCGGCTCCGGCCACTGGTACGGGAAATACAGCAGACACTGCTGTGGTTGTTTCTACAGTGAAAGTCTCTGATATAGATAAGGCGAAAGCCATTATCTACATCAGGAGGCACATTGATCGGACCCTGAAGGCAGAATACCTCACTGTAGAAGACCCAAAGGAATTGTGGACTGCACTGGAGGACCGCTATAAACATCAAAAAGATGTAATCCTCCCACGTGCAAGATATGAGTGAGAAAACCTTCGACTTCAGGACTTTAAGTCCGTAGCTGAGTACAACTCAGCTCTCCATAATATTACCTCACGCCTGAAGTTGTGTGGTGAAGAAGTCTCGGAGTATCGCATGTTGGAAAAAAATTTTACATCCTTCCACGAGAAGGACGCAATCCTCATGCAACAGTACCGTGAACGAAAGTTCACAAAGTACTCTGAATTGCACTCCACCCTGATGATGACAGAGCAAAACAGAGAATTTCTCTTGGCCACTCATAACCTACGTCCTGCAGGCTCAGCTCCTCTTCCAGAAGCTCATTTTTCTTCCAAGAAGCAGAAGAAAAATAAGGTCAGATCTAACATGGGGAATGCCCATAAGAGGCCGGCCAGAAGTTGTAGCTCCCCTCCCCGAAAATTTTAAAATATTTTTATTATTAATTTATTTTATTTAAATGGTGATTTTTAGACTGTACATGAAGGGTATATACATCATTATAGACCTATTGCATTTTGAGTATTATTATTTAGTATTAAGCTATTGAGTTGATTATTAAATAATATTAGTATTATTATCGGTTATGGTATTTTGTTGTTATTATTATTATTAATATTATTATTTTGGTTATGAAATATATTAAATGTTATAAGAGATAATAGATACAGAAATATATATATATATAGATAAATATCGTATACGTATATATATATAGGTATATGTGTGTGTAGTATATATATATATATAAATATTGATTAAATAGGCATGTATATATGTTCATAATTTATTAAGGTGTATATATATGTACATGGATATATAAAATATATATGTATATGTATAAAATTGTATATGTGTATATACGTATATATACGAATATTTGTATACGTGTATAAGTGTATATATATGTATATTGGATACGTGTATGTGTGTGTATATATATAGAAAGAGAGAATATATATAGAGAATTTATATATAGAGAGAGAATATATATATATAGAATATATATATATATATATATAAGTATGTATGTATATAAATAAATATATATGAAGATAAGTATAAATATATATACTTGGTTGTTGTATGCTAATTAAATAAAGGTTTAAAGCCAAACCCAATAGGCATGAGCCCAGAATCCCCTCAGGCCATCCGTTCGAGCCCGAGCCCAGCAAGGGGGGTGGGCAACCCGACCCCAGTTACTCTCCCACGCAAACAGTAGCCGACTGGATCATATAAAATAGAGAGAATAACGAGAAGGTTGGATACATGAAAACGCAAACCCTAGAGGAACAGCGCCGTGCCACCACCCTCCAGCCAGGGCGGCCACCCTGGACCGCCGCACGCCGTCACAGGAGGCCGTCGCCGGCCAGAAAAAGTGCGCGCGCGCGCGCGGAGTTGAAACCGACAGCAGCAGCCTGTGCGCGGATGGGGTGATTCATCGCGAGATTTCTCCTCGCACGGTCGACGGTTCTTCGAACCGTTTGTTCAGGTATGGACCCGATATATCCCTCTTGATTTCCCTTTAGGTAGATTGGATTATTAAGCGATAGGTTGCCGTGAAATCGAACCCAAAAAACCCGAAAACTCTGTCCCGAAACAGGACCGAAATCAGTCCCACGACCTTAGTTCACGGACGGTTTTCTCCCAACCCATGCCAGATTTCGAGATTCTTTTGAAGAGACTTTTAGACAACATGTAGGGCTTCACAACCCTTCTTGCGGAATTTGAAATCATCGACTGAGCGTCGAGAAATCGAATTCCAAATTTTCCCAAAAATCTGTTTTCAAAACTTGAAATTGTTCCACACGACGTGCGTCACGCCAATCGGGACGATGTGGTCGCGTACCGAAAGGATCGAAAGCTGCGTAACGGCTTTGTGGTCGTGTGGGCTTTGACGGAATTCAAATTGGTCGCGTGTGCGCGACGAATTTGATGCGTATCCGTCGAAATTCACCGTATCGTGCACGTTGCAAATTCTCCAATTACTTTGTGCACGCTCGTCAGATCGAGACGAAACTTGCGCCAACAGGACCGTATCATTTTTCTGGTCCTGTATGCTAAGTTTGGTCCGATTCTGAGACCGTTGATAAAATCGTCGTTTTGCGGGTCCCACGGTCCCACTCAACGGGCGATTTTGTGCACGGCCCACCGGAATCCAACTTTGGACGTACGGTTGGGTTCGTATCGGAAAATTGGATCCGTAGACATGTAGTTTGACGACTTTAGAGACCGTTGACTCTGGCACGCTTTTCGGTGCAAAGCGGGTCCAACGGCGGACATCGTTTTTGCCCAAAATTACCGTTTTGCCCCTGTGTCCAGAATTGGACTTAAGGACAGGCAATCTTAGCTAATTTGACTATTCTTAGATCATTGGTATTGTCTATTTCAGCATCCGGGGACTGTTATACGGGTTTTTGACTATTGTGGCACTTTGAGTAGTTCAGATTGTCGATTTCACCAGCAGAGGACCACAGGCGAGTACAGTTTATTGTTTGCATTTCGATATTGATCTTTACTATATTTCATTGATTAGTCATTGGTCATGTGATTTTTATACTCTATTATAAATTGTTGAGTCGGGAATGAGAAGTACCAAGGATGTGTGATCAGACCGTAGACATTGTAGATATTGTAGACATTGTAGATATCGTAGACATTGTAGATATCGTAGACATTGTAGATATCGTAGACATTGTTTATTTTATGCAGTAGACATCGTAGACATTGTTTATTTTCTGCAGTAGACATCGTAGACATTGTTTAAATTCTGCAAGTAGATATCGTAGACCGTGCGGTGTAGCACCCCAGACCGATCACATGTCAAAGGTACTTCTAACGGTGGAAAGTATATTGGTCTATTTATTACTATTGATTTTTCTTACGGCTTTACTGTTATTTTCAAAACTCATGATTGATGTCTAACCTTTGTCTTATAGTCATTTTCTTTATTTGAAATTGCATTCGGTGAATTGTGCTCGTTCCATTCCTGACTGGAAACCAACATTTTCAGGTTAGCCGTGGATTCACTTAGGATGGGAGATACGGGGATACTTGCAGCCAAAAGCCTAGAGACTAGCTAGATAGTCGAGTTGTAGTCATTTCATATATGTGCAAGTTTATATTTTCCTGCAAATGTAAAACTTATGATCATTGTAAATTAAATTAATTATGTGAATGAGCATCTTTGTGATTATGATCTTCATGGCCGTGACAGCGTACTACCGCCGACTCTGCGGCGTAGGCTGGCTTGGACACGTCTCGTATCCGTTTAAAAAAAAAACGGATGCGGGTCGTGACAAGTTTTTGTGGTGGCCCATGCAGGTCCGGTTTCGCAAATCATGCGAACTCGTGATAGTACTTAAGATTTGTTGTACTATTGCGAGCCTGCGACAAGATAATGCTCATTCATGAATTATAATTAATTTAATTTACGAGGATGACTAGGACTAGGAGTCCCTTGTACAAATTTACCGATGGGTAGTCTAGGCCATGCAATGTAGATAAGGAGTTATTAAATTTTATAGAGTGTCAGATCCTTATAGGTACACTATTACCTCTTAATATGACGATAAGATCCAATGTGGATAGATTATTCACTTGGCGAGACAGGGCTTTCTAGAATTAATGGCCTAACCTTGATGACTGTGCAATTCCTTCTCTTTGCCCCTAGATATCACCCTCATATCTTAGTCCAATTGCCTATTTAGTTTCTATTTTGCCTAAGAATTATTATTTTTATGTTATCCATAGACGAACCTCGAGTTAGTTTCAACTCAAAGTTTTTCCTCAATGGTTTGAATCTCTAGGAGCTCATGAATTTTTGCAGATATAGTTAAAGGAATGTCAGTTAACTCATAATGGCAGGACAGCAGCGCACTGTCGCCATTTATTTAAATTAGGGAGACTATGTGTTCACTGCCGCCAGCAGCGCACTGGCAAGGCACGATTCTTAGAGTTGGAATAGTTTAAGAGAATATAGGTTATAGAATATTGCTAAACTATAGCTAGTGATCCTCTTTGATCGTAGTCATCCTTGTGTCCATATAAGGTAGAGTATCGGATATCATATCACCCTGAAATCACGAATCCAAGAGTTTACCACAGTCCGAGTATACGGGCGAGGCATAACTCTCGGTGAAACGACTTCAGACATGATTACAAGTTTAAGATACTATAGAGGATAGGACAATGCCATATATGATCCGTAAGACCCAAAGCCAATACTAGTGGAAGTTCTGCAGGATGGATAGCATGTCTTCCAACCCAGTATTCCGTGGTCCTTGTGATCTATTGACGAAGTAATTGACTGACACTAATAGGTTACCTGGAATATAGACGTCGGAAGTCCATAACCCATTAGTTGACCAAAGTCTTATGAATAAGAAGACAGTAGGATGACTGTATAAGTAAGAACACCAGGTAAGGTTTGATTCTCACAGAACTCGAACTATTAGTGCCTCTTTCCAAAAATCTTGCGTACTTGTATGTTGACTAATCTTGACCAACGCCGCAATTACAGCCTAGTTTTGCAAGCTCACTCTGTTCTCGAGCTTGAGTCAAGACATGTGTTTAGTGGGGACGCCTGCTAACATATTGTCTAATCAGAATCAGTGTATTATGGTCTGATCAACCATGATGCATTTGGTTCGCACTTCATTTAACTATCCTACGTGGATTGAGATATCGAGGTATCTATGATCTCATCCGCGAATGCTTGACAATTCCTCTTGAATTATACGTTCGCCTTTGAATCACGTGATTGTATTCAGTGACATCTTTCTTGAACTCTTTATTGTTTTTGTCTTTCACTGATTTGGAAAGACAGAAGCTCGTAATTGGTAGAGAGATACCGCGTATCCCCATGGCTATGGTAGTTGTATACACAAGTATAGTTATCATCGGCTAGCCATGTGATTGAGTTACGCGTTCTCCTCTTGACCCCAAACTGCTATTGAGACCTTCTAGCCATTCGAATTTGAGAATGATTAGGGTTTTACCCTTAGTCGAAATGCCTACCTAGGAGACTACATATTTCCTTAGAGACCAAAGGTTGCGAGTCTCTAATTAATTGCTGGAAGCTTGCCTTAACTAGCAACCTTTAAGCCTTGAACCAACCCTTCCTCGCCCGAAGCCACAGTTAGACATGAGATGAGTGGACAATAGGGTAATCATTTACCGTGACACTCATCCCAAGATTGGTTTCCAACAAATATTGCTCTAGTTATGAAAGTTTTATTATTAAGACCTAACTAGTGTTGGAATACCATAGTCACTTGTTTAGCTAATACCATAGATTAAATATCCTGTCAAATTGTGATATACCAGTTGTCAACAACAACGCATGGTCACTACAGCCCATACCACTAGAACCCTTATGACAATAGTCTGACAGGTTTGACACAACTAGAAATTCACGACTCGGTTGTAGAAATCTTGTGCCTTAGAGTTGGTTACCCCGTCGATAACTCTAGTATAAAATAGACGAGTATGTCATCCTATTTTATCGACCCTGTGTCATGGTACACATCGTTCTCCATTTATTGAGGAGCGATCATTGACTTGACTTATATCTAACGTATTTCTTTACGCTGTGCCTGATTCTTTGTTAACAAAAGTTGAGGTACAATAACCGAACCTTGGAATTTCTTCTGACCTCATCCTTCCTAAAGACCATGACCTAGCTTCTAAGGAGGGTAGACTGTAAGCCTTCTAAAATTTTAGGATATACGAAGATCACCGATTGATTAGAACAAATTTTATTAGAATGATAGTTAGTGCCCTATGGACTCCCACTTTCCATTTAGATCATTTTTGTGTCCCCGACCGTGTCATTAATAATCGGAGCACAAGACCAGCTGTTATCTTCCAACAAACTGCATATACAAGATCTAGACGAGCCCATCGTCATCTAGGTATATCATGTCCCACTCAAACATGTCCCCTTGTACTCTATTTTTGTGCTACGACTTTCAGGTTAAAAGGACTAGCTATAACCCTACACCATAATATCGGTATATTTTTAGACTTCCATTAGAGACTCAACCTCGACTCGAACCTTTCGACCCAATAGGTAATTGTGATCTACTCGAAGTCCACTATGCACATGCCACTAGTGTCCACCCAATTGAGGCCTCATGTGCTACTTAAACAGAAAAGTCACTGAAGGCACACTTTGAGCTTTAGGGACCTAGCTAACCAACCTGACTAGCAACTAGCTCAATCCCCTGGGTAGAAACCTATTCTAAGATACCCTAATCTAGTAGAAATAGTTTTATCATTGAAATCTTGTCCAGTCCATATAGATTGCAATCCAAGGTTTACCCAACCAACGAGGGATGTCCAAACAGGAAGCCCATTAAGACTCAGTAAAACCATCCATGCGTACCACCATTTTTGGACTGTAAACCAAATTATTTGAGATAGGTCCCTATACCGATTATGTAGCCTCCATCTCTTAGAAGATGGTGTCATTCGTAACCCTTATCCTATCTACCTGGAAGTCGCGATACAATTTTGTATTTTATTTATATTCTTTGCTCGTGCGTTTAAAAAAAAAAAAAAAAACCGCGGAATAGATCGCAATCTTGATTTCCCAAATTCTGTTCTATCATGAAATCGTGCTTAGTTTAATTTCGAGAACGGAATTTCCGTAGTGCATAGGTGGTAAGCCTCTCTAAGAAACGAAGGGTCTCTTCGAAGTTAGCCAGTGATTGGAACGGAGTAGCCCCAATCTAGCTAATAAGTCAATGGTTCATAAGGTCCATTTTATCGGTATCATTTGATATCCTCTACCGCTCTTAAAACCTCGTGCTTGTTCACATTTATTCTTCCTCGTCTTTTCTTACCATTGACTCTCGTCCTTCCTATTTTGGGGGTCGATAACCGTGTTGCTTAGAATTTAGCAGAGGTTATAGTATAAGTTAGTTGATAATTGAATTTTGGATTGCTTGATAGATATGCGAGGATTATAGATACCATAGGCGATATATATCCCTTGGAAGAATTTGAGCAACTGGTTGGATGATTATAAAATTTTAGTGACCTAACTTTGAGGGAGTAGTGTGACCAAAGGTGGGTAGAAATACTCGATATTTTGTAGTTGCCAGAATGGACAAGGAGAAGGATATGAACTATTTTTAAGGAATTAAAAATTCGAGGAAATTAGGGTAATGGTAGAGTTCTTTTTGAATTTAAGGAATAGTTACGAATTAGAATTTCGAGGACGAAATTATTTTAAGGTGGGTAGATTTGTAGCTCCCCTCCCCGAAAATTTTAAAATATTTTTATTATTAATTTATTTTATTTAAATGGTGATTTTTAGACTGTACATGAAGGGTATATACATCATTATAGACCTATTGCATTTTGAGTATTATTATTTAGTATTAAGCTATTGAGTTGATTATTAAATAATATTAGTATTATTATCGGTTATGGTATTTTGTTGTTATTATTATTATTAATATTATTATTTTGGTTATGAAATATATTAAATGTTATAAGAGATAATAGATACAGAAATATGTATATAGATAAATATCGTATACGTATATATATATAGGTATATGTGTGTGTAGTATATATATATATATATATATAAATATTGATTAAATAGGCATGTATATATGTTCATAATTTATTAAGGTGTATATATATGTACATGGATATATAAAATATATATGTATATGTATAAAATTGTATATGTGTATATACGTATATATACGAATATTTGTATACGTGTATAAGTGTATATATATGTATATTGGATACGTGTATGTGTGTGTATATATATAGAAAGAGAGAATATATATAGAGAATTTATATATAGAGAGAGAATATATATATAGAGAATATATATATATATATATATAAGTATGTATGTATATAAATAAATATATATGAAGATAAGTATAAATATATATACTTGGTTGTTGTATGCTAATTAAATAAAGGTTTAAAGCCAAACCCAATAGGCATGAGCCCAGAATCCCCTCAGGCCATCCGTTTGAGCCCGAGCCCAGCAAGGGGGGTGGGCAACCCGACCCCAGTTACTCTCCCACGCAAACAGTAGCCGACTGGATCATATAAAATAGAGAGAATAACGAGAACGTTGGATACATGAAAACGCAAACCCTAGAGGAACAGCGCCGTGCCACCACCCTCCAGCCAGGGCGGCCACCCTGGACCGCCGCACGCCGTCACAGGAGGCCGTCGCCGGCCAGAAAAAGTGCGCGCGCGCGCGGAGTTGAAACCGACAGCAGCAGCCTGTGCGCGGATGGGGTGATTCATCGCGAGATTTCTCCTCGCACGGTCGACGGTTCTTCGAACCGTTTGTTCAGGTATGGACCCGATATATCCCTCTTGATTTCCCTTTAGGTAGATTGGATTATTAAGCGATAGGTTGCCGTGAAATCGAACCCAAAAAACCCGAAAACTCTGTCCCGAAACAGGACCGAAATCAGTCCCACGACCTTAGTTCACGGACGGTTTTCTCCCAAACCATGCCAGATTTCGAGATTCTTTTGAAGAGACTTTTAGACAACATGTAGGGCTTCACAACCCTTCTTGCGGAATTTGAAATCATCGACTGAGCGTCGAGAAATCGAATTCCAAAGTTTTCCAAAAATCTGTTTTCAAAACTTGAAATTGTTCCACACGACGTGCGTCACGCCAATCGGGACGATGTGGTCGCGTACCGCAGGGAGCCCCTCAGCCACAGAAGAGGGGAATAGGCGGAACCAATCACTGTTCCCCAAAGCCCGATCCAGCTGGCATGCCACCCTGCTCACCTCCGCCTTGTTGTGCCAAGTCCATATGTGTCCTATCCTCTCCAGGTCCCTGAGCCCAGACTGGAGAAGGCAAGACTGAAAATCTGAGAGTATCTGGTCCGGCACCGGCCTCCCCCCAGCTTCTCTCCCCGGTATAGCGTAGCATTGAAGTCTCCCATAATAAGAAGAGGGAGATGCCGATGCCTCGCTAATGAACTCAGCCTGATGATGTCCTGCCACAAGGTCTCACGACGCCTCCTGTCATTGTGCCCGTAGACGGCACCCAGTAAGAAGCGGAACCCCCCCTTGTTGGTGAAAGAGATAGCCACCAGCTGGTCAGACATGAAAACCTCCTCACCCTCCCAACTAGCTCCATTCCATCTAACCCAGATCCTCGCCATATCACAGAGACCAAGGTTGTGAAGCTGGACCCAGTCCGTAGGGGTTCTACGGGACAGAGTTTTCGCCCCCCCTGATCTTAGTCTCAAGTAATATCGAGATTTCACACTGTTCCTTCCTCAGCACCTCACTAATCTCCCTCCATCTCCCCAGAGAACACCCCCCCCGGACATTCCAGGCAAGGGCCGACATCTAAACCACGGGTGGGGTCCCCTGAACATCCTCTGAAGGGGCACCCGGGGAGAGTGCAACCTCCATATCTCTGGTATCCTCATCTCTATCCCCCTGTAGAAGGAGGGGGGCCGTGGCCCCGTGTGGATCCCCCTGTGGGGGAGGCTGTGCGAGTACTGCCACCCATTTAGGGTTGACCTGCCACACTCTCTCTGTCCCACCCTGTCCGCTGTCCTCACCATGTGCCTTCGTAGCCTGGCGCTTCCGACTGTACACCTGAAGAGCAAGCGCTTCTTTATCTCCCTGTCGCCTGACCTCCTGCCCCATACTCCTGGTGGTCATGGTCCTCGTCCCCACATACTCAACCAACGCTCCAGCAAGATCCTCCGTCGGGGACCCCTCACCTTCCCCCGAGACGGGGGGAGAGTCTGCCTCCATATCATCCTCCATCACGCCCACCTGGTCCACAACGGGGGAGTCATCTGCACCACCTGCCACCTGCACAGCCTCCTCCGGCACCACCTCAGAAGCTCCCCCACGTCTACACGCACTCGGGAGATGCCCGAAGCAGGCACATGCCGGACATCTGGGGGGGACCCACTCATACTCCACCTTCTGCAAAACAAACTGGCCAGAAGGTGTCCTGTACTTCAACTGCTCAGGTAGGTCCAACCTGGCGTCAATCTCCACAAAAACCCGTGCATACATCAGTCTAGACCTGAAAGCGGTGGCATCATCCGCCTTAATCGGTTTGCCAATGAGGCTGGCAAGTCTCATAAGAAGTGGGACACTCCAGAAGCGAACCGGGAACTCAGGAAAACGAACCCACACTGGCACAGCATTAAGTACCTCCTTCTCGCACCTCAAGTCGGGGGTCCATTGCTTCAGAATGATGAGGCGGCCGTCAAATGTCCATGGCCCTCCCTGGAGTATCCGAGTCACATCTTCCGCCAATCCAAATTTAACGAAGTAGAAGCCGTTCTCCTTGGAGAAGAACTCTATGCTCCCCTTCGGCCGCCAGACTCTGTCCGCATATCCTCTGATCTGCCCGTAGAAGGGCTTGCTCCCCAACACGTATAGCACTAACGTGTTCTCCCAGAATGCCGTCACCTTCGCCACTTCGTCGGCTGGGAAGTCGGCACAGAGCTCACCCCCAATCGCCAGAGGTGCAACGTACTCCATCGATGCCGGCGTCTTGGCGACCCCCACCTTGCATGCATCCGCCCAGGATACAGGCTGCGGGCCCGTACTCCGAGGTGGGGTCGTCGGAGGTGTCCTGGCACTCATGCTTGCAGCAGTAACCCTCCCTCCAATAACTGGGACAGCCGTCCCCGTCACCCCTTTCGCACGAGGCCGCCACGCAATCCTGGCTTGTCCCTCCCGTTCCCCCGAGTGTGCCTGTCCCCCCGATGGACCCGCTCTCCTGGCTATCCCCGCCCTCCTGTCCGATCCCTGCGTATAAGTTGTGCCCCTCCGAGCCTCAGGGATCTGCGATCTTTGCCCTCCTCCGCGCCGAACCCTCCGATTCTGAACCGTAGTCCAAGCCCCCTCCTCATCCTCCAATCCCGACGATGTTCTTTGGGCGGTGAACACCATCGGGGACCCCCCGGATGCCACCGCCGTCGAACACCCAGCCGAAACCTTGCCCGGGAGGGGAGTCCCCGCCCGCAGCCCGCCCCGGCCACCCCCCCCCCCCCCCCCGCCTGGGGGGGGGGTCGCCGGCAGCCGCCCGCCCCCCGGGGAGGGTCGCCGGACCTCCCCGGTCAGCCTGCTGCCCTCCCGCGCCCCTGCGGACGCGAGCAGCGGCTGCCACGCCATTCGCCGGCGGCCCGCCGCCGCCGACCGCCACTGGCCGGTCGCCACCGACCGCCCCCGCCGACCGCCACTGGCCGGTCGCCACCGACCGCCCCCGCCACCCCCTTGCCCTTCCCCCGGTCCGGGGGGCGGTTGGCAGCCTCCACGTCGCGATTGGTCGATGCCCTAGCAGAGCTAGGGTTTCCTGTAGCCGCCATCGCCATTTTTAATATGGTCATTTGCATATATATATATATATATATATATATATATATATATATATATATATAAAAATAAAAAAAAAATATATATATATATATATATATATATATATATATATATATATATATATATATATGAAGCATGTAAATGTGTTACAATCGGCCAACCTGGCCCGCTCAACTCAAACCTGGCCTGAAGGCCCTCACAAACTCAAATCCTAGGGGCCCACCACTCCCACCACAAAATGGAGGGAATAATGTGCCCACTCCGGATCGAACCCGAGTAGATGGGGCAAATGCCTCCCAACTCAGCTGCTAGAGCTAGATATGTTTGACTATATATACACACACTCTCTAAAGAGACTGTTACAGATCAGTACCGCTCATGGAATAATTATGTGATTTCAATCAGTTTATAAAATACCTGTAATTAATTTCATATTGATACATTTGTGGTGTTTATGAAGCACAACGGTTAACTTCATGCACCTTTACATATTTTGGCACCAGTCTTCTATTCCAACCTGCTTGTTAAGTGTGCTAAAATTTGTAATTCTGTCCTATATTGTAATCCATTGTTTCAGATTCTAAAATTAACTTCAATACGTGAAATGTGTCAGGCAACGTTAATAGCTGCTGAATCTAAACGTGAGGAGGAGAAGGCAAAGGGAGTAAGTACCGATGATGCATCTGATAACCCCGACATTGTGTTGTTTGAGGATAACGAAGAAGAAGAGGAGGATGAAGAAGACAGTGAGGAAGAGGAAGATGGCATGGGTCAGACCACCCAGGGGAGAGGGGGTAGGGGAAGAGGAGGTATGATGTGGCAGGCCCCCATGCCTCTGGTACGGGGAGGAAGGCCGGTCCTGCATGGCTTCCCTCCCATTATGATGGGTGCAGATGGGTTTGGCTACCCTGATGGGTTTGCTGCTCCTGATCTCTTTTGCGGACCTCCCAGGGGGGGTTTTGCACCCTATGGCCCAAGATTTTCTGGTGAATTTGGAGCAGGGTTGATGTTTCCTGGTAGGCCAACACAGCCAGGGACCGTCTTTCCCATGGGTGGCCTTGGAATGATGATGGGTAATGCTGGTCGGGCTCCATTCGTTGGCAGCATGGCACCAAGGGCAACTGTTGGTCGGCCTTGCCGTCCAATTGGGGTACCACCACCATCGTTGTTCCTCCATGCACCTCCACCACCTAATAGTAGGATGGTGAAGAAGGATCAGAGGCGACCGACAAGTGATAGATATGAGCCAGACGGGGGTGGTAAGGGTCAGGAGGTGGCTGCAGGAAGTGCTGGTGGGCAAGGTGATGAGTTCCCTACCAGGAGCACTTTTCAGAATGAAGAAAGTGAGAGTGAGGATGAGGCAGCACCTAGGAGGTCAAGGCACGGTGAGGGCAAAAAGAAACGGAGGGGATCGGAGGGGGAAGGAGGGTCGGGCTTGTGGGAGACACCATCAAGTGACGTTCAGAATCGAGGAGACTAACTTTTGTTAGGAATATTTCTCTTTTCTTCTTCAGAAAACAGTGGATTTCAAGTTCTAGTATTTATTGTCACTGTTAGCCTAGGGATGACCATCGTTTTTAAGATTCTTCAAAGGATCATTTGCTGAGACTATAAACATGTGTATATTAGAAGACAATTAAGATGAAAGTAGAAATTTCATAGACAAATCAATTTTTTTTCTTCTTCTTCCTCCTCCTGTACATGATGTACTGAGATTATTTGTATACTAGTAAATGAGCACGGTAATTGGAAACTTGAGGACACGAGAGGAATTGGGTCCTGGTAAAGAAATGGCTGAATAATGTCATAAACCGTTTTTTTTTTGACGTCAATTGCAATTAGTGTTGCTACTGGAAACAGGTATTACAGCTTTGCTGATAAGAAATTGTTTGCTAGATCTACTGGAAACAAAATCCTTTCGGTTCTCGAATCCACCCAGAAATTTGTTTACAAAATCCTGAAAGTGGACAATCCCCTGGCTCACTTCCCACTCTAAAGTAACATCGGATCTCTTTCTTGTATAATTCTCTCTTATTCTCTATTTGGGTGTAATCATCGATATATTATTCTCCATTGGGTTTCTGGTTTTACTTGGATTTTTTGTGTAGGAGATTCAAGACATTAGTTTGATAATATGGAAGATTTATTGCATTGGTCTCGTGCTTATGCTTATTTTTTTCCTTTTTATCTTTGTCTGTGAATTGGAAAGTTTGGAAAAGAAAATCAACCGAATTATGGGTAGATTGTATTATTTGGTCGGATTAATAATAAGGTTAATCGTGTTGGTTGCCACCGGCAGCAAGCAGTGGTAACGAGAAATGCAAGCAGTACTAATACTACTAATTGCTATTATTCTTCACTTGCCGACTTCACCAGATTGGGGCTCAAACTCCCGACCACTTGAGCTGCATGTATCTTTCTTAACCACTAGGCTATATATATATATAGGAACTAGGTAAATTGTTTCTGGAATCGCTCCCACTGGAATTCGAACTCCTGACCACTCGGACTGCATGCATCTCTCTTAACGACTAGGCTAGAGGTCATTTGATATATATATATACCTGGTTCCAATAAATTTACCTGGTTCCAATATATATAAACAATTTACCTGATTCCAAAATATATATATGATCGGAAGAAATAATCTATTTTTTGTGGGATCGAATCCATTTAGATGTGCTTTGTCTCCACCCGCTGACTACTAAAGCTAGGAGATTTTTTTTGTGGGATCGAACCCATCTAGCTAGCTAGGATGGACTTTTCTCCACCCCTTATAGAGATCCATTTTTTCGTGGGATCGAACTCATCCAGACAGGATGGGCTTTGTCTCCACCCGCTGACCACTATAGATCAATTTTTTCTTTGGATGGAACCCATCCACCTGGGATGGACTTTGTGTACTTCGACCCGTGCAACTAGGGGTGGGCAGGGGTCGGGCCGGGCCCAAATTTTATGGACCCGGACCGGATCCGTTAATTGACGGGACGGGACAGGTCCAAAAAATATTGGAACCGGAACGGGCTCGACCCGTTCGACACGGGTCCGAACGGGTCCATAAAAAAGTTAAAAAAAATTATAGAATAGTAAACATTTACATATGTTCTATTATCTATAAGAACAAAACAAGTCTTATGTCTTCCTAAATTTCTAGAATTTGTTTACTAAACAATAACTTGTTCTATTATCTATAAACTATAATAGCAAAAATTTCAAAATTGATAAAAAATATATACATATCCCTAGAAACGGGTCGGTCCGGGGTCCCGTTTATTTTGAAAATAGGACACGTCCCATCCCGTTAGTGTCACATGACCCGTCCCGTCCTGCCCCGTTTAAATTTTAAATTTAGGAACCGGCTTGTTTGGACATTTTACGGTTCGGACCGAGTCGGAATCGCGGGTCTTCGAACCGTATGTCCACCCCTACGTGCAACGTATAAACTTTCTACTCGAAGATCTGTACGGCGCACAAGTTTCCTACTCGAAGATCCCAACATTGAAGATAAAATTGACAGGTAAAAACTGGATCAGTTCCGCCCGGGCCTACTCATTGAACTCCTTAATATTTAGTTTTTGTGTAAAATAAATAGGATGCTGCTATTAGCACTCCTAAAATGTCATTCAGCATTCCTCTTTAATTTTTTAACATTCAAATTCCAAATCTACCCATGGATTAACATTATTGGCATTCCTAAAATGTCATCCTACACTCCTCCCTCCATACATGCACAAATTAATGCTATATTTAATGAGGGATAGATTTATAATTTGAATGTTAAAAAAAAATTAAAAAAGAGTGCTGAATGACATTTTAGTAGTGCTAATAGCAGCACCCAATAAATAACAATAATATGTTTAGAGGGAGACGAGATATTGTAGAATAGTATTTTTATTCCTCTCTCTTCATCATATGGCAAGGGCCATATATATAGGGCTAATGGGCAACCCAAGGGTCATGAGTTACATAACCCAAGGGTCATGAGTTACATGATCCCAAGGGTCATGTGTAACTCATGACATAATGGTGAATAAAATGGGTTTCACAACACTCCCCCTTATTCATCCATTTCCTTGGATCCACTTATTAAATACTTCAGGATTCAATAAGCTAATGGGGTGGATACTGCTGGATCCAGAGTAAACTTGGTTTGCCTCATTAAAACCTTGGCTGTGGAAAACCCAGTGGGAAAAACCATCAGTCCTAAGGAAAAAGAGTACAATCCTATAGTTTTACTCCCCCTGATCTATACAAGCTTCAGGCTTGCAGGTCTTTTAGTTGCCTCATCCCTATTCTTCTTACAAGCTTTACAAAAGTACATCGTGGCAGTGTTTTGGTAAACAAATCTGCTAAGTTATTACAAGATTGAATTTGTTGTACTTTGACTTGTCCTTTCTCTTGAAGGTCGTGCGTCCAGAAGAATTTGGGGGATATGTGCTTCGTCTTGTCACTCTTCATGTATCCTTTCTGAAGTTGAGCTACGCATGCTGCATTATCTTCAAAAAGGGTAGTAGGCTCAAGTTCACCAGTCTTCAGGCCAGTAGATGCTAAAATGTGCTGAATGACGGAGCGAAGCCAAACACACTCCTTGCTTGTTTCATGGATTGCCAGGAGTTCAGAATGGTTGGATGAGATAGCCACACTGGTCTGTTTGACGGACCTCCAAGAGATAGCCGTACCACCGAAAGTAAACACAAATCCAGTTTGTGATTTCTCTGTGTGGGGATCTGATCTATAACCTGCATCTGAATAACCAAGTAAAGTGGAAGATCCACTATTCGGGTAATATAGTCCTAGGTCTATAGACCCTTGGAGGTAGCGCAGAAGATGCTTCACTCCATTCCAGTGACGCTTTGTGGGCGCTGCACTGTATCTGGCTAATAAGTTAACTGAAAACGCTATATCAGGACGCGTACAGTTAGCCAGATAGAGTAGTGCCCCAATGGCACTTAGGTAAGGTACTTCAGGACCTAATGGTTCCTCCCCCTCTTCCAGTGGACGGAAAGGGTCCTTCTTTACGTCCAATGATCGAACGACCATTGGTGTACTAAGGGGATGGCATTTATCCATGTGGAATTGTTTAAGTAATCTTCGTGTATATGTAGATTGGTGTAACAGGATACCACCCTTTAGGTGTTCGATCTGTAAGCCAAGACAATACTTTGTTTTGCCTAGGTCTTTCATTTCAAAAGTTGTCTTAAGGCTTTCAGATATCTCAGTGATCTCTGCAGGAGATCCAATGAGATTTAAGTCGTCGACATAAACGGCGACTATAACAAATCCTGTTCCCGATCTTTTTATAAAGATACACGGGCAGACTTTATCATTAGTAAATCCTTGCGTAGCAAGAAACTCACTTAGTCTGTTATACCACATTTTTCCTGATTGTTTAAGACCGTACAATGATCTTTGTAACCTTACAGAATAGGTGTCCCGAGGTCTATCTGTTTTCTCTGGTGAAATTTTATATCCTTCAGGGAGTTTCATATAGATATCTTTATCTATATTGCCATAAAGATATGCAGTCACAACGTCCATGAGCTGCATTTCTAGGCTTTTCAGAGAAGAGAGGCTTATCAGGAATCTGAAGGTATTTCCATCCATGACCGGAGAATATGTTTCTTCATAATCTATTCCCGATTTCTGGGAGAAAACCTTGTGCTACAAGGCGTGCTTTGTAGCGCACAACTATGTTGTGTTCATTTCTTTTTCTTGTGAAGATCCATTTATATCCCACAGGTTTTACACCTTTAGGTGTTTGGACTACAGGTCCAAAGACTTCGCGTTTCAAGAGTGAGTCCAGCTCTACTCCTATTGCCTCGTTCCACTTTGGCCAATCGCCTCTGCGTTTACATTCTGCTAGAGACCGTGGATCGATGTCATCGTCATTTTCAGTGACGTGAACGGCAATATTGAACGAAAAATCGTCGTCGACGACTGTGCTTTTTCTGTTCAGTACCTCTCCAGTACGTACATAATTTAATGATATTTCTCCTATTTGTTCCTCTTCAGGGAAAACTAGGAGGGGAGAGGTAGCTAATCTGAGCTCAGCATCCTGTGTTGGGATCTTCTTAATTTCTCCAGGATTTTTTCTTTTACGAGGGACTTTGTCTCTCGAACCTGGTGGACGTCCTCTTTTTAATTGAGGTATTGCCATTTCTGCTGCCGGTGGATTGCATCCATCTTTGGGAATGTCAATCCTAGCTGGCGTGTTGGCAGCAGGGACGTGTGATCTGACAATTTTCTGGTTGTCAGTAAATGTATCCGGAAGTAGATGTACAGTGTTCTGAAGATGTAATATCTTCAGGATCTCATCTTCACATTGACTTGTACGTGGATCAAAATGAGACAAAGTTTTTGTGTCCCAAGAAATTATCTTAGAAGCTTCTGGCTTCTTAGACTGTGTGCCTAGTTTAGGAAATAATCCTTCATCAAACTCACAGTCATCAAGACGTGCCTTAAATACGTCACCCGTCAGGGGTTCTAGGTATCTAATTATAGAGGGTGAGTCAAACCTAACATAGATACCTTCGACGTTATGGACCCATTTTGGTCCTCTGTAGGGGAGCAATGGGGACGTAAACAGCACAACCAAAAACTCTCAAATGTGAGATATTTGGAGGTGAACCATAAGCGAGCTGCATCGGAGATAGAATATGACCTCCAGAAGGCCGTATTCTAATAAGTGATACGGCATGCAATATAGCATGACCCCAAGCTTCCACAGTCAACTGTGACTGCATCAACAATGGACGAGCAATCCATTGTAATCTCTTAATAAGAGATTCTGCTAACCCGTTCTGGGTGTGAACATGAGCTACAGGATGTTCAACTTCGATGCCAGTTGCTTGGCAATAGTCTTGAAAAACCTGTGAAGTAAATTCACCCGCATTATCAAGTCTTAATTTTTTGATATGGTTATCGGGGAAATGAGCCCGTAACTTAATTATTTGTGCCAATAGCTTAGAAAAAGCTAAGTTGCGGGTGGACAAAAGGCACACATAAGACCATTTAGTAGATGCATCTATAAGTACCATAAAGTACCTAAATGGACCACTTGCGGGGTGAATAGGTCCGCAAATGTCTCCATGAATTCTCTCTAAGAAGCTAGGAGACTCTAGTCCCACTTTCAAAAGGGATGGTCTCGTTATAAGTTTGCCTTGAAAACAAGGTAGACACGAGTAATCATACTTCTGAAGAATCTTCAGGTTCTGCAGGTTGTGTCCACTGGATCGGCTCATGATTCGTTTCATCATAGCTGATCCTGGGTGACCCAGTCTATTATGCCAAAGTTTAAATTTTGGCGATGAATGACACTTCTGGTGCACAATCATGTTAGCTTCTGTTGATTGAATATGAGTATGATAGAGACCCGACGGGAGTCCCTTGAATCGTTCTAAGATAGTTTTTGAACCATCTTTTAGACGAGTAACATACAGATATTCTGCCTCATTTATTTTATTTGTTTCTAAGTGATATCCGTTTAAACGAATGTCCTTGAAACTTATGAGGTTCCTATTTGATTTAGGAGAGAATAGTGCATCTTTTATTATTAGTCTTGTTTTATTTGGGAGCAATATAATTGCTTCACCAGATCCTTCTATTATGTTTGATAGTCCTGATATCGTAATAACAGGACCGTCATAATCATTTAAGCTATAAAAATAGCTTTTTTCTCGAAGGATTGTGTGCGTCGAGGCGCTGTCCACAAGGCATTCACACTTCATCTATAGATCTATAAAAAAACAACAACAAACCATCGTAATTAAAACAACAGTTTTGAAATACAATTTTTGTTTTAAAAAGATTCTCTTATATCGATCGACTGACCGATATAGAGAGGTCAATAAGTTGCTTGCAAAAATACATAATTTATAAATACAATTTGAGCAAAAATAATATTCGGTCATCCCCTTTCGGTAGCTCTACGTGAATATGACTAGGCGGGAAAATGAGGGAGGAGGGTCACCGGGGACCTCTTAAGAACCAAGCCCCAAGTTCTTTCTGACATCATACCCAAATAGGTGAGCCTATTCGGAGAGACTTCGTAAAATTTTCTTTGTCAAATGTAAGAATAAATATTATTTTTCAAGAAATTTAAAAGAGAAGCATAATATGAAAATACGGCAACAAGTTTTTAAAAGCATGAAATAAGATAGTGGCTCTAGTCGAGTAGGTCGTCGTTCTCGAAGTCTTCCGCCGAGAACTGAGTACACGGCTGCTTTTCTACCAGATTTGTTTCAACTTGAGACTTCTGGCTCGCTTGATACAGATTTTGTAGATGTCGCGGGGTGCGACAGTTTCTGGACCAGTGTCCAGTCATGCCACATTTGTGGCATTTGTCCTCCCAATTTTTCTTGGGAATGGACATCAGTTCTGTGGTCTTCTTCCACTTTTTCTTTGCCCCACTTTTGCTCCTCTAGGGATGAAAGTTGTTCTGGGGTGGACTTCTGTCACGACCCGCACCCTTTTTTTTTTTTTTTAAACGGATACGAGACGTGTCCAAGCCAGCCTACGCCGCAGAGTCGGCGGTAGTACGCTGTTACGGCCATGAAGATCATAATCACAAAGATGCTCATTCACATAATTAATTTAATTTACAATGATCACAAGTTTTACATTTGCAGAAAAATATAAACTTGCACATATATGAAATGACTACAACTCGACTATCTAGCTAGTCTCTAGGCTTCTGGCTGCAAGTATCCCCGTATCTCCCATGCTAAGTGAATCTACGGCTAACCTGAAAATGTTGGTTTCCAGTCAGGAATGGAACGAGCACAATTCACCGAATGCAATTTCAAATAAAGAAAATGACTATAAGACAAAGGTTAGACATCAATCATGAGTTTTGAAAATAACAGTAAAGCCGTAAGAAAAATCAATAGTAATAAATAGACCAATATACTTTCCACCGTTAGAAGTACCTTTGACATGTGATCGGTCTGGGGTGCTACACCGCACGGTCTACGATATCTACTTGCAGAATTTAAACAATGTCTACGATGTCTACTGCAGAAAATAAACAATGTCTACGATGTCTACTGTATAAAATAAACAATGTCTACGATATCTACAATGTCTACGATATCTACAATGTCTACGATATCTACAATGTCTACGATATTTACAATGTCTACAATATCTACAATGTCTACGATATCTACAATGTCTACGATATCTACAATGTCTACAATATCTACAATGTCTACAATATCTACAATGTCTACGGTCTGATCACACATCCTTGGTACTTCTCATTCCCGACTCAACAATTTATAATAAAGTATAAAAATCACATAACCAATGACTAATCAATGAAATATAGTAAAGATCAATATCGAAATGCAAACAATAATCTGTACTCGCCTGTGGTCCTCTGCTGGTGAAATCGACAATCTGAACTACTCAAAGTGCCACAATAGTCAAAAACCCGTATAACAGTCCCCGGATGCTGAAATAGACAATACCAATGATCTCAGAATAGTCAAATTAGCTAGGATTGCCTGTCCTTAAGTCCAATTCTGGACACAGGGGCAAAACGGTAAGTTCGAACAAAAACGATATCCGCCGTTGGACCCGCTTTGCACCGAAAAGCGTGCCAGAGTCAACGGTCTCTAAAGTCGTCAAACTACATGTCTACGGATCCAGTTTTCCGATACGAACCCAACCGTACGTCCAAAGTTGGATTCCGGTGGGCCGTGCACAAAATCGCCCGTTGAGTGGGACCGTGGGGCCCGCAAAACGACGATTTTATCAACGGTCTCAGAATCGGACCAAACTTGGCATACAGGACCAGAAAAATGATACGGTCCTGTTGGCGCAAGTTTCGTCTCGATCTGACGAGCGTGCACAAAGTAATTGGAGAATTTGCAACGTGCACGATACGGTGAATTTCGACGGATACGCATCAAATTCGTCGCGCACACGCGACCAATTTGAATTCCGTCAAAGCCCACACGACCACAAAGCCGTTACGCAGCTTTCGATCCTTTCGGTACGCGACCACATCGTCCCGATTGGCGTGACGCACGTCGTGTGGAACAATTTCAAGTTTTGAAAACAGATTTTTGGGAAACTTTGGAATTCGATTTCTCGACGCTCAGTCGATGATTTCAAATTCCGCAAGAAGGGTTGTGAAGCCCTACATGTTGTCTAAAAGTCTCTTCAAAAGAATCTCGAAATCTGGCATGGTTTGGGAGAAAACCGTCCGTGAACTAAGGTCGTGGGACTGATTTCGGTCCTGTTTCGGGACAGAGTTTTCGGGTTTTTTTGGGTTCGATTTCACGGCAACCTATCGCTTAATAATCCAATCTACCTAAAGGGAAATCAAGAGGGATATATCGGGTCCATACCTGAACAAACGGTTCGAAGAACCGTCGACCGTGCGAGGAGAAATCTCGCGATGAATCACCCCATCCGCGCACAGGCTGCTGCTGTCGGTTTCAACTCCGCGCGCGCGCGCACTTTTTCTGGCCGGCGACGGCCTCCTGTGACGGCGTGCGGCGGTCCAGGGTGGCCGCCCTGGCTGGAGGGTCGTGGCACGGCGCTGTTCCTCTAGGGTTTGCGATTTCATGTATCCAACCTTCTCGTTATTCTCTCTATTTTATATGATCCAGTCGGCTACTGTTTGCGTGGGAGAGTAACTGGGGTCGGGTTGCCCACCCCCCTTGCTGGGCTCGGGCTCAAACGGATGGCCTGAGGGGATTCTGGGCTCATGCCTATTGGGTTTGGCTTTAAACCTTTATTTAATTAGCATACAACAACCAAGTATATATATTTATACTTATCTTCATATATATTTATTTATATACATACATACTTATATATATATATATATATATATATATATATATATATATATATATATATATATATATATATATATATATATATATATTCTCTATATATATATTCTCTCTCTATATATAAATTCTCTATATATATTCTCTCTTTCTATATATATACACACACATACACGTATCCAATATACATATATATACACTTATACACGTATACAAATATTCGTATATATACGTATATACACATATACAATTTTATACATATACATATATATTTTATATATCCATGTACATATATATACACCTTAATAAATTATGAACATATATACATGCCTATTTAATCAATATTTATATATATATATATATATATATATATATATACTACACACACATATACCTATATATATATACGTATACGATATTTATCTATATACATATTTCTGTATCTATTATCTCTTATAACATTTAATATATTTCATAACCAAAATAATAATATTAATAATAATAATAACAACAAAATACCATAACCGATAATAATACTAATATTATTTAATAATCAACTCAATAGCTTAATACTAAATAATAATACTCAAAATGCAATAGGTCTATAATGATGTATATACCCTTCATGTACAGTCTAAAAATCACCATTTAAATAAAATAAATTAATAATAAAAATATTTTAAAATTTTCGGGGAGGGGAGCTACAAATCTACCCACCTTAAAATAATTTCGTCCTCGAAATTCTAATTCGTAACTATTCCTTAAATTCAAAAAGAACTCTACCATTACCCTAATTTCCTCGAATTTTTAATTCCTTAAAAATAGTTCATATCCTTCTCCTTGTCCATTCTGGCAACTACAAAATATCGAGTATTTCTACCCACCTTTGGTCACACTACTCCCTCAAAGTTAGGTCACTAAAATTTTATAATCATCCAACCAGTTGCTCAAATTCTTCCAAGGGATATATATCGCCTATGGTATCTATAATCCTCGCATATCTATCAAACAATCCAAAATTCAATTATCAACTAACTTATACTATAACCTCTGCTAAATTCTAAGCAACACGGTTATCGACCCCCAAAATAGGAAGGACGAGAGTCAATGGTAAGAAAAGACGAGGAAGAATAAATGTGAACAAGCACGAGGTTTTAAGAGCGGTAGAGGATATCAAATGATACCGATAAAATGGACCTTATGAACCATTGACTTATTAGCTAGATTGGGGCTACTCCGTTCCAATCACTGGCTAACTTCGAAGAGACCCTTCGTTTCTTAGAGAGGCTTACCACCTATGCACTACGGAAATTCCGTTCTCGAAATTAAACTAAGCACGATTTCATGATAGAACAGAATTTGGGAAATCAAGATTGCGATCTATTCCGCGGTTTTTTTTTTTTTAAACGCACGAGCAAAGAATATAAATAAAATACAAAATTGTATCGCGACTTCCAGGTAGATAGGATAAGGGTTACGAATGACACCATCTTCTAAGAGATGGAGGCTACATAATCGGTATAGGGACCTATCTCAAATAATTTGGTTTACAGTCCAAAAATGGTGGTACGCATGGATGGTTTTACTGAGTCTTAATGGGCTTCCTGTTTGGACATCCCTCGTTGGTTGGGTAAACCTTGGATTGCAATCTATATGGACTGGACAAGATTTCAATGATAAAACTATTTCTACTAGATTAGGGTATCTTAGAATAGGTTTCTACCCAGGGGATTGAGCTAGTTGCTAGTCAGGTTGGTTAGCTAGGTCCCTAAAGCTCAAAGTGTGCCTTCAGTGACTTTTCTGTTTAAGTAGCACATGAGGCCTCAATTGGGTGGACACTAGTGGCATGTGCATAGTGGGCTTCGAGTAGATCACAATTACCTATTGGGTCGAAAGGTTCGAGTCGAGGTTGAGTCTCTAATGGAAGTCTAAAAATATACCGATATTATGGTGTAGGGTTATAGCTAGTCCTTTTAACCTGGAAGTCGTAGCACAAAAATAGAGTACAAGGGGACATGTTTGAGTGGGACATGATATACCTAGATGACGATGGGCTCGTCTAGATCTTGTATATGCAGTTTGTTGGAAGATAACAGCTGGTCTTGTGCTCCGATTATTAATGACACGGTCGAGGACACAAAAATGATCTAAATGGAAAGTGGGAGTCCATAGGGCACTAACTATCATTCTAATAAAATTTGTTCTAATCAATCGGTGATCTTCGTATATCCTAAAATTTTAGAAGGCTTACAGTCTACCCTCCTTAGAAGCTAGGTCATGGTCTTTAGGAAGGATGAGGTCAGAAGAAATTCCAAGGTTCGGTTATTGTACCTCAACTTTTGTTAACAAAGAATCAGGCACAGCGTAAAGAAATACGTTAGATATAAGTCAAGTCAATGATCGCTCCTCAATAAATGGAGAACGATGTGTACCATGACACAGGGTCGATAAAATAGGATGACCTACTCGTCTATTTTATACTAGAGTTATCGACGGGGTAACCAACTCTAAGGCACAAGATTTCTACAATCGAGTCGTGAATTTCTAGTTGTGTCAAACCTGTCAGACTATTGTCATAAGGGTTCTAGTGGTATGGGCTGTAGTGACCATGCGTTGTTGTTGACAACTGGTATATCACAATTTGACAGGATATTTAATCTATGGTATTAGCTAAACAAGTGACTATGGTATTCCAACACTAGTTAGGTCTTAATAATAAAACTTTCATAACTAGAGCAATATTTGTTGGAAACCAATCTTGGGATGAGTGTCACGGTAAATGATTACCCTATTGTCCACTCATCTCATGTCTAACTGTGGCTTCGGGCGAGGAAGGGTTGGTTCAAGGCTTAAAGGTTGCTAGTTAAGGCAAGCTTCCAGCAATTAATTAGAGACTCGCAACCTTTGGTCTCTAAGGAAATATGTAGTCTCCTAGGTAGGCATTTCGACTAATGGTAAAACCCTAATCATTCTCAAATTCGAATGGCTAGAAGGTCTCAATAGCAGTTTGGGGTCAAGAGGAGAACGCGTAACTCAATCACATGGCTAGCCGATGATAACTATACTTGTGTATACAACTACCATAGCCATGGGGATACGCGGTATCTCTCTACCAATTACGAGCTTCTGTCTTTCCAAATCAGTGAAAGACAAAAACAATAAAGAGTTCAAGAAAGATGTCACTGAATACAATCACGTGATTCAAAGGCGAACGTATAATTCAAGAGGAATTGTCAAGCATTCGCGGATGAGATCATAGATACCTCGATATCTCAATCCACGTAGGATAGTTAAATGAAGTGCGAACCAAATGCATCATGGTTGATCAGACCATAATACACTGATTCTGATTAGACAATATGTTAGCAGGCGTCCCCACTAAACACATGTCTTGACTCAAGCTCGAGAACAGAGTGAGCTTGCAAAACTAGGCTGTAATTGCGGCGTTGGTCAAGATTAGTCAACATACAAGTACGCAAGATTTTTGGAAAGAGGCACTAATAGTTCGAGTTCTGTGAGAATCAAACCTTACCTGGTGTTCTTACTTATACAGTCATCCTACTGTCTTCTTATTCATAAGACTTTGGTCAACTAATGGGTTATGGACTTCCGACGTCTATATTCCAGGTAACCTATTAGTGTCAGTCAATTACTTCGTCAATAGATCACAAGGACCACGGAATACTGGGTTGGAAGACATGCTATCCATCCTACAGAACTTCCACTAGTATTGGCTTTGGGTCTTACGGATCATATATGGCATTGTCCTATCCTCTATAGTATCTTAAACTTGTAATCATGTCTGAAGTCGTTTCACCGAGAGTTATGCCTCGCCCGTATACTCGGACTGTGGTAAACTCTTGGATTCGTGATTTCAGGGTGATATGATATCCGATACTCTACCTTATATGGACACAAGGATGACTACGATCAAAGAGGATCACTAGCTATAGTTTAGCAATATTCTATAACCTATATTCTCTTAAACTATTCCAACTCTAAGAATCGTGCCTTGCCAGTGCGCTGCTGGCGGCAGTGAACACATAGTCTCCCTAATTTAAATAAATGGCGACAGTGCGCTGCTGTCCTGCCATTATGAGTTAACTGACATTCCTTTAACTATATCTGCAAAAATTCATGAGCTCCTAGAGATTCAAACCATTGAGGAAAAACTTTGAGTTGAAACTAACTCGAGGTTCGTCTATGGATAACATAAAAATAATAATTCTTAGGCAAAATAGAAACTAAATAGGCAATTGGACTAAGATATGAGGGTGATATCTAGGGGCAAAGAGAAGGAATTGCACAGTCATCAAGGTTAGGCCATTAATTCTAGAAAGCCCTGTCTCGCCAAGTGAATAATCTATCCACATTGGATCTTATCGTCATATTAAGAGGTAATAGTGTACCTATAAGGATCTGACACTCTATAAAATTTAATAACTCCTTATCTACATTGCATGGCCTAGACTACCCATCGGTAAATTTGTACAAGGGACTCCTAGTCCTAGTCATCCTCGTAAATTAAATTAATTATAATTCATGAATGAGCATTATCTTGTCGCAGGCTCGCAATAGTACAACAAATCTTAAGTACTATCACGAGTTCGCATGATTTGCGAAACCGGACCTGCATGGGCCACCACAAAAACTTGTCACGACCCGCATCCATTTTTTTTTTTAAACGGATACGAGACGTGTCCAAGCCAGCCTACGCCGCAGAGTCGGCGGTAGTACGCTGTCACGGCCATGAAGATCATAATCACAAAGATGCTCATTCACATAATTAATTTAATTTACAATGATCACAAGTTTTACATTTGCAGGAAAATATAAACTTGCACATATATGAAATGACTACAACTCGACTATCTAGCTAGTCTCTAGGCTTCTGGCTGCAAGTATCCCCGTATCTCCCATGCTAAGTGAATCCACGGCTAACCTGAAAATGTTGGTTTCCAGTCAGGAATGGAACGAGCACAATTCACCGAATGCAATTTCAAATAAAGAAAATGACTATAAGACAAAGGTTAGACATCAATCATGAGTTTTAAAAATAACAGTAAAGCCGTAAGAAAAATCAATAGTAATAAATAGACCAATATACTTTCCACCGTTAGAAGTACCTTTGACATGTGATCGGTCTGGGGTGCTACACCGCACGGTCTACGATATCTACTTGCAGAATTTAAACAATGTCTACGATGTCTACTGCAGAAAATAAACAATGTCTACGATGTCTACTGCATAAAATAAACAATGTCTACGATATCTACAATGTCTACGATATCTACAATGTCTACGATATCTACAATGTCTACGATATCTACAATGTCTACAATATCTACAATGTCTACAATATCTACAATGTCTACGGTCTGATCACACATCCTTGGTACTTCTCATTCCCGACTCAACAATTTATAATAGAGTATAAAAATCACATAACCAATGACTAATCAATGAAATATAGTAAAGATCAATATCGAAATGCAAACAATAAACTGTACTCGCCTGTGGTCCTCTGCTGGTGAAATCGACAATCTGAACTACTCAAAGTGCCACAATAGTCAAAAACCCGTATAACAGTCCCCGGATGCTGAAATAGACAATACCAATGATCTAAGAATAGTCAAATTAGCTAGGATTGCCTGTCCTTAAGTCCAATTCTGGACACAGGGGCAAAACGATAATTTCGGGCAAAAACGATGTCCGCCGTTGGACCCGCTTTGCACCGAAAAGCGTGCCAGAGTCAACGGTCTCTAAAGTCGTCAAACTACATGTCTACGGATCCAATTTTCCGATACGAACCCAACCGTACGTCCAAAGTTGGATTCCGGTGGGCCGTGCACAAAATCGCCCGTTGAGTGGGACCGTGGGACCCGCAAAACGACGATTTTATCAACGGTCTCAGAATCGGACCAAACTTAGCATACAGGACCAGAAAAATGATACGGTCCTGTTGGCGCAAGTTTCGTCTCGATCTGACGAGCGTGCACAAAGTAATTGGAGAATTTGCAACGTGCACGATACGGTGAATTTCGACGGATACGCATCAAATTCGTCGCGCACACGCGACCAATTTGAATTCCGTCAAAGCCCACACGACCACAAAGCCGTTACGCAGCTTTCGATCCTTTCGGTACGCGACCACATCGTCCCGATTGGCGTGACGCACGTCATGTGGAACAATTTCAAGTTTTGAAAACAGATTTTTGGGAAAATTTGGAATTCGATTTCTCGACGCTCAGTCGATGATTTCAAATTCCGCAAGAAGGGTTGTGAAGCCCTACATGTTGTCTAAAAGTCTCTTCAAAAGAATCTCAAAATCTGGCATGGGTTGGGAGAAAACCGTCCGTGAACTAAGGTCGTGGGACTGATTTCGGTCCTGTTTCGGGACAGAGTTTTCAGGTTTTTTGGGTTCGATTTCACGGCAACCTATCGCTTAATAATCCAATCTACCTAAAGGGAAATCAAGAGGGATATATCGGGTCCATACCTGAACAAACGGTTCGAAGAACCGTCGACCGTGCGAGGAGAAATCTCGCGATGAATCACCCCATCCGCGCACAGGCTGCTGCTGTCGGTTTCAACTCCGCGCGCGCGCGCGCACTTTTTCTGGCCGGCGACGGCCTCCTGTGACGGCGTGCGGCGGTCCAGGGTGGCCGCCCTGGCTGGAGGGTGGTGGCACGGCGCTGTTCCTCTAGGGTTTGCGTTTTCATGTATCCAACCTTCTCGTTATTCTCTCTATTTTATATGATCCAGTCGGCTACTGTTTGCGTGGGAGAGTAACTGGGGTCGGGTTGCCCACCCCCCTTGCTGGGCTCGGGCTCGAACGGATGGCCTGAGGGGATTCTGGGCTCATGCCTATTGGGTTTGGCTTTAAACCTTTATTTAATTAGCATACAACAACCAAGTATATATATTTATACTTATCTTCATATATATTTATTTATATACATACATACTTATATATATATATATATATATTCTCTATATATATATTCTCTCTCTATATATATTCTCTCTTTCTATATATATACACACACATACACGTATCCAATATACATATATATACACTTATACACGTATACAAATATTCGTATATATACGTATATACACATATACAATTTTATACATATACATATATATTTTATATATCCATGTACATATATATACACCTTAATAAATTATGAACATATATACATGCCTATTTAATCAATATTTATATATATATATATACTACACACACATATACCTATATATATATACGTATACGATATTTATCTATATATATATATATTTCTGTATCTATTATCTCTTATAACATTTAATATATTTCATAACCAAAATAATAATATTAATAATAATAATAACAACAAAATACCATAACCGATAATAATACTAATATTATTTAATAATCAACTCAATAGCTTAATACTAAATAATAATACTCAAAATGCAATAGGTCTATAATGATGTATATACCCTTCATGTACAGTCTAAAAATCACCATTTAAATAAAATAAATTAATAATAAAAATATTTTAAAATTTTCGGGGAGGGGAGCTACAACTTCTGGCCGGCCTCTTATGGGCATTCCCCATGTTAGATCTGACCTTATTTTTCTTCTGCTTCTTGGAAGAAAAATGAGCTTCTGGAAGAGGAGCTGAGCCTGCAGGACGTAGGTTATGAGTGGCCAAGAGAAGTTCTCTGTTTTGCTCTGTCATCATCAGGGTGGAGTGCAATTCAGAGTACTTTGTGAACTTTCGTTCACGGTACTGTTGCATGAGGATTGCGTCCTTCTCGTGGAAGGATGTAAAATTTTTTTCCAACATGCGATACTCCGAGACTTCTTCACCACACAACTTCAGGCGTGAGGTAATATTATGGAGAGCTGAGTTGTACTCAGCTACGGACTTAAAGTCCTGAAGTCGAAGGTTTTCTCACTCATATCTTGCACGTGGGAGGATTACATCTTTTTGATGTTTATAGCGGTCCTCCAGTGCAGTCCACAATTCCTTTGGGTCTTCTACAGTGAGGTATTCTGCCTTCAGGGTCCGATCAATGTGCCTCCTGATGTAGATAATGGCTTTCGCCTTATCTATATCAGAGACTTTCACTGTAGAAACAACCACAGCAGTGTCTGCTGTATTTCCCGTACCAGTGGCCGGAGCCGATGGAAGAGGAGTTGAAATTGTGGCTAATAAGCCCTGGGCACGTAAGTGGAACTTCAGGTCCACGTGCCAGCTCAAATAATTTTTTCCAGCAGCATCTAGTACTTCGAAATCGACACTCGCTATTTTGGCCATTTTATCTATCATGTGAAAAACATGCATAAATTAAAATTAAATATTTATGCGAGAGTCTCAAAAACAATTGAACAAGAATAACCAAATTTAATATTCTAACAACAAAGTACAGTTTTACATATATTGCAGTTTAACTCGTGCACCAAACAGCCGATAAAATTTGCTACAGGAATTGTATCCATGTCTATGGCATGGCATTCTCGTAGAAAAATTGAAGACTAAAGGGATGTCATATCTACAAGGTTGAAAATATTTTAAGCATATACCGTACTAATGTGTGTACGAACATTTAAGTGTGAAAATATTAATGGTTCAACACAAAGTATGTTCTATTTGTACAGAAGGAAATAAGACTACAAACACAGCCAATTCTAATAAGTAATATAGAGTTTGAAACTTGAAAAAGACACCATTCTGGCGATGCTCACATAAACCTTTCTTGATATACTACATATACTTTCCCTACCAAAGAAAAGATAGTGAGGTGAAGTTCATGCAGATGTAGAACTTTTTCTTTCCAGTACTAAGAAAGCACATGAAATGTGTTACAAACGGTGTCCGTACAGAGAATATTAGCAATATAAAGAATATCATTCTTAGATTGTTAGATATATATATTGCTAATTTTCATTCAAATTAATTTGTAAAAAAATATTTAAGAAGTGTTACCAGTCTCTGGTCGGATCGACTAGGAAAAAAGGAAGGATGACGTCGAGATCTGGACGTCGATTCTCCTTGCTTCAGCAATCGTGCTGATAACGTGTTTAGAGGGAGACGAGATATTGTAGAATAGTATTTTTATTCCTCTCTCTTCATCATATGGCAAGGGCCATATATATAGGGCTAATGGGCAACCCAGGGTCATGAGTTACATAACCCAAGGGTCATGTGTAACTCATGACATAATGGTGAATAAAATGGGTTTCACAACATAATAATATTTTAGAGGATAATTTAGGTCGTGTTGTTGTTTGGGAGATGGAACTGAAATGGCAGAAGAAGAGGTGGCTGGTGGAGGCGGCGCTGGAGGTGCTGAATGAACCAGATCCGGTATTGAAGGCCCAATTGGGTGAGGCCGCTGCCGTCCGATGGATTGAGGAGGAGGAGGAGGAGGAGGTGGAAGGAGAAATCGGCATCAACCACCAGCTACCTCTAGTCCCGGATCGACCTTCTCGACTCAGCACAGTAAGTAATCCTATTTTAGTTTTGACTCTAGAGCAAGAATGATGAATTGTTGGGCTTTCTTTCTCTCTTTCTTTCTGCAGGTGAAGTTGGTTCCTTCTCATCTTATGCCGAAGCTCGGCAAAGGTGGGAGCCCGGAGAGCAGGCAGGCCATCCTCCACAGCCTTGTCCACACCGAGAGCTGGGCCATCGATCTCTCCTGGGACATCATCGCCCGCTTTGGATTGCAGGAGTCCATGCCCACGGACTTCTTCACCGACTTCGTGCAAGTCGCTCGGGACGAAGGCCGTCACTTCACCCTTCTCTCTGCCAGGCTTCGAGAGCTCGGCTCCTTCTACGGTGCCTTCCCTGCCCACGACGGTCTATGGGACTCCGCCACCGCCACCTCCAAACATCTGCTCGCTCGTCTTGTCATTGAGCACTGCGTTCATGAGGTCAACCAACTGCACTCCGTTGCGTTCATCCCCTTTTTTAATTATTTCACCTGCCCGCAACGCAAATTCCCATCACTCACTCACACACTCGCTCTACCCTCCTACCCGGGTCAAAAATACGCATTATCCAATTTATCAAAACAGTACATGGTGTAAAGATTAGTTTCTTCCATTGGGAGTCAAAGTGGCGTCGTCCAACGACGAATGGAATTCTTCATCTTTAGAATATGAGATGGTTTTACCTAGATCAAGGGATGGTTTCCATTGGGCTCAAGACAAAATTACATATAACAAGCGTAGTTTAGACGACCACCATCTTTCATCTCGTTTGACAAGCATAATGTAATCAAGCCGCTATCATTAATGACCCTAGCATCTATACATAAGCAGGATCTAGGTTCCCTGAGGTGTGAGTGAACATGGCTTGATCCTCTGGACTCCCAAGTGTATCCAACAACAACAGGAATGCCTGTTGTAAATTTGAAGAACCATGCTTAAGGAGCCTGCTTTAGGCTGTAAATTGGCTTGCAAAAAATGGCAAACCTGTCATGGGGATGCGAAAAACTTGGAGGAGTTGCCATGTAAGCACCTTCAGTTGAATCACCATAGGAAAACATTATTTACATCTATCTGTTAAACAGGCTAGCTTCGAACGAAAGTAAGGGCCACTAGTGTGCGAACAATAGGTCTCATCATACTTAGTACCATGTTGTTGAGATAACCCACAAGCAACTGCTGTTGAGATAACCCACGAGCAACAGAACGAGTCTTTACCGATCTGTAGTGTCGTCTCTCAGAGTTCTTATTTTATATACCCATCTGCAGCTGATCAGCAATTTGCTAGGAGGAAATGATGCAAGATCCCAAGTGTGAAGTGGTTGGGAATGGTGAGCAGGGAAAGTAGTGAAGCTGTGGGGATCAGGAACTAGGTCTGCAAGTGAATATCTAGTGGAGTCGTCGACGTCCAATTCTGTGAAGGAGGAAGGAGGCAACTTAGGTGGGGGGTGACTTCGGATTATAGGTTGCCAGAGTATACAGAGGTTGAGTTGGGTTTAGGTGCAAGAATGAGTGACAGCTGGGGTTAGACTTTTGTTTAGGAAGGCATGGCTTTAGTTTAAGGTTAGGCTAGGTTTTGTGTTTTGGTTTAGTTGGGATGATGGTGATGGCGGCTAGTGCTAGGATTGGGTTTAGGGTGAGGATGATGTTAGGGTTTGTTGTGGTGATGGGATAGGGTGGAGGCTTAGGCTTTAGAGTAATCAGGGCTCTGAACATTGTTAGATTTGGTGAGAGATCTGGAAAAGCCCAAATCAAGGGATGGTTCCTATTGGGGGCCGACTATATATATATATATATATATATATATAGCAAGTTTTACTTGATCGTAGACTAGCTACTCTTACAGATGTTGGACTGAAGAAGCAGTATACAATTGTATCACACTACAATGGTATCACACTGCCGGAGTAGCATGATTAAGTTAGCCCATTGACGAAACTTCTTGTAGTGTTTTGTAGCTCAGTCGTCGCACTTCTTCCTCTTCTTTGTTTTTTTTTTTATATCAAAACTGGCATAATATTAAACAACTAGCAACTACTCTATCACTCTTATCTGATTCCCATATCACTCTCCAAATTGATAAACTGATTAATCATTCAATTTATCTTTTCTTCTGTCAGTCTACTATTCTGGATCCCAACATATACTTGCAACTTTGGTCTAGACCTGTAGATGTCTTTGCATAACAAAGCGCCAATCTTTGGTCCGATTGCCCTAAGTTGAAAACAAGCTCAACTAAAGCAAGTAGAGCCAAGTCCTTTTGCTGGTTAATTAGATCTATTGGTATTTGTCCTGGTAAATTAGAGTTTATAGAATACTTAGAGGATGTATACCCTCATTGATGAGAGCAAAAAGAACCCTCATTGATGAGAGCAAAAAGATTCCTCTGGCAACGTTGTGATGCTTGTGCAAATCAGTGTGGATATTGGATCCATCATGATGCTTGATATGGTTACTCAATAAGTATCTTGTTGAACGAGTGATGTTCTATAACTTTTGATATACTAGTTTGAATGGTGCATCTGTAACTTCCAAGAGTAGTATCCTTGTCAAACTGCTTTTCTTTGTTTATGCTTCTCGAAAAACATAATAAGGTCACGTTGCTGAAATTCCCCATGACATTTGCATGGAAATCATCAAGTTTTAGGTTGACTAATGTGTGTTGTGTGCATTTATTTCCTTACAAGCTGTGTGTTGAATCATTTTGCTATTCCAAAGAATGCTTACCTCGTATCTAAGAGAACTGTTATCCTTGCACTATTTTTTTTTGTCAATTACTGGTTAACACATGGTCTAAGAGCAGGCCCGAGGACTCGATGTACTTCCAACCATCATCTCTCGTTTCCAAAATGGAGGTGATGAAGGCACAGCAAAGTTGTTAGAAATGGTTGTGTACCCAGAAGAAATTACTCATTGTGCTGCTGGCTTGAAATGGTTCAAATACTTGTGCCACAGAAATCCTTGTAGGTACAAAGATTGTGCACTTGCTTCCTCTGCCATGAGTTCACAAAACTGTATAGCAGGAGAAGGCCTCTCAAAGCAGCAACAAGTCATATATACAGATGCAGATTATGTTGAGCGATTGGAGAATACAGAAGTATCTGGTGGTGATATGCAGGATATGATGATTCTTACATTTCATTCTATTGTCAGAAGATACTTTCGAGGTCCACTTAAGCCTCCATTCAATGTGGAAGCAAGGAAAGCTGCAGGTTTTGAACCTGACTGGTATGAGCCCTTGGCTGTGAAATGAAAGGTGCTTGATAATTACTAATTGTTTGCCCATAGCTCGTTATAATAGATCAGTACTGATGGATTTGTCCTGAAGAATCGTCTGTGACTGGATCTCTAGAATCACATGTATTCTTGTCTTGTATTAAAAATTACGAATGTAACCTACTTGGTCTGAAATTTGTTTTACTTTCATGTGGCAATTCAATGTCTACAGCGCCTACCCTTTGGTATGTTGATGAATTATTTTCACATGGGTCACTAGTCACTAGTTCTTTTATTGTTTTCCTTTCATGTACTGTTGTTGCAAGAGAAGATAAACAATCTAAGGGTTAGGGATAGCGATGGGGATAGGGTTCTGGTTAGGGCTAAGGTTTTGGGGTTGGTTTTTTCGGGGTAGGGTTAGGGTTAGTTTTGAACCTGACTGGTATGAGCCCTTGGCTGTGAAATGGAAGGTGCTTGGTAATTACTAATTGTTTGCCCATAGCTCGTTATAATAGATCGGTACTGATGGATTTGTCCTGAAGAACCGTCTGTGACTGGATCTCTAGAATCACATGTATTCTTGTCTTGTATTAAAAATTACGAATGTAACCTACTTGGTCTGAAATTTGTTTTACTTTCATGTGGCAATTCAATGTCTACAGCGCCTACCCTTTGGTATGTTGATGAATTATTTTCACATGGGTCACTAGTCACTAGTTCTTTTATTGTTTTCCTTTCATGTACTGTTGTTGCAAGAGAAGATAAACAATCTAAGGGTCAGGGATAGCGATGGGGATAGGGATACGGTTCTGGTTAGGGCTAAGGTTTTGGGGTTGGTTTTTCGGGTAGGATTCAGGTTTTAGGGTTTCGTGTTGGGTTTGTGGTTTTCTTGGGATAGATTTTTTTGGGGTATTTTTAGGGTTATATTTTTTGGGGGTTAGGGTTGCATTTGGGGTTGGGGTTAGGATGGGTTAGGGTTAGGCTTATGGCTAGGGTTTTAGGTTAAGGGTTAGGGCGACATTTGTATTATTTTCAATGATTCTCTTTTCTTTTAGTGTAATAAAGTCACAACTAAACTATGAATTTTTATTTACTGTAACAAAAATTGCAACCATGTTGTTATTTAGATCATTCCTAACAATGTATTTATAAATCCTGCAACATTTACATACAACCAAAGAATGAATTTGCAACTTACAGTAACAAATGATACATGCAACAACCCTTCTCTTCTCTGAATAATATAGGCTCTTGATTGACTAACTTATGTGCTAACATGCAAGAACCCCTTAATGACATAATGTAGTCTCTCGATTGACAATCTTAGCGCGACAACATGTGATAATTTATGATACTAGATTGAAAAACCGAACGATACGATTTTTAAACAACATACTTACTTTAAAGAACAATAAAAAAATAAACTAACTTATCTTATGTATAATACAAAAACTTCTAGGCTTTCACATATATTTTTATGTTCCAAAAGCGTCATTATCCAACCTTTATATATATATATATATATATATATATATATATATATATATATATATATATATATATATATCTCAACATGCTTAACTAAGGATAAAACATGTAAATAACATAACTTTTCACTAACATAATTACTAATCACTAATTATTATACAATTCTAACTACAATAAACGTTTACCATCCCAAAAATAAATTTACTTTAAAATATTGTATATTATTTCAAAATTGGTTTGTTATGCAAGTACATTTAAAAAGTGAAGAAAAAATACAGACAAAAGGCAAAGACAGCTGCACGTGCTCGACTTCTAGTAAGAAAAAAAGAACTCTTCTACCAACTTTTGTTTTTTTTTTAAATACAAAAAGTAAACAAATTTATAAGAATTAAGGAAATTAAAAGAAAGTTGCTTCTACAAAACAACTTTTGTTTTTGTTGTTGTTTTTATTTATAAATAAGGGCATGTTCAGTAAAATGTCAGTGGAGGAATATTTGGATTTATACTTTCAAGGTTGAAAAGTGGGTAGAAATCCATTCACTTTCCTAGTAGGGATATTTCTAGTTAGTATAAGAAAGTGAGAAGTGACAATATATTATAATAACAAAAAAAAATGATAATTAATTTTATAAAGATGAGTAGTACTTACAATTAATTAATGTTGAGTAATTTATCGGTTAACTAACTAATTATTCTAATTATATAATAAAATATATCTCGAATAATAATTAACTACCATATTTATTAATTAATTCCTAATAATTAGATAATCTAAAAAATTCAGCCCAAATCTAGATAATATAAATACCTCCATTTTTTTGTCATGTCGGACACATATAAAAATATGAACAAATACGTATAGAAAACTCCATGGACAAAAATATATAATATCCATCGTGTCCTTATTTAACATGTATCATATTTATAGTCATGCAATATAAGTAATTTTTTAATATAAGTAAACTTCATGTACTAACAACTAACATTAGTTAGATTTTTTTTTTTAATAATATTTAGAAGATTAATTAATTTTTGATTAGTTATTAGTTACTTTATTCACTGATTAACACAAATTTGATAAGCGATTAGTTTAATTTAACAAATAATTAGTTATATAAATAATTGTTAAAAAAGAAAAGAAAAAAGAAAAAGAAAAAGAAAACAACATATTCTTTACTCACACATGCAATCGGAGATGGATGATTTCAAGACAGTTCTTTTTTGTTCATCCATAAAAATCTTGGTGTTGTTCACCATTTTACTTAAAAGTTACCACATGTAAACCTAAGACCATTTTTCTATTAATTTAATTTCTCCCACCTCATAATAATAGAAAATGTGGTATTAGATTGACACATGACAACTCTTGAGTGGAATGGTAACGTTACCCAAATTTAGTGGATGAACTAAAACGGTCTCTTTCAAAACATTTATTTAGGTAGGGGAGGGAAATATGAACTGAAAAGTTGGTTCATAACTTTACAGCTTTCACCCATGCTCAAGCAACCAGAAAATTTGGAATTATCTATTGCTCTGAATGCCTCGTAGCATGTGCTGGGATTTACTAATTAAGAGTGACTCGGTAGGCTGTTTCCAATGATCAGAATTTCTAAAATTGAGTTTCTATCCTACATTGCATTGTACTATAAAAAAAATTTCTATTCTAGTTGGCAGAGTTTCTACATAGTAATTGTACAAAAAAATACTCTATAATGGTTTTCAATTTCTATGCTAAGTGACAGAAAATAAAAGGGTTAATTTGATTTACTTTGAAAGTGGGCCCCAATATTAATTTATATGAGAGATGTAATTTTTTTTTTTTTAATGAGGGTTTATACATCTTACATCTGCATCACCTAGAACAAAAATTAGAATAGAAATCAATGTTGGAAGAAGTTTAATATATTTATTTATTATTATTATCATAGAAATAGAATAGATTGAAACTCCCCCTAGGAGATGACAAGAGGAGAAGAATGAAGAAGCTTGAGATGGTGGGAAGAAAAACTTGTCTGATTGCTTGGGAAGAGAAAACATCAAAGTAACGAAAAGTAAACGTCGGACGTATCTAGTAGGATGTAGTTATTATGACCGTCTCCCTTGTCTCTCTTATTCTAATTTTTCTAGTTGTTCCTCTTAATTCTAATGATTATTTTAATTAGTAAATCTTGAGCATGAACATATTTGAGATAAAAACTTCCACAATTTATTATATAATAGTATTTATATAGACATATACAATAGATAACTTAAATTGTGAAATATTTGAACATAACCCGAGTTCTGATGATGGAAACACATTAAACAAAAATCCTAGAGGAACTCATGAGTTTTTAGTTTTTAAAACTCGGTTATGAAAATTCGATGGATTACATGCATTTGATCTTTTAATTTTTTCAATGGATTAAAAGAAAATACACTTTCAATATTAATAAAATTTACATGCCACATCTATAGTGTAAGTTATTGTTTTGAGTATTTTTTAGTCGAACAGATTAAAATTGTGGCTTATATGTTATTTCCGAAACAGATCTTAGATGGAAGAACGAATTTTGGCAACACTTCGAAGAAGGTGCACAACTGAGATCCTGGAGGATTCAGAGAGACGAAATCAAATATATCACTTCGAGAAAGGCACAAATGAATTTCGTAGTAGCAGCGACGAAAGCCGACAAAAGGTCTCTAATTAGATCAGAGAAGATCTCAACCTACTGAAGGTCTCTGATTAGATCAGAGAAGATCTCAACCTACTGAAGGTCTCTGATTAGATCAGAGAAGTTCTCATTCTTCCTCTTAAATGGGATAGAATGTGATACAAGTGAAGAAGAGAAGGAAAGAAGAAAGAGAAAGGCAACTTTGCTAGGGTGATGCAGATCACCGTTGCTCAAAGCAAGATTCGCCTTTATATGATCTGCTTCCAGGAACCAGCAAGTTCTCAAAGAACTTTTGGAATGCTCGTTAGTCAACTTCTTGTGACTTGAATGAGCTCCCTTAACTCTCTTCTATGGTGTATTTTAGAAAGGAGGCTAGGGGGCTCTATTTATAGAGTGGAGTGAGACTTCACCATTTCTCTTATCCGATATGAGACTGAAATACCAATACTCTAAAATAGATTTTGATATTTTACATCATCCCATAATTAGCATAGTTTAGTGCCAGTCCACGCCTACCTTCTGAACACACGCCCGTGCATGCACGAGGCATCATGGAGTCCGTGTCCTAGTTCGAGTCCGAACGACAAAAATCAACTTGCATCATTGTTGAAATTAATCATTTTTCCTTCTAGAAAAATACTTCCACATGGCACCCACTTGTGCCCTACCACACCTCATGTGCATACCTCAACACAAGTAATGCATTATATTTAGATACTCACCATTTGGTATAGCCGATGTGGGACTAACCTTTCCTAGTCTAAAGGCAAAAATACCAATAATCCCACATATATCTCAATATATGGGTTGAGCGTTCCCCACAGTGACTGTCCATCATGCATTAGGATAGATGTCGCTATGACATAAATCTTCTCGTATGGGTTAAATAACAGCATGATACAAGAATGGACTAAGACTTGAATTCTGCACCATAACTGCAATTCTTCTTACTCACATAATGACATCAACTGTGCTTCTGGCTGCATATTAAAGGCCTTGTGCCAGCTTGGTTTTGGTGTATGTATATTGGGTGTCTACAAAGTTTTCCTCAAGAGACGGCCTACATCTCTATCCATACACTATAGATGAGTTCTTGTAAAGATTCTTGGCATGAAGCCTTTCGCTTCCTTGCGGTGCTATGCCGCTATGACATGGCCCGAAGCCGAGGCAATGCCTCATGTGGTGTCATACCACTTTAGCACGAGGCCCAGCCTCTTTGTAGTACCAAACTACCCAGCATGAAGCCTTTCGCTTCCTTGCGGTGTTACGTCGCCGTGACATGGCTTACAAAACTGAGGCACTGCCTCATGTGGTGTCACACAACTTTAACATGAGGCCCAGCCTTTTTGTAGTGTTGCCTACCACTCTTCATTCTATAGCATTAGGCCCACTTGCCTATGTGTGGTGCTACGCTGCTGTGACTTGGCCCAAAGCCGAGGCTTTACCCTCACTAGGCACCTCATGTGGTGTTACTCCACTGTAGCATGGAGTACTACGCTCCTTTGTAGTGATGTGCTACTCGTGCTTCCTATAAAGCACGTCAGACATCCCACATGCCCGAGAACTCATCAAGGCTTCCAAGCTATCCTCTCACAGGACTTTGTTCTATACAAAGAACAAACAGTAGACAACAGTGGTTCTGGGTTCATAACCTTGCAAAGTCCAAAGGATTGCCTACTTACATTAGTTATGGTTCTGAACCCCCGCAATATGCCAAGGGATTGTCTACTAATAGTGGTTCTGGGTACGTGATCCCATAAAATCCAGAGGACTGCCCATTAACAGTGGTTCTAGGTCCGTGATTTCGTAGTATACCAAAGGATTGCCCACTGCTGTCACGACCTGCACCCGCTTTTCGGATACGAGACGTGTCCAAGCCAGCCTACGCTGCAGAGTCGGCGGTAGAACGCTGTCAAGCCCGCAAGAAATAAATGCTAAAAAATAAACTTTATTGCTCATTCATATTTCTAAATGATTACTGTTAGCCCAATGATTGTATCATGTTTTTGAATATGGTTAATATGTTAAGTTTAGCATTTCATTATCACTAATCTTCATACTATCGCTATAGCATTTCTACTTATACTTATACCTTTGGTGATATATGCCTATTGGTTTACATATTAGTGATATGAGCTTATCTATCTTAAATTTAATCGGGTTGCCAAAATTAAAACTATGTTTTTGATTGTGGTCATTCAATTAAGTTTAATCATTATGATATCACTAACATTTATGGTATCACCTTAGCATTGATACTTAAACTTCGCATAGTCCTAATGTGCTTTTTATCTTATCATTCTTGCTACATGTATATTGCTTTGTTCGTCTAACATATATTTGCAGAAAAGCAATTAGCAAGATCAATATGGACATATGCAATGCAATAAAAAAATCATGGTGGACCAAAGACGACGGATCCCACAAGATTTCTCTGAACCACCCGACGACATCTCCGGAGCAACGCACTCGGGGGTTCCGCTGCCCGGTCAGCGGACGGGGGTCGAGGGGGCAGCGCCTGTCACTCCCCGTTCCCAGAATGCGTATTTTTATACATGTACGACTCATGTGTATTTATTTAGTATTTATCATGTATTTATTTAATATTTATCATGTATTATCCTATATTTAAATTCCTTTAATTTCATGTTAATCAATTAATCTGCTCTTTAAATTTTCATGTTAATTTATTTCCTACAATTTTATTTCTGCACTTTATTTCCTGCTCTTATTCCCTGCCTTAGTCTTGCTTATTTGGGTTCGGGTTAGCCTTGGTTGGATCCCCTATAACCCGACCCATTGGACCCGGCCCAACTCCCACCTACCACCCCTTTTCTATTTAAAACCACCCTCTCCATTCTCTCTCCTCATTACTTATTCTCACCATTACTCCTCTTCTTCTCCTTCTTCATTACTCTCTCCACCTACCAAACCGTAGGCAAGTACAACTTGCTCCACATGAGAACCCATGTTTTTATAGTTCATTTGCCTTCCTCTCGTGATCTTAAGAGAGTTTAGAACTTGGCATTTCTCATTTCGAAGTCTTAATTTTTGTAGATCTAGAAATTAGTATTTTCGGATTTTGGTGGTCTTGATCTATCAAACTTCTTTGTTTGTAAATTTTGATGGTTCCATATTGTAGAGAGTTTTATTCTACCCAATTTTGACCTTTGGAAAGTTGGGTTTGGACTTATTTTGACCAAGTTATGGACTTTTGAAGCTTTGGGGTACAACCATGGAGTTCTTGCTGTTTGGAGAAGACAGTGAGCAGTATACGCTAGCTTTTTAGCTTGCGTCACTGAGCTGTGCGCGCTCTTTAGCGCAGCGCAGTATGGAGTCCATACGCTGCCTTTTTAGGAAGCGTGTGTCTTGCATACGCTACCTTTTTAGGAAGCGTGTGTCTTGCATACGCTACCTTTTGGAAGCGTATGTCGTATGGAGTCCATACGCTGCCTTTTGGGAGCGTATGACTTGCATACGCTCACTTGATAGTGAGGAGTCGTATGAAGTTCATACGCTGCCTTTTCGGAGCGTATGTCTTGCATACGCTCACTTAAGTGACTAGGGGTCGTATGGAGTTCATAGCGATGCTGACTTGAGCGTAGCATGACCTGAGCGTACGCTGACTTGAGCGTAGCCTGACTTGAGCGTACGCTGACCTTACTTACCCTGGATCTTCTATAGCCCTGTATATTGATATTTTATTAGATATTTAACATCCATTTTATATCCTTACGCCTTTTGGCATAAACTTGATATAATCATGATATGTTAATATTTCTGTTAAATATAGATTGTTACGTGGGATGTACCATGTATCGTGAATTGAGTTATAGATACCCCGATTGACTGGAATTAAACCCTGAGAGTTGTAGACTCGACCCCACTGAATATTAGTTGACTTTCATGCCTTGTCACCATTGATAATGATGGTTATCTTGACTAAATTAATCATGCGTTCCTAGTTGGAACTAAGAGACTGGCTAGTCGTCTTATTGAAATAAATGAATGAGACACGTTCATGTTATGAACTATTGTAATCGACTGGCTGATCCCGAATATTGACATACATGCACATGCAGGCTTCAATCTATTTATTTATTTATTTACTTATTTATTTTCTACAAAAGAAGCATGTGTACTTTATGGTCAAGGCATGATTACCGTGGTTAGATTTGATTGTTGCATTACGCTATGTAAGACCTGCAACCTAACCGCACTGGTATCGTTGTAGAGTTGTGCATATCGTACCCCGTACGAAAGTACTCATTTGAATGACCATGATCCACGGCATGGGATTTCACTCAACGTAGGGACTATTAAGTTAAATAAAATAATGATGGCATGGAGAGAATGGACTCCCGAGTTCTTATATGGCAGCCCCCTTGGGACAAGTAGTACCCGACGGGCCGGCTGGTTCCCACAGATACTGTAAAACTGCCACACGGGCAGGGAACAGTATCTGCTTATATTATTATTGTATATTGTATATTGATGACGGGCGTCCTGCTAGGACTCGTCTAATTCATGCATGGCGCACATGATTCACTGGATAGACTAGCCTTGCTTGCACATAGTAAGAACTGAGGAATCCCTAATTGCATTATTCCAGGATAACTTGGGACTCACAATAGCAAGCCGTAGGATTTGATTGGCCGTTCAAGATGATTTGTTTGTGCACTGTACCTACTCTGTTACCTAACTAGGATGATCAGAATGTCAGGACATGACGGGCCAACTTCTGTCCTTGTTTGGTTGGGAGGTTGGTTCGAAGTGTCGTGATGTGATGTGAATCCTAGTGGAAAGCAGAGATCTATTATTATATTTCTCATTACTGGTTTTAGTTCTCATGTAGTGCTTCCTTGTGGTACTTGCTATTAGAGGTCTATCCTCTCTGGTTTTGCATGGCCAGATTTAGAGCCGATCCCCGAGGATCCAGCTTACTTCTACCTCCAAGATGGTCAACACTAGAGGGATGATCGCAGGAGGACTCGAGTGGGTCCCTTACTTCACCGCTCGTTTTGTCACTTACTTTATACTTAGCCGTTTGGCACCGACATGTTAGTCGGATTGTCTAGTACTTACTTTTACATAATTGTAATTAAAGTCAGACTGCAGCTGATAACAATTGTGTATACTTTTGCTACATCAATCTGGCTATGTTTTGTAAAGCCAGATATCAAAAACATTTTGACAGAGCGTTTGGGACGCCTTACTGCTTTATCTTACATGTTCTCTATTACTGTTTCTTGTTTGAATGATTGAGACAATAGATGTGAAGTGACCATAGTGAGACTTTCATGTAGTATGCACCCCCTCGTCTTTTAGACAGCATTGATTGTATTATACGGTATTCATCTACCCGTAATACGTAGCTGGCTGAGTCATTCCCCCGCTCTCCAGTATTCTGGTTCTGGGGCGTGACAAGGTTTTAGTGGCGGCCCATGCAGGTCTGATTTCAGACTTGTGGGATGTTTTGATTTATAGGATGTCTCAATCACACATGTTCCCCCTTGATCTCATGATTTGTTGATTCTCAACTCCAGCTTGACATTCCAGTATCCCTTGACATCATTGATCCTTCATGTCCGGTCATTTGATTGTTCTCTTGTCCCTTTTCTTAGGGGCACCTCGTCCGTATCTGTCAGAGCTGGACAGCAACAACATGGACAGCAGCATGGACAACCTGACCATGTTGGTCAGCAACAAGAGCCGGTACTAACTCAAGAGACTATCCAGGAAGAAGGGATAGCAGAACCAGCAGTTGGACCGCAGTATCCGGAGGTTCCTACACCACCGATAGTTCCACCTACCCCTGTGGAATTGGACACACCAGCCCTTCTGGAGATCATGAGAGGGATGATGGCTACTCAGCAACACCAGATGTTAGCCCAGCAGCGCATGCACGCTCAGTTACAAGAGCAGAATGTACTACTCAACCAAGGATTACAGACGGCATTGGAAAGAGGGGCAAGGACAGATTCAGGAGCGTCAGCCCGGTTTTGCAAGTACAACCCCCGTCGTTTCGAGGGCACGGAGGATGCTATATCAGCAGATGCATGGCTTAAGGACATTGAGGCTATTCTGACAGCCGCTAAGGTGCCGGCAGAAGAGCGTGTGGATCTAGTGAAGTTGTTACTTCCGGATCTCGCACGTGATTGGTGGGAATCAGAGGAAGTGGGCATCAGGCGTCCTGTTGCTTGGGACGATTTTACTGCAAGGTTCAAGACAAAGTATTATGGAGTTGTGGCGCAGTTTGAGCTACAACAGAAGTTTATCAACCTCAGGCAGGCCGGCAAGACTGTAGATGCGTACGCAGCGGAGTTCTGCAGATTGAGTAGGTTTGCCCCAGAGATGGTGGCGACGAAGCGCCAGAGGGCGATGAGGTTCCAGCAAGGGTTTCATCTTGAGCTCTTGGAATTGATAGAGGGACACAATTACCAAACTTTTGACGAAATATTGACGGCAACCCGCAGGCATGAGATCACCATTCAGAGGCTTGCGGTAAGGACTGGGGGTCAGAAGAGATCCCACAGTCAGATTGAAGGAGGAGGGGGAGCAGCGCCCCGAACAACAGCACCATCCCCTGGCATTCGTATCCACGATGTGGCGATACGAGGACCAGCACCACCCAGGCAGCAGCAGCAACAGCAACAGAAGAAGAACCAGCAACCCCCGGCGGGCTGCACTTATTGTAGGAAGATGGAACACACTAGAGATGTGTGTCGAACATTGAACGGGCAGTATTTGATATGTGGAAATCCAGATCATCGGGTTACCACATGTCCCATGAATTCGAGGTCAGGAGGACCAGTGCAGCAGTTTCCTGCTCTGCCAGCACCAGGGGCAGGACAGTATCGAGGACCAGCGGTAGCAGTGAGACCGTTGGCACAGCGCCCGTTAATGCCGCAGGCTCAGATGTTTCGGCAGCAGGGGCCGCCGATGCAGCAACACCAGCATAGACCACCCCAGCATCATCAAGGAAGGGGCCAGCAGCAGCACCAGGCTAGGCCGTAACATGGGAACCAGCAAGGAGGTCGAGGACAGGCATTCACTATGTCCTTGGAAGAGGCATTAGCATCGGGAGATGTTGTGGCAGGTAACATTCTCGTCGCCTCATATCCCGCAGTAGCATTGTTTGATTCAGGAGCATCGTACTCATTTATATCTGCACGATTTGCGACACGGCTAGGAATAGAGTTCGAGGCATTGCCAGGGAGGTTGAATATACTCACTGGTAATGGGCTCGTAGGAGTTAGTAGAGTTATTCTAACGTGTAGTGTTGTAGTTTGCGGGTATTCTTTACTCGCCCAGTTGATAGAATTTCCTGTTGGAAATTTTGACGTTATCTTAGGCATGGACTGGCTGAAAGACAGTCATGCGACAATAGATTGTCGTAGTGGGAGTGTATCTTTTGATATTCCAGGCATGAAGAGATTCACCTTAGTCAGATCAGTGGCAACTCAGCAAGAGCAGGGAGTAATAACGGCAATGGAAGAAGTTCAAGTTTCGAAGGTAGTTGAAGAATTTCTAGACGTGTTTCCCGAAGAACTTCCAGGTCTACCACCGGTTAGAGATATTGAGTTCAGTATAGAATTAGCACCTGGGACTAAACCGATATCATATCGGGTTTACAGAATGGCGGATTCGGAGCAGGCCAAGGTATATCAACATATAGAGGAATTGAAGGAGAAGAAGTTCATCCAAGCTAGCGTATCACCATGGGCAGCACCAGTGGTACTTGTGGGGAAGAAGGATGGATCATCCAGATTGTGTATCGACTACAGGAAGCTTAACGCGGCAACAGTGAAGAACAAGTACCCATTACCCAGGATCGACGACTTATTTGATCAGTTGAGCAAGGCTAGAGTTTTCTCTAAGATAGATCTTCGTTCAGGGTATCACCAAGTGAGGGTTCGGAAGGAAGACATTCCCAAGATGACATTCAGGTCGAAGTATGGGCATTATGAATTCTTAGTAATGCCGTTTTGTTTGACCAATGCTCCAGCAATATTCATGGATTTGATGAACCGTATCTTTATGCCGTAGATCAGTTTGTTGTAGTATTTCTCGATGACATTCTTGTGTACTCTGCTAGTGAAGAGGAGCATGAAGACCACCTCAGGAAAGTGTTGTAGGTTCTAAGAGAGAACCAGTTGTATGCCAAGCTCAGCAAGTGTGAGTTCTGGACGGATCACATTTCATTTTTGGGTCATATCGTATCAGGAGCTGGAGTAGCAGTGGATCCCAAGAAGGTAGAAGCAGTAGAGAGTTGGCCAGTACCCAAGATCGTAGCTGATGTACGGAGTTTCTTAGGATTGGCAGGATATTACAGAAGATTTGTGTCAGATTTTGTAAGACTTTCAGCACCCATGACCCGCTTGACACGGAAGGATGTGCCATTTGTCTGGTCGGCAGAATGCCAGACATCATTTGAGAATTTGAAGCAGAAGTTGATATCAGTACCCATTCTTACATTGCCAGTTGGACCCGGAGGTTTTACTGTATATTGTGATACGTCAGGTAAAGGACTTGGATGTGTCCTCATGCAGCACGGGAAGGTGATAGCATATGCATCTAGGCAGCTTCGAGACCACGAGAAGAATTACCCAACTCATGATTTGGAGTTGGCAGCAGTAGTATTTGCTTTGAAGCTATGAAGGCATTACTTATATGGTGACCGAGTAGACATGTACACAGACCACAAAAGTCTGAAGTACATCTTTACTCAGAAGGAGCTGAACATGAGGCAGAGAAGATGGTTAGAACTGATCAAGGATTATGACGTGGAGCTTCAGTATCATCCAGGCAAGGCTAATGTGGTAGCAGACGCTCTCAGCAGAAGGGGCGGCGCATTTATGTTGACAACACAGAAGCATATCTTAGAAGACCTTCAGGAGATGGGCATAGAGGTTATACTTCCTAGCGATGTAGGAGTTCTGGCAAGTCTACAAGTCCAATCTGACTTGGTAGATAGGATCAAGGTAGCTCAGGCACAAGACCCAAGGATTCAGAAGCTTAGGGCAGAATGTGAGTCAGGGCTCAGGAAGGAGATGAGGATTCATGAAGATGGTACACTTAGGTTTGGATCACGTCTATGTGTGCCTAGTGGAGATATCAGACATAAGGTTATGGCAGAAGCTCACAGTTCTCAGTATTCTATTCACCCTGGAGGGACCAAGATGTACCAAGATATCAAGCAGTACTTCTGGTGGAACGGAATAAAGAGGGAGATAGCTAGATTTGTTTTCCGTTGCTTGGTATGTCAGCAAGTGAAGGCAGAACAGCAGAGGCCAGCTGGATTATTGTAACCGCTTCCTATCCCGGAATGGAAGTGGGAACACATCACAATGGACTTTGTGACCGGTTTACCGAGATCACCAAGTGGTAAAGATGCTATTTGGGTGATAGTAGATCGGCTTACAAAGGTAGCACATTTTCTTCCTTTCAGAGTAGGGCAATCTACAGAAAAGTTGGCAGAGTTGTATATGCAACAGATAGTCAGGCAGCATGGAGTCCCTGTCAGTATTGTGTCAGACAGAGATACCCACTTTACATCACATTTCTGGAAGAGCTTGTATCATAGTCTGGGTACCAAGTTGAGGTTTAGCACGGCTTACCATCCTCAGACGGATGGACAATCAGAAAGAACGATTCAGACTTTAGAAGACATGTTGCGAGCTTGCACTCTAGATTTTGGAGGGTCTTGGGAGAGTCACCTGCACTTGGTCGAGTTCTCATACAACAACAGTTATCAAGCCAGTATCCAGATGGCGCCATTTGAGGCACTATATGGTAAGAAGTGCAGGTCACCGCTTGCATGGGATGATATCGGAGAGAGAAAGATGTTAGGCCCAGAAATGATTATCCAGACGGTTGAAGTGATTAAGGGAATTAGAGAGCGACTTCGTATTGCGTAGGATCGGCATCGTCATTGGGCGGACCAGCATCGTAGGCCGCTAGAGTTTTCTGTTGGGGACCACGTATTCTTGCGGATCTCACCTACCCGTGGGGTCATTAGATTTGGCGTTCGCGGGAAGTTGAGTCCGCGATACGTAGGGCCATTCGTTATCCTTGATAGGATAGGCGATGTTGCTTATCGTTTATCCCTTCCACCTTCGTTACGAGAGGTGCATGACGTGTTTCATGTATCTCAATTATGAAGGTATGTATCGGACCCCAGCCATATCCTCGATCATTCAGAACTGGTTGTTGGTACCAACCTATCTTACGAGGAGCAACTTGTGTCTATCTTGGACCGAAGGGAGAAGATACTCAAGAACCGAACAATTAACCTTGTCCGGGTTGCTTGGGGTCATCACTCTTTGGGAGAGTCAACGTGGAAACGTAAGGATGATATCCGATCACGGTATCCACATCTGTTTGACTCACAAGGTATATCTTTTTCTGTGTACCTTGATTGTCTTGATTCCTCATGCTTATCACCTTATGGGTAGAATTGCTTGATACCGTAGATTGTTAAATATATATATGTTACTTGCTATGGACATTGTAAAATGATTACTTGATTGAATTGCTTGTACTTAGATTAGTTTAGCCCCGATGTTTCTATCCTGCTTGGATTTGAAATTCCGAGGACGGAATTTTTCTAAGGAGGGTAGAGATGTCACTCCCCGTTCCCAGAATGCATATTTTTATACATGTACGACTCATGTGTATTTATTTAGTATTTATCATGTATTTATTTAATATTTATCATGTATTATCCTATATTTAAATTCCTTTAATTTCATGTTAATCAATTAATCTGCTCTTTAAATTTTCATGTTAATTTATTTCCTGCAATTTTATTTCTGCAATTTTATTTCTGCACTTTATTTCCTGTTCTTATTCCCTGCCTTAGTCTTGCTTATTTGGGTTCGGGTTAGCCTTGGTTGGATCCCCTACAATCCGACCCATTGGACCCGGCCCAACTCCCACCTACCACCCCTTTTCTATTTAAAGCCACCCTCTCCATTCTCTCTCCTCATTACTCATTCTCACCATTACTCCTCTTCTTCTCCTTCTTCATTACTCTCTCCACCTACCAAACCGTAGGCAAGTACAACTTGCTCCACATGAGAACCCATGTTTTTATAGTTCATTTGCCTTCCTCTCGTGATCTTAAGAGAGTTTAGAACTTGGCATTTCTCATTTCGAAGTCTTAATTTTTGTAGATCTAGAAATTAGTATTTTCGGATTTTGGTGGTCTTTATCTATCAAACTTCTTTGTTTGCAAATTTTGATGGTTTCATATTGTAGAGAGTTTTATTCTACCCAATTTTGACCTTTGGAAAGTTGGGTTTGGACTTGTTTTGACCAAGTTATGGACTTTTGAAGCTTTGGGGTACAACCATGGAGTTCTTGCTGTTTGGAGAAGACAGTGAGCAGTGTACGCTAGCTTTTTAGCTTGCGTCACTGAGCTGTGCGCGCTCTTTAGCGCAGCGCAGTATGGAGTCCATACGCTGCCTTTTTAGGAAGCGTGTGTCTTGCATACGCTACCTTTTTAGGAAGCGTGTGTCTTGCATACGCTACCTTTTGGAAGCGTATGTCGTATGGAGTCCATACGCTGCCTTTTGGGAGCGTATGACTTACATACGCTCACTTGATAGTGAGGAGTCGTATGAAGTTCATACGCTGCCTTTTCGGAGCGTATGTCTTGCATACGCTCACTTGGGTGACTAGGGGTCGTATGGAGTTCATAGCGCTGCTGACTTGAGCGTAGCATGACCTGAGCGTACGCTGACTTGAGCGTAGCCTGACTTGAGCGTACGCTGACCTTACTTACCCTGGATCTTCTATAGCCCTGTATATTGATATTTTATTAGATATTTAACGTCCATTTTATATCCTTACGCCTTTTGGCATAAACTTGATATAATCATGATATGTTAATATTTCTGTTAAATATAGATTGTTACGTGGGATGTACCATGTGTCGTGAATTGAGTTATAGATACCCCGATTGACTGGAATTAAACCCTGAGAGTTGTTGACTCGACCCCACTGAATATTAGTTGACTTTCATGCCTTGTCACCATTGATAATGATGGTTATCTTGACTAAATTAATCATGCGTTCCTAGTTGGAACTAAGAGACTGGCTAGTCGTCTTATTGAAATAAATGAATGAGACACGTTCATGTTATGAACTATTATAATCGACTGGCTGATCCCGAATATTGACATACATGCACATGCAGGCTTCAATCTATTTATTTATTTATTTACTTATTTATTTTCTACAAAAAAAGTATGTGTACTTATGGTCAAGGTATGATTACCGTGGTTAGATTTGATTGTTGCATTACGCTATGTAAGACCTGTAACCTAACCGCACTGGTATCGTTGTAGAGTTGTGCATATCGTACCCCGTACGAAAGTACTCATTTGAATGACCATGATCCACGGCATGGGATTTCACTCAACGTAGGGACTATTAAGTTAAATAAAATAATGATGGCATGGAGAGAATGGACTCCCGAGTTCTTACATGGCAGCCCCCTTGGGACAAGTAGTATCCGACGGGCCGGCTGGTTCCCACAGATACTGTAAAACTGCCACACGGGTAGGGAACAGTATCTGCTTATATTATTATTGTATTGTATATTGATGACGGGCGTCCTGCTAGGACTCGTCTAATTCATGCATGGCGCACATGATTCACTGGATAGACTAGCCTTGCTTGCACATAGTAAGAACTGAGGAATCCCTAATTGCATTATTCCAGGATAACTTGGGACTCACAATAGCAAGCCATAGGATTTGATTGGCCATTCAAGATGATTTGTTTGTGCACTGTACCTACTCTGTTACCTAACTAGGATGATCAGAATGTCAGGACATGACGGGCCAACTTCTGTCCTTGTTTGGTTGGGAGGTTGGTTCGAAGTGTCGTGATGTGATGTGAATCCTAGTGGAAAGCAGAGATCTATTATTATATTTCTCATTACTGGTTTTAGTTCTCATGTCGTGCTTCCTTGTGGTACTTGCTATTAGAGGTCTAACCTCTCTGGTTTTGCATGGCCAGATTTAGAGCCGGTCCCCGAGGATCCAGCTTACTTCTACCTCCAAGATGGTCAACACTAGAGGGATGATCGCAGGAGGACTCGAGTGGGTCCCTTACTTCACCGCTCGTTTTGTCACTTACTTTATACTTAGCCGTTTGGCACCGACATGTTAGTCGGATTGTCTAGTACTTACTTTTACATAATTGTAATTAAAGTCAGACTGCAGCTGATAACAATTGTGTATACTTTTGCTACATCAATCTGGCTATGTTTTGTAAAGCCAGATATCAAGAACATTTTGATAGAGCGTTTGGGACGCCTTACTGCTTTATCTTACATGTTCTCTATTACTGTTTCTTGTTTGAATGATTGAGACAATAGATGTGAAGTGACCATAGTGAGACTTTCATGTAGTATGCACCCTCTCGTCTTTTAGACAGCATTGATCGTATTATACGGTATTCATCTACCCGTAATACGTAGCTGGCTGAGTCATTCCCCCGCTCTCCAGTATTCTGATTTTGGGGCGTGACAGCGCCCCTCGTCGGGGGTTCGGGGGTGAAGCCCCCGAAAGGTATTCAGTTTTTACAAACTGGATATCTTTGGACAGCTGCCGCCAAGGAAAAAAGCCAGCACATACCAAAGGAAGAAGCCAAGCCATGCCATCATCATTTCAAGACTCTGAAGAAGCCTGCACCTGCCTAAGTTTATCTGGAGTCTGTAATGAGTCTTAGGAATTATTGTAAACACAGGAAATGGATGACAAAATCGAAAGCTAGGGCAGAAATAAGCCCAGGATCATTTTTGGTGGAAAACGGCATACCGGCGGTATACCGGTGTATACCGGCGGTATACCGGTTTTTGTTCACAGAAAGTTTCTGTTTACAAAATCGGCATACCGACGGTATACCGGATCATACCGACGGTATACCGCTTCCGAAACGTTGAAATTCCAACGGTCGGATTTCCAGCCATTAATGATCCTAACGGCTATATTTCTAGCCGTTGCAATCCCAGACCGGTATACCGCCGGTATGCCGGATCATACCGACGGTATGCCGGTTCGTGACTGAAAAGTTGTCTTTGGCTCTTTTCAATGCTTTGGTTATAAATAGCCTTGAACCCCTTCATTCAAGGTTGATGCTTTGAGCCTAAAAATTTCTAAACCACCAAAGCCTATCCACAAACAACTCTACAAAGCTTTTATTTGCCATCCACAAATTGTGTTAGAGTTATTGAGTTGAAAAGAAAGATCTTCACCCTATTGTAAGGAGATCAAAACCTATTGTAAAAGGTTGAAGTTGGAGAGTCTTCGTATCCAAACTCTCGGTTGAAGTTGGAGAGTCTTCGTATCCAAACTCTCGGTTGAAGTTGGGGAGTCTTCGTATCCAAACTCTCGGTTGAAGTTGGGGAGTCTTCGTATCCAAACTCTCGTGTAAGAAGTTGGCGAGTTCTTCGGATCCAAACTCGTGTGTAACTATTTGCTCAAATAGTGGATTAAAGCCGGAGAGAGTTCCGGGACTGGAGTGCCTCTTGGGAGGATACCAGGATATATCGTGTGTCGGAATTATTATTGCTTCTTCTCTTGCACTTATATTTTTAAATTGCCCATTAACTTATGCTAAGTGCTTGATTAGTTAGCGTGACCCTATTCACCCCCTCTAGGGTTCCTACAATTGCAACATTTACAAGATTTATATTTAAAGGAAAATACACAGTTCTCACAATTAATGAAAATGACAACTAGTTCCACTATCTAGGTCGGCCTCAGCATACCCATGTCCTCCCAGTGCTAAGAGTGATCGCGGCTAAACCTGAAAAATGTTGGTTTCCAGTCAGGAATGGAATAAGTACACAAACCGACGGCAATGCAAAAACACAATAGAATTAACAAGACATGAAAATAACATATGAGATATAAAAACTGGAAAATACTGATGACATGGCACGATGGAGAAGAAAAGGAAAATAAATAAAAGATAACTACCTATGTGGTGTGAAATATCTGTTTCGACATGTGAAAGGCTAGGGGGTAAATCCGGCTCACTGCACGTGTCGTGTGCAGCTGCTATCGTTCAAGAATAGACATTTTAGGGATTTTTCTGGGTAGTCCACATGTCTACTAAGATATTTCCCCTCCCGACTACTCCGTGTGACGAGCGTGTCAACAAGCAGCAAGATATATGTATAGACATGAAATGAAAAGACTACTATGAATCGAAAGCAATCAGAAAGTGCACTTGTCTGAGGTCCTTAGCTGGAGAAACCAATAATACTATACCACTCAATGAG
>JANAVB010035420.1:11617484-11817484 GCA_029216955.1 Iris pallida
ATAATCAAATGCAATAAATCTATAATGGTGTATATACACTTTATGTACAGTCTAAAAATCACAATTTAAAAATGAATTAATAATAAAATATTTTACAATTTTCGGGAAGGGGAGCTACAACTGCACCTGATATTCTTCCAATCAATGGTCCTCTCTTGAACCAAAAGCTAGATGCCTAGTAGATTTATATTTTAACTAACAGCATAAAACTTTATTGTAGGATTGTAGAGACACAATATCAGAACGTCTTCAAGCCCAATTTTCTTGCTGAGTCCTCAACAAGCTGGCGCTTGAGACCTTTAGTGATCGGATCCACCAGATTCTTCTGGCTCAGAACATCTACCACGGCACTCCTTTTCTTAATGAGATCATTTACCGCCCTATGCCTTAATTGCACAGTCCTCTTCTTGTCATTGAAGAGGTAGTTCGATGCCACTGCTGCAGCCACTTGGTTGTTGCAATACATCGGCATCACCCGAATTTGTGCACCAACCACAGGAAGATCGTGTCCGGTTGTCGTAATACATTGGCATCACTTAGATATACTTACCAACCACAGAAAGATCCTTCTTAAGCTCTTTGAAGCCATTCTGCTTCATACCCGAGGCACTTCTGCTTCATCCGCTACAGCTAACAGAACTCAGATTCCATAGTGAGAGAAAGGTCTACTTCTTCGACTTCCTCGATATAGCACAACTACCCATAGATTTGTTTTTTTTACTTCCACAATATAGCATCCTGCTTCTTCGACTTTCTCGATATAGCAGCATTATCCGTGCAGAGGATATGACCTATTCTTTCTCTCAATCTGAGCACCAACTGGCATTACTGAAGCCTTATACATGCTTAGGATAACTGTTGTAGTGCATCTATCTGAGTCCCTGAGAGATATCCAATAACTCTCTTCACAGCTTTCCAAAGATCAATATTTGGTTTGCTCGTGAATCGACTCGTCATGCCTACAGCAAATGCTATATCAGGCCTGACGGTATTTACAGCCTACATCAAACTCTAAATGATGTTCGAGTACACCAACTGTCTGACGCTTATCCAGGATCTGGCTTCAGCTTTTGATCACACCTATAAGGAGTATTGATCCCTGGAAGATCATGATATCCATAGCGTGTGAGAAACTTTCTACGTAGTGAGCTTGCGACAGGGCAAACTCCACATTTGTCTGGATTATTTAAATTCCCAGGATGACATCTGCATCTCCCATATCCTTCATACTGAATCTGGACGTGAGGAACATCTTTATTCTAGTGACATATCAATATCTCGTCCACATAGAGACAAACGATGATGCCTCTCTTATCGGCAAACTTAGTGTAATCATACTTAACAGTCTCGCTGACCCTATAGCATTTTGACCTAATAACCTGGTCAAACTTCTCGAGCCGCAGATTGGGAGTGTACTTCAAATTGTATATAAATTCACCAACTTGTAGACCTTGTCTTCAATACCCTGAACGACAAATCTATCTGTCTGTTGTATGTGAATTTCTTCTGTTATTTCTCTATCCAAAAATACTATCTAGACATATGTCACGACCCGCACCCACTTTTTGGATACGAGTTCGTGGCCAAGCCCAGCCTAAACCGCAGTGTCGGCGGTAGTACGCTGTCTATGATAAGCATTATCCATACAAGTACAAAGTCTACATATATCATCCACAACTAAGACAAGATAAAGAGATTAAACTTAAAAGTCTCCATAAATAATTTAAAGAAAGATCCACTACAAATCAGCTAGTCTCGAAAACAAACCCGCTAAAAATAAATATAAAACAACTAGAACTAAAGTCCGATAAGCTCACTAGCAAAGAATAACACGAAAGAGCATGAGGAAGAAATGTGCTACTCTGCATCAGAATAAGCAACCGACACATTGGTAACGTCAGTGTCACCAAGATACGCCCCATAAACCTCGGGGCAAACCACGTCGTCTAAAGCTAAAAAAATAGTTATCCAGTCAGGATTGGAGCAAGATCACCATAACACTATGCTACACAATATAATATACAAGGATGCAGAATAGCAATAAAGAGAGGTTGAATATAACATGATACCAAAAGAGACCTCTATATCTTGGAAAATAGTTTGAGAATACAATTATGACATGGAACAGTTGAAGGTATAATTAAGACACAAAAATAATATGAGAGAACGACTAATATAAACCAATGGACCATACGTCAACACGAATCAAATCACATGTATTGTGTGTTCTAGAATACAAGTGTTCCGGATGTGGACAGGTTAGGACATCCGGTAGTCGGTACGTGAGGTACAACGACTGCTATCAATATTAACATTGGGGAAGAATTGTACATTGCGTAGACCACATGCATACTAGTTGTATTCCTCCTCCTGATTCTCTCACAAGTAAATATGATCACTTTAACATTAACTTTAAACTTAAACATTGAACATTGAACATTGGATAGTGAAGGAAAAGTATTAAGTGAACATGTATGACAACAAGTATAACTCTCGTACACAGTAATAGAAAGATAAGATCAACAGTTACAAGAGAAGAATAACATGCAACATAGAATAAAGGCAACATAGGTCATAGTGATACTTGCCTTGCTCAGAAAAGGATAAAGTCGCGACTCACGACGTCGTCCGATCTATCCCGACAAATAAATGATCATAGATTAGATTATGAAAATCCCATTCTAAAACCCTAAAAATTGGCTAATGGTTTGTCACGCCCCAGAACCAAAATACTGGAGAGCGGGGGCAGACATAGCCAGCTACGTATATGAAATGGGATCCATCTCGCTATACGGTCACGGCTGTCTAGATACATGAGGGTTTATCTACAAGCCAGCAGTCTCTTAAGGTCATGAACAAGCCTATTGTCTCAATCACAAGCAAGTAAGTAAAAGTCACAAGATGTATGATCATTAAATATACAATAGTAAGGCATCCCAAACATTACATATTCAGTTGATCATGAAGCTAGTCGTTACAAAATGTCAGGACTAGCAAAAATTTTGTCATACATGATCAACCCTAGGATCTGTCAATCATGTTACAGCCCGTAGGCAGACAGTAAGTAAGTGCAATCGAGCTAAACAGGTGCTCGTCGGCTAAACGCCTCAAAAGAATATTTTTACAATAGAGTGGGAGAGCCAAAAATAACCCACTCGTTGCCAGGGTTCCGTCTAGTAGCCACCATCTGGCTGGAAGGTCGGTAGATCCTCTGGGGCTGCTCCGAAATCTGGCCACACAAAACCAGCTGGGTCAGACCCCAGAAAGAGCAAGTACCACAAAGGAAGCTTCACTTAGGAACTAAAACCAGCAATCAGCACAAGAGTATAAATAAAGTAAGAACTGGAAATAAAAAAATACATCAGGATGATATACGACGAGATAACCATGGAGCTATTCAGATAACCAGGTTACAACCCGTAAACCAAACAAGGACCGGGGTTGTAACCCTTCGTCTGAACAGAACTTGGAAATTCTCACCATTTATCGGTAAAATAAATACAAGCATTCTGGTCATGCAGTAATCAGGATCAGGGCAAGACTAGACTGGTTAGACTCCATCCAATCATTTCACGGCCAAGCAAGAATTACGGCTTGATACTTTAACTAACTAGGGTTGTCACAAGCCTAATTACTAACAAGATGCAGTGAGATTATTCCACAGCCACAAGCCCTGCAGACCATCCAGGTTACCCGGGTTGAAAGATTAGAGTTGAATTCAGGTGGGTACATCGTCCAGGAAACGAATGTACCCTTAGGTAGCTTGAAGGGTGCAACACATGACAGTGTGCTGGAAATGTGCCCTACTCGACGGCAGACTACAGATCCCAAGGTGTGCCTAGGTAACGGGATTGCCTGTAGCTGGGAGATCTCTTTATGACTACTGTATTAATCTAGTTATTAGCCTTAGTCCATTTCAATGGGTACTCCTGACCGTGGTACTCAGGAGTCCCCTCCTAGACATGATGCAAGGCAGGACTGGATTATTTGTACAAGCACAATCGCCCACGGTGTCTAGATTAATTATACAGGTCATGTCATGTCAAGTAGCCGTCGCAACAACTTATCAAGATATATCATGTCAGGTTATCATTTCAAGTGTACTAGTCAGAAGTGCGCCACGACGGGCCACTATCAGGTCATGTCAGGTTAGTCATGTCAGAAGTGCACCACTATGGGTCACTGTCAGGTCATGCTCAATTATCATTTCAAAACATATTAAATAAATTCATGATTATCAAGTTCATGACAAAAGGCGTAAGGATATAAAATGGGCATAAAATATCTAATAAAATATTAATACACAGGGCTATAGAAGAGCCATGCGGCTAAGGCATATGCGGCCAGGAATGATCTAATGCGGCTGGAAGAGAACAGCCCATGCGGCTGAATAGGGTCAGGCGCATGCGGCTAAAAAGGAAAAGGCTTATGCGGTCAAAGGGGTATCAGTCATATGCGGCTCGGAGATCCACTCAGTCATGCGGCTGAGAAAGGCAAGACATATGCGGTCAGGAAGATAGGGAACTCATGCGGCTGGCGGAGGATAGGTCCATGCGGCTGGCTGACCAATCAAGTACATGCGGCCGGGGAGAAGCAACCCATGCGGCTGCGGGGAGCAATGACTATGCGGTCAAGGGAAGCAAACCCATGCGGCTGGGAGACTGCGGTCTATGCGGCTCGCGAGTGTTGAGTTCATGTGGCTCAGGGTTGCTGGAAATCCATGCAGCCAGGAAGGACTGGGCCTCAGTCATGCCGTTAAGAAGGAATACTTGCCGCATGAACTTGTCATGCGGTCAAGTCAAGGCAATAGCGCATGCGGTTGGAACTGACTTGCCGCATGAATGTTCATGAGGTCAAGTGCTACCATGTGGCTCGGGACTGTGCTTCTTCTCCAAATTTCCGAGAAGTACACCATAAGCCATGGCTTCCAAGCTGCATAACTCTATCATCCGGAGCCCAAATTTGAACTTCCATAGGTCAAAATGGGGTAGAAAGAAATTCTCTACAACATGGAACCATCAAAACTCGGAAATAACAAGATTAAGTAGATCAAAACCTAAAAAATCTGAAAATAAGGTAAATATAGATCTACAAGAATCTAGCCATGGAAAGTGAAAATGCCAAGTTATAAAGTAAGTTAAAAAGCTATAAGGAAGAGAATGAAGCAATAAAATTGGAGTTCCTCCATAAAGCAAGTTGCACTTGCCTAGACCTCTCTCTTCCCCTCTCTGGTAGGTAAAGAATTAATGGAGGGAAGAAGGAGAGTAATGAAGAGAGAGAAGGAAGAGGGGCTAATAAATGGTAGTGGTGGTGGTGGTAGGTAGGGGGTTCACCCTTGGTTCATAATGAACCAATAGCAATCCTAAACCGAACCAAGCCAACCCGAACCAAGAATAAACCAAGCCAGGGAGGAAACTAAGCAAGAAAAATCATGCAATACAAGAATAAATACGTACACGTATTCCAGAATACGTAATACGAACCACATGCATTACATGGTTTAACATAAATAATCCTATTTAATTTTGAAATAAATCATCTAAAAACCTAGTTTATTCTATTATAATTCTGGAATTAAAATTAAACACTAATTTTTAGCCAAGGAAAATCATGCATGGTTTCCAATTCGAAATTCGTGACACGCAAATCGAGGCGCATCGATAACTAAATAGTCAAACGACACAAAATCTATGACTTGAGTGTGCACCCTAGTAGATTTCAGCACCACGATTGTACTGGAATCGACCGTGCCACAAAATCACGCTTTGGTCAAAAGATATCACCGTTATGGCTATCCATGACCAAATCGATGATTTATTGACAAAACTAAGTTCTACGAATTAATAAAAATACTATATAAACTAATTAATTTTTGGGAAAAATATATGTTTTAGTGCTCTGTGTTAGCTTTTCGAAACTTCAAACGGTTCGTGATTTCGATTCCTGGTTCTCCCGAAATCTCGAAAACACCGAAACGTGTCAAGTTTCAGACAACCGACACTCTACGAATTTTACAGAAATTAAGGTTCAGAATTTATGAAAATAAATTATATATTCAGAAATCAATACGCTTCCAATAAAAAAATGGCACGTGAAAAGGAGGTCTGAGTTGACGGCAATCGCCTCAGGAAGTCGGGGGTCTCCAAAGAGCAATTCTCTCAAAACGGCCAAGTGAATATTAGGGTTTACGAAATACTTTAACATATATATGAGAGAGAAGAGGCGGTTACTGTAGCAGTTGGCACCGACAGGTGGGCCCCCTGGGTGAATGACTGGGTAATTAATTTCAGAAAATGATTTAAAAATCATTCTAAGGCCAAATAAACTCAAATAAAATCCTAAAAATTCTAAAAAATTGTAGAAAATTACAGAAAATATATCTAACCTCCTAGAATATAAATAAAAATAATTTACTTCAAATTAGTCCCAAATGGCCTCATAATAAATATTAGAAGCCTTAAAAATATATAAAAATGAAATAAATATCTAAAAATTATATAAAATTCATATTAAATATAAAGTAGCTAAAAAGTGTTCATATAACTATCTAAGGGCCACACAATATGATACATATCTCCCTTATGAGCTTAGGTACGATCTTTAATGACCATAAAAATAAATCATGATCAAATAAAAAAATTAGGGAAGTGGGCTTACAACATCCATCTGATGATAGGACAGCTTATGAATAACAGCTACGATCATCATCATCCTTCTAGTTGACATCTTAGCTAGTAGAGCATATGCGTCAACCTCATCAATCTCCTGTTATTGAGCAAACCCTCTAGCCTTGAACTCACCTTCAGTTCCTTCAGCTTTCGTCTTTTTCTTCTTGAAGATTCAATAGGTTTAGCTCCTTCAGGAAGATTAACTAACATCCACTTATAATTGGATGTTACAGAGTCAATCTTATTATTGACTCTTTCCTCCAGAAGATTGCATCTCTAGACTTCATCACCTCGTCAGCCTCCACGTGATGGATGATAAAGTTTATCTACGAATCTTTTGGCCTTCTCACTCGCTTTGCTAACTCTTTAGCGAATACTGGTTCAAGTGTTGTCGTCAATGACAACCACCTTCTGGACTACTACTTCTTTGAAAATACTTGCTCCTTCAGTACCAACAATATTCTTCAGAACATCCGTGTGAATAATGTTCTTGTCCCTAGCAATTTTGTTTTCAAAGAATTCTGCTTCGCGAGACTCAATGATATGATTGATACAATATCAAGTGATTTTCGAACATAGCTTACAACAGCTAATTCCAGAAATACTATCTTCTTGGTCTTCGTCCCTGACTTCTGAATCTTAATATCCGGAAGCTTCACGTACACCAGACACCCCCACACATGAATGATATTCAAATTAGGTCTAACCTTGAACCAGTATTGATGAAAATCATAGTCAGACGTACGAATGGTACTTTAGTCAGCAATAAATGTAGCTATACATGCAATATATCCCGAGAAGTATATTGGAAGATCCACAGTATAGATATCATCATCTTTGACAGCGTCTTGATCTTCCTTTCTGACACTCCATGGATTATAGATACTATAGAGCAGTTGTTTCATAGCCAATTCCATGTTCATAACAGAACAATACAAATCTAAAAAATGATACTCTCTGCCTTGATCACTTCTAAGTAGTTGTAGATCGATTTAATGTTCAGCTTCAGCCCTGAAGTCCTTGAGCTTTTCGAATGGTCCATCCTTCGACTTGAGAAGTCATACGAAAGTGCACTTTGAGAAACACTTCGAACCGGCCTCCGTAGAGAATTGAAAAAAGTCACAGATATCTGAGTGTACTAACTCCAGATGGTCCGTACTTTAGTTCAATCGTCCAAGCAGCTTTCTGACAGTCTTGTCTCTGCACAGACCTCAAATCCTTCCACCTCCTTACCCCCACATTCTGGAGATAAGGCTCAGATCGGACATCTTGAATCTATTTCTATCATAAAACAACTCTCAGTCCATTCAATGAAGTAACTTCATCGCCATCAGCAGAAGTTCAAACATCCCTTCAGTACGGAACATCTTTTCGAAGCATGTTTTTTGCCAAGAAATTACCATCTGGCTAGTACGAATTTCCATCTTTCAAGTCTGTATCAGACAATAGACTTTTTGATATCAGATCTCCAGAAATCTCTGGTACGTGCAACACGCATTCCAGTATCCTTGTGGTGGTTCATAGCCATTGTCTCGATCTTCAGATCTTCTGTTAGGTATATGTTCGTCATCGAAACCTTTGTCATAACAAGGCTCATCCTCGATGAATAGCTCCTTCAAGAGCACACATGGTTAGATGCACTAGTGTTCGACCACTAGTCAACTACCATGCTAGATAACTCAACCTGTGCAACAATAACAACCAAGTTAAGTAATCAAAATAACCAAGTTTATCCATATCTAATATTTTGGTTTGGGCTTGGCCCTGCAATCCTTCTTGAAGTGATCCTTCTTGCCACAGCTGAAGCAAGCCCCATCGCCCTTAGGCTTTGGCTTAAATTGAGCTGACTTTCCTTCAGCTGGTGAGAGTCCTTAGCTCATCTTCAACATGAATCCAGTGCAAGAGGCGTTCAAGATTATAGAGGCTAAAAATCAAGCTGTATCGCTCCTGAAGTCATATTATCAGGTTGCGCCAACATCAAGTTGCGCAACATAAGGTTGTGCCAACATCAGGTTACGCGAGCGCCACATGGCGTACTTTTTTGAAAAGATGTAACGACATCATCATTGCCTGACAGCTGACAACATGCATATCAAGGAGAATCCGTTCAAATCTCGAGCAACACGGAGCTCAAAAAGAGGACAAAGGGTTGCGATCCCGCGAGGGTGAGCTAACTCCAAAAACCCGTCCTCAGTTCGGATTGCAGGCTACAACTCGCCTGCATGAAGCTGGAATCGCTAGTAATTGTCGGTCAACCATACGGCAGTAAATTCGTTCCCGGGCCTTGTACACACCGCCTGTCACACTATGGGACCTGGCCATGCCCGATGTCGTTACCCTAACCGCAAGGAGGGGGATGCCGATGGCGGGGCTAGTGACTGGAGTGAAGTCGTAACAAGGTAGCCGTACTGGAAGGTGCGGCTGGATCACCTCTTTTTCAGGGAGAGCTAATGCTTATGCTTGTTGGGTATTTTGGTTTGACACTGCTTCACACCCAAAAAGAAGCGAGCTACGTCTGAACGATGCTTGGATATAGAAGTCTTCTTTCATTTCTCGACGGTGAAGTAAGACCAAGCTCATGAGCTTATTATCCTAGGTCGGAACAAGTTCATAGGATCCCCCTGTCAGATTTAATGACAGCTAGCAGTTTGTACAACGTATCAGGGTGTGCGAAGATGTACTTAGGCGCAATTTGAAGATGACAGCTAGTACTTTACGCAATGTATCAGGGTGCGCGAGGTTGAACCCAGGCGCAAGTTGCTAGATTGTGTCCCTGCGTAATTTGATGAAGCACGCACAAAGTGATCGAACAGTATCCAGAGCAGGGTGACATGGCGCGCATGCTACTAACTTCATAAAGCGTGCCCACTATACTGCCCACGACCATGCGCATCACAATCAAATGATGTCACACATCCACAGCAGTTAGTGTAACCGCTTGTACAAGTGAACAGGAGGCGCACAACCTGAAGTGTGCGCAACCCAGAATAACTGCTAAACAGTTATTTCAAGAACTCTATAAATAGAGTTTCAAGTCAGTCTCAAGGTATCAAAAATGATCATAATCTCCTGCTAAAGTGCTGTTGCATCCTCCAGAGGCTCGTGTCTTCGATATCATATCGTTCAAGGGATAAAGTGATCGTCTTCTGATCAGATTCCTATAGTTGTACTTTCCCAGAAATTAATTGTACTCTTTGTACTTTTCTCAGTTTGTAGAAATAGAATTTTCTTTTTGTTTTTGCAAACAAAATGGCGACTCTGCTCGGGACGACTTTCTCCTCCGATGAGAAATTAACAACTCAATATGATACCGAGTCGATCGGCAAGACGCAGAAGACCCCGGTCGTTCAAGTCGACCAGACAGCCTACGAGGCCATGATCAATGCTGGGGATGCCAAGCGCACTACTGCCACTGTTAAGAGCAAGAAGCGCTCTGTCTGGACTCCTAAGTCCTCAACGGCACAACCTGCTGCCTCGGCACAACTTGCGTACATTACTGCCCTGGCACAACCTAAAGGAAACAGCCTTTTGGCTAACTCCTCTACTTCTCCGATTCTGAAATCGAAGGAGACTTCGTCTCGACACACTGTTGTCCAAAATAAAGAAAAGTGCCCTTTGGCCTTTTCCTTCCGGGCGCAACCTGTGCCTATTCCTGCTGTGGCGCAACCTGCGCATATTACTACCCTGGTGCAACCTAAAGGAAACAGCCTTTTGGCTGACTCCTCTACTTCTCCGATTGTAAAATCGAAGAAGACTTCGTCTCGACACACTCCTGGAAAAAAAGGAAAGCGCCCTTTAGTCTTTTCTTCCCTGGCGTAACCTGTGCCTGCTCCTGCTCTGGCGCAACTTGCGCATAATTATGCACTGGCACAACCTGTGCCTATCCCTGCTCTAGCACAACCTGCGCATATTTCTGCTCTAGCGCAACCTGCGCATATTACGCCCTTTGGCTTTTCCTTATTTTGCTCGAGTCGTTGACTGGGTGGAAAGTACTATTGATTGTGCTTTTTTGCCTCTCAGCACAAAAGTGGATTCAGATAGAAATCCTACTCTCCTTAACAGAGACAACCAAATCTCTGTCAGGAAAATGGGTTCTATTCATAATAAACTTTCCACACAAAAGGGTATTATGCCTACTCCAAAGAGGTCAGGGCAAGATCTACCGACCCTACGTATATTAAGATCCCGACAAGGCAAACTGCTAGTATCTCAAGTAGATGCACAAGTAGCACCCCTGTCAGACTTGAGCACCTATATCAACAGGTGCCAATTAGGGTCAACCTTGGGAAAACACAAAATGTATCAAGCACAACCTGCACCAGTTGCTAACTTGCACCAGAGAAAGAATTCTGAGGTGAAAAATCCTATGACTTATGCTAACCAGCTTAGCACGTCCTTGTACACTCAAGGTACGGGACACCTCAAGAACATGAACCATATCCCGAATATCATCAAGGGCAACATTCCTGCAACTCCTTCTCGTCATGTGCCAACCCCAGTTTTCACAATTGGGGGTATTTTGGTCATTTTTGATTCTTTAACAATTTTTTAGAATTTTTTAATTTATTTTGTATGATTTGTTTAGTAGGGTTCGAGTTTCGTCTTGTTCCGACTTGTGATAGCGACTCAGGTAGCTTAGCCTCTAGGAGAGACCCAAGTTTAGTTAGTCATGGCCCACATTTTCCCACAAATTAGATTAGTTAGATTAGTATAATTCTACTTTATTAGGTTAGACTGATCAGAGATAGACTTCGGGTGGCTCAGGATAGACAGCAGCATTGGGTCGATAGTCACCGGAGACCGCTAGAGTTCGAGGTTAGTTTCAGTTTCTTGTTATGTTTGTTTGTGTTTGTTTGTTGTTTTTTGTGTGCTAAGTTTTGTTTAGTGCCTAGGTTGGAGACATGGTGTTTCTGAGGATTTTTCCGACACGTGGCACTATTCGTTTTGGCCAATACGGGAAGCCCAGTCCACGCTACATTGGACCTTTCACTATCCTTGAGAGGGTCGGTGCAGTGGCCTATCGACTGGACTTACCGTTTACACTTGAGGGAGTGCACAACATGTTTCATGTGTCACAGCTGAGGCGGTACGTGGCAGATCCTAGCCATGTATTGGACCATTCAGCGATAGAGGTGGGACCTACTCTTAACTATCCAGAACAGCCAGTCGAGATTCTGGATCATAGGAAGAAGGTGCTCCGAAACCAGGTTATACCCTTGGTTCGTGTTGCATGGAGGCACCACTCTCCAGGTGAGTCTACCTGGGAGAGAGAGAGGACGACATGCAGGAGCATTTCCCATATCTCTTCGAGCCTTGAGGTATATGTCTTTTGTTAATTCTTTCTTTCTGTTTATGTTTGTGATTCTCCTGTGCTGGTTCGTTCCAATTTTGAGGACAAAATTTCTTTTTAGTAGGGAGATTTGTCAACCCCATTTTTCATAATTGGGGGTATTTTGGTCATTTTTGATTTTTCAACAATTTTTTGGAATTTTATAATTTATTTTATATGATTTGTTTAGTAGGGTTCGAGTTTCGTCTCGTTCCGACTTGTGATAGCGACTCGGGTAGCTTAGCCTCTAAGCGGGACCCAAGTTTAGTTAGTCATGCCCACATTTTTCTACAAATTAGATTAGTTAGATTAGTCTAATTCCATTTTATTAGATTAGTCGATTAGATACTCAAACTAGATCCTTTTGACCCCAAACTTGAACCTAGTCTAGACTTAACCATTTGAGACTTGAAAGGCGTATTCTTGACACTTCACATTAGCCTAAGAATGCCCTACATGGCCGGCCACACTAGGAGAGTTTAGGTTTCATTCCTTCTTTAGAAACTTGCCTCTTTTGTGCTCTCAAGTGTTCTTCCCTAATTTGGAGCTTTTCCATTGATTTGATCTCCAAATCAAATCAATCCTTCACAAACTCTTCCATCAATCCTCTCCATATTCTCAAGGAAGGGTACTACCAAGGTTTGGAAGAAAAGTACAAGGTGGAAGTGTCCATACTAGAAGATCTTCGTATCGGAGCCGTGTCGGAGAAGGTTCCATTAGGATTCACTCCTAATAGGTAAAAACAAATCTTCTAAACCTTGTTCCTATGCATTCTAAGTAGTTTTAAATCCATAGAATCCATCCTCTTGTTAGAACAACCATTAGAATCAAGTTAGAGGCCATTTGGAGTCCTCTAGAACAAATTAGCATGTAGTCTTGTGTCCTACTTGGTAGATCCCAAATTAGGACACCCCATGTATTTGATTTAATGTCTAATAGGCTTTAATGTGTTCTAATTTTAGTTTTAGATATGTTAGAGAGTGGATTGAAGTTAGTTAGGATGGTTAGAGTGAGTTTCATATGTATACCTGTAACACCCAGTTTTCTGAAATTGGGGTATTTTTGAAAATTTATTATTTTTATTATTTATTAATGGTGTTTTAGGCATGATATAATTTTTGGTGATTTCTAGTGTAATTGAAACTATTTCTAAGTCATGACTTATGACTTTGTGATTTTATTGGTATAACCCTAGTGTAAACCCTAGTTATTCCTTAACCTAGAAGTTGCCATGACCATGTGAGCCTAGCCATAGGCTTAGAACATCAAGTTAGTGATTTTAGCCAAAAGGGGTATTTTGGTAATTTACTAGATTTTATTTGAGATTATGTGTTTTTAATGTTATTTAATTATTGTTAAGTACCATGATTAGTCCCTAACCTATCTTACCCTAATCTAGAGGTTAGCTACTAACCTATAAGCTTGAGGATAGATAATTAGTCATGGGTTAAAGTAATGTAAATATCTAGATATTTACATAATAGATATTTTGCTTAAAACCCTCAAAATATCCTTGTTTTGGTGTGAAAGTCTTTGCCTTTACCTTGAAGAAAGGCCAAGGACACCCCCCCTTGCCATGGCCGGCCATAGGACACCCCTACACTACCCCCCTTCCTATATAATCCCATCATATTCATTCATGATCATTTTACATGAATTAAAACCTAGAAAATTCTCTTTCCTTCAAACCTCCATAACTTGATCATTTTTGATCTAAATTCACTCTAGTCTTTTGCATTGGGACCCTACAACATTAAGGGTGCTAAGGGAGGCTAGCAATCCAGAATTCACAAGCTTTGGGCATCACCAAGTGGAAGGACAAACACCCCCCCTCTCATTGATTTTCCATTGGATTTGCATCAATAGGTAAATACCCATAAACATAGTTGATATTCTATTTTTTTTCTTCATAAATGCATGCATATAGGTCTACCCTAGCTGTGGGTCAAGTTTGGTGAAATTTAGGGTTGGTTTGGTGTCCGTATCGGACACGTATCCTAGGTTATAAAACCATGTTTGATGAAATGCCACAAAGAATTTAACTTTGTTATTTTGCAAAACAAATTACATATTCTTGTAGCCCTAGACTATTAGATCATGTACCTACTTGACTGAACATGACACTGTGTCATTTTTGTGTCGAAAATCGACACGGACACGCTGTGACAGGTGCACGCACAGTGTCCTGCTACCACGCTGTTCGTGCTCAATGCACAGGACACTTCGACACGCCAAAATTGGTGTGGACGCAGGGGCAGTGTCTGCGCACACGTCCCCAAAATTTTATGACACCTCGTGTCGTATCGAGGACACGAGGACACGTGCACTGATCGTGCACTGACAGTGCACACGCGCGCGGGGGCCAACTTCGCGCGTGTCGTGTCGCGCGGACACGATACTAGGGTACCTCGTGTTTGCACGAGTGGGTAGCCCATCATGTGGCGAACACATGGACACGAGCACGAGACGCGTCGTGTCCTGTGTCGCGAGCAAGAGGCACTTGAACCCGTGCACGACGCGGTCTGAACACGCGTATCAGTCATGTTTTTTACGACTGATACGGACCTCGTATCGTGTCCTGGAGTGACGTGGACACGGGGCAGGCACTTGGACACGTGCACAACCCCTAGTTGAACCTTCGTGCACGAGCACGAGACACGTGAGTGTGTGTGTCGTGTCCTAGAGAGAGTTGCACGCGTGTACGACGCAGTATACATGTGTGTGTCTGTGTTTACCCGATTGGGTTTTTGTGAGAATTGACACATCAAATCGTGTCGTGGTGTCGTGTCAGGCACCTAGGACACTAGAGGACACTAGGGGTTAGTGTTACCAACCTTGGGTTTCGAGCCTTAGCTCGATTTGGGTCGTGTATTTGGGTTTACCCATTTTCCTGTGCACAGTGCCATTTTTCCAGAAATTGGGATGTTTTTCCAGTTTTCAAAATCGAATTTCAAAACGATTTTTATTATGATTTATACATATAATTGTATGTTTTCAGTGTATGTATACGTAGTGTATATATATGTGTGTGTGTAGGAGGAATTTAGGGGTATATACATGTGTGTACATGTTTTTTTTTTTTTGAATTTAGGGGTATATACATGTGTGTACTTGTGTATATACATATATGTATATATATAGGGGGGTGTGTGTGTATCTGTGTGGTGTGTGTGTGTTGATTTCTGTTTCCAGAAATCTGGAAACACACCCCCCCTCTTGTGTCCAGTTCTCTATCTCTCTCACTCTAATTCACTCTCTCTCATTTTCCTCTCTCTATATATATGTATTATATTTCTTTTTGTATATATATATATATATATATATATATATATATATATATATATTTATATATATATATATATATATATATATATATATATATTAAAATATATATATATATATATATATATATATTTTAATATATATATATATATATATATATATATATATATATATATATATATATATATAGATATATATATATATATATATATATATATATATATTATATATATATATATATATATATATGTTTGTATTAGATTATGTATTGTGTCTATATATATATACTATATATGAGTATTACATAATCTATAGGCCTATGGAGAATGTTGTATATATATATGTAAAGTTATATATATGTGTATATATATATATATATATATATATATATATATATATATATATATATATATATATATATATATATATATTGTATAGAGATAGATACCTATGAGTTATTAGCCTATGGCCTAAGTTACTAGCCTATGGCCATTAGGGGCTAACCCTAATTGACCTAATGACCCATGACCTAACTAGTTGACCCTTGTTTGACTAGAGTTGACCAAAGTCAACCTTAGGTCAAACTTGACCTAGTTGACCTAGATTGAACTTGAATTAACCTAGAATGACTAGTTTGACTAAACCCTAACTAGTTTGACATTGGTTGACCTAACTTTGACTAGTTTGACCTAGTTTGACTTTTAGAGTTGACCAGAGTTGACCAAGAGTTGACTTTTGACCAGATTGACCTAGAATCATGTAGTATGCATAGTAAACTTCATTTTTACTATTTAGAATATATTGTGACTTGTGTTGCTCTGATCAGGAGCCAGACACCTCTCCTCAGACAGCATATTCTCTACAGACATTCATACATCAGGCGAGTACATTCTCTGACCGTTTCATACTTGTTCAGGCTTTACTTTCTCGTTCTAGATTACTTTACTTGATGCTGTCACGTTGGTAACACGGATTGGTACTATATGGATCTTTACATGAGATGTTATCCCCCTCGGGAGCATCGGGTACTTCATGTTACGTGTGTTTCACTTTCATCATGTACTCCTATGCTTCCATCATGCATGTGCACTCATGTGATCATGTACTCTCATGTTCACTGAGCCCTCATGTATAACTTCACGTATACTCATTTATGAGCCTCATGTGAAGTAATGTATAATAACGTAACTTGTCTAGATCCTTGTGTATTGATTGGGGAAAACGGGGGAGTAGAAGTAGACATGTGAATAATTCCAAAGTAGTGTAATCATGTATAAACTCAGTAGTGTAATCATGTATAAATTCTAGCCATTCACATGCCTATCTTGTACTCTACATCACTAGCCACTTACAGTTCTCTATATACAGTAGATATTTCCTTTACAGCTATCTCTTTTACAGCGTATATTTCCTTTCAGCACTTCCTGTATTTTACTCTATTGCCTGTATAGTATTTTCTAACCTGATATGAACTGTGTGAGATGTATTGTGCTCGTTCCTGTCCTGACTGGACCTGTTGAAAATAATACAGAGGATGAGGATGAGGCATGGGTGACTACATATTATGGAGCAGGACTAGATGACACTTGTGTTGAGGACCCTCAGCAGGATCCACCTGCAGCTGAGGATGTTGCCCCAGTAGTCTAGGCAAGTTTAGCTAGACAGTCATTTCATATTATTATTTTGTCTCACATTCTGAGTTGTATTTTGAGATGATGGGATATATAGACCCTTAGACTTATTTTGTATATTGGGTTGATATTCTGGATGTTATGTTATCCTAGACACTTAGACTTATTTCATCTATTGTACTGTTTTCTTTGAGTTACTATCTATCTATCTATCTTTCTGTCTTTCATTCTTCTACCTTAGATGTGATTGAGACTGTATATTATTATGTCACCTCCATTCAGAGAGTATATACTGTACAGGTAACTTTATATTGTTAGATGATTGACCTAGGACAGCGTTCTACCGCCGACACTGCGACATAGGCTGGACGTACCCACGTCTCGTATCCTTACTCTAGGGTACGGGTCGTGACAATACCTATGTGAGTATCCTTGTGGTTTAGTCCACAAGTGTCACTTTGCATTATGTGGATTGTTTTGCCATAGATTTATATGTGTGTGTGATGGTGGTGTCACTACTAAAATACAGCAAATTGGCGACGGAGGATTAGCGACAGATCTTATCCGTCGGCCATAGCGACGGACTCGCGACTACCTTGTGACTGACTACCATCAGAAAGCAATTGATATTTTTTTTAAGTTTTTTTGCGTCAAAATGAGTCGCACATCCGTCGCTAATTTGACGAAACATTAGCGACAGATTCATGTCCGTCGCTAATATGTCGCACATTATGGCGGCAAAATTTAGGAAAAAATGGCGCGCTAAATTAGCGTCTATGTAGCGACGGACGTTCAGTCGGTAATCTAGTTGGTATTTAGCGACTACCTACCGACGGATATATCCGTCGGTAATCCGTCGCTAAATACTGTAACCTAACTTAAATTGAACCGACGGGAGGAATTTTTCATTCCCCCCAAAAAATTCTCTCTCTTTTCCCTCTCTCTCTTTCCGGCGAGCTCTCTCCGACGGGTCACATTCTCCGACGGGATATCTCTCTCTCTCATGTATGCTCTCTCTCTCTCTCTGTTTAGGGTTTCGGGTTGGTGGGGGGGGTCGGCTGTCGCTGGGGCCGGCGAGGTGGGGTAGGGTTTAGGGTTTAGGGCGGGATGCAGGGTAGGATTTAGGGTTCGGGGCAGGGGTAGGGTTTTCGGTGGGGGGAGGACGGGGTGGGCCGGCTGTCGCGGGGGCCAGCGATGATGGGGGGAGCTAGGGAGGGGGACGGGGGTGGATGGTGTTAGGTGCGGGGCGGGGTGAGGGGAGGGGGGTGGGTGTTTGCTGTCGGGGGGTGAGGGGGAGGGGGGTGGGTGTTTGCTGTCGGAAGGGGAGGGGGGTGGGGTGGGGGTTTGCTGTCGGGAAGGAGGTGTGGGAGGGGGAGGGGGTTTTGCTGTCCGGCGGGGTAGGGAAGGGGGTGGGGGTATCGGTGGTTTCGGATCGGACCATTCCTATGAGTATCGGTGGTTTCGAATCAGAGTATCGGATCGGGGGAGGGGGTATAGGTGGTTTCGGATCGGACCAATCCTATGAATATCGGATCGGAGGAGGGGGGTATCGGAATCGGAATCGGTATCAGACCGATACTGACCGATACCGGTACAGTTTGGCATGTCCCGCTCCGATACTGACCGATACCCGATACTGATCGATACCGATCCGATACTGCCCGATACTGATACAGTTTGGCATGTCCCGGTATCGGTATCGGACTATCCCTATGAGTATCGACATCGGGGGTATCGGTAATATCGGTGGTTTCGGATCGGAGTATCGGATTTTTGGTATCAAAAAACAAATAGGTATTAATAAATTATTAATATTAATAATTTACTAAAGTATCGGCCGATACCGATACCGATCAGAGTATCAGACTATTCTAATGAGGATGGTTTAAAGTATCGGGCTATTCTTATGTTTAGTTTGTCTTACGATACAGATTTTCACATCCAAATCGAGGATGAATCGTTACTTTGTTGATCGTACATGGATGTAAAAACGATAACACGAGTGCAGAATTGGTGTTAGTGACGATTTTTAGGCAGGCGTGGAAGTATTTCTTAAGTATGCCATGAGCAAATCTCAGTACATGGACGGTAACAAAATCAAGTGTCCATGTGTTAATTGTCACAATAGACGTTAGGAAGATGTGGTGACTGTGAGAGATCATTTGACCCGTAAGGATTTCGTACGTGATTACGGCTTGTGGTCATCGCAAGGTGAATTATATTCGGAAAGACAGGCGGCGAAAGCTGGTACTTATGTTTTTGATGATAATGCTGCAATGGATGTCCTCGAAGACGACGGATGCTCTGTTGATTATGGAGACGTGCAGAACCTTGCACGAGATATAGTGTATGATGAGGCAGGGCCTAATTTTGATCCGGAGGATCCTAATCCCGAGGCGAAGGAGTTCTATGATATATTTCTGGACGCAGATACTCCTCTATATCCTGGTTGTGAGACTCATTCCGTACTTCAGTGATGATGCGGTTGTTGAACATAAAGTCTGATTTTAACTTGCCACAACCTTGCTATGATCGGATCACACAACTAATCAACGGGGTATTACCGAAGGAATCAAAAGAGCTCCCAAAAAACTTCTATAAGTCAAAGATGATGGTTCGACAACTGGGACTGGGGTACAAGAAAATAAATTGTTGTCCCAACGGATGCATGTTGTACTACAAAGAGAATTGCGTATCAGAAAGTTGCAGCTTCTGTAATGCGGATCGTTACAAGCCAGTACAGGAAAAAGGAAAGTCAACTAGAAAATGATGTCCTTACAAGTGTATGCATTACTTGTCGATCACGAAGCGCTTGCAGAGGATGTATATGTCTCTGAATACAGCGGAACACATGACGTAACACAGCGAAGAATGCATAAAGGACGAAGGAGAATTGTCACATCCTTCGGATAGAGAGGCGTGGAAATATTTTAATTTGTGTCATCCAAATTTTGCTGTAGAGCCTAGAAATGTACGCCTTGTGCTATGCTCTGATGGCTTCGCCCCTTTCGGACAGTCGGGATCTCAATACTCATGCTGGCCGGTCATTCTTACCCCTTACAATCTGCCACCATGGATGTGTATGAAGACTCCTTATATGTTCTTGATAGCTATCGTACCCGGTCCCAAAAATTCGATGAAGAACACTGATATATATTTACAGCCGTTGGTGGATGAGCTGAAATAGCTGTGGGAGATCGGTGTCACGACATATGATATTTCCAGAAAACAGAACTTTCAGATGAGAGCTTCACTCATGTGGACAATCAATGATTTTCCAGCATATGGTATGTTATCGGGATGGAGTACGCACGGCAACATGTCTTGTCCGATATGCATGGAAAATAGTAAGGCGTTCTGCCTTAGAAATAGAGGAAAACTTCTTTCTTTGACTGTCACCGTCAATTTTTGCCCGTGAGCCATCCTTGGCGAAAGAACAAGGACGCGTTCAGATCTAGAAAACAAGAATTTCTTGATCCTCCTGCCAGATTATCGGGATACGATATTTGAGAAGTTGTAAAGGAATTGCCCACCGCAATGGAAGATCCATCGAACAATCGTGTCGAGGGGTTCGGTCAAAGCCATAACTGGACCAAACGGAGTATTTTCTGGGACTTGCCTTATTGGAAAGATAATCTTATAAGGCATAATCTTGATGTCATGCATATCGAAAAGAATATGTTCGATAATGTCTTCAATACCGTCATGGATATTAAAGGAAAGACGAAGGACAATCCAAAAGCAAAACAAGACATGGCCGAGATATGCAAACGTCATGATCTAAACTTGATAGAAAGGGGAGCTGGTGGTCAATTAAGTAAGCCTATAGTGCCATATACATTGAGCAAGGAAGATAGATTAATAATCTGCAAGTGGATATCTATTTTAAGATTTCTCGACGGCTATGTGTCGAATTTGTCTAGATGTATTGATCTCAATGAACGCAAGCTAACAGGAATGAAAAGTCACGACTGCCACGTGTTTATGGAAAGATTACTGTCCATTGCTTTGAGAGAGTTGTTGCCTTCTGCTGTATGGGTTCCGTTGGCCGAGCTGTCTACATTCTTCAGGGATATCTGTTCAACTAAGCTGATGATGCAACATATGGTACAACTTGAGAAGAAGATTGTCTTAACAATTTACAAATTAGAGAAAATATTTCCACCGGGCTTTTTCGACAGCATGGAGCATCTACCGATTCATCTACCATACGAAGCCCGTGTCGGTGCATCTGTTTATTATCGATGGATGTACCCCTTTGAAGGTAAATAAAATTTATATAATTTAAATGGAATTTTATAATTCATTGTCAATTCTCAAGATAATTTGTCTTTCTAGGTACCTACACCATCTAAAGAAGAAAGTTGGCAACAAGGCTCATATAGAGGCTTCGATATGCGAAGCATATCTTATCGAGGAGGTGTCAAACTTTTGCTCCATTTATTTCGATACTCATGTCGAGACAAATCGAAATAGACCTCAAAGGAATGACAAAGACGTTGAGGATGGAGGTATATTCAATTTAAGGGGTAAGCCTATTGGGGCTAGCAAGAATCGGTGGTTGACTGACGATGAGTATGATGCCGCGCACTGATATGTATTATTAAATTGTGACATACAAGAAGTGAGAGATTTGGATAAGTAAGTGACTACACCTCGTTATAATCTCTAATTTGGTGAAGTAAGTGACTACACTTATTTTTATTCTCTCTAACAGTGTATTCAGAGATGAAGTCAAAATAAGGACACCCGATGTTACCGATGAGGGACTTCAAAGAGAGGTTGATTGTACCTTTCCGACCTGGTTTCAAAAATACATAAGTAACTGAGATAATATTTTATGCGGCTACCATTAAAATATATATAAGTAAAACATTTAAACTATCATTATTTGTTTACAGGTTTTATTGCCTGAAACAACACTCACAAATGAGAGCATTCGTTATTTGGAATTGGGACTGAAGAAGCATGCGAAGACTTGGCCAGGCTATGTCGTTAATGGCTTCAAGTTTAGGGTAACTCAGCATGTTATAAATGCCGAATTTGTCAATGACAACTTCAGTACTAAGGATTCTGGTGTTTGCATAAGAGGCACCATCTATGACGACGAGCCGGACTTTGACTATTATGGAGTGCTTCGGGATATTGTAGATTTACAATATAGTACCCCATATGATATGCATATTGTGATGTTCAAATGTGAGTGGTTCGATACGACACCAAATATCGGTTGGAGAATCGATAAACAATTTGGATTCGTCGATATAAATAATCGCAGGAGGTATAGAGGGTCCGACACGTTTGCGATAGCAAGTCAGGCTGTTCAAGTCTACTATACAAGCTACCCAAGGCGTCGTAGAGATCGATTTGACTGGTGGGCAGTATGCAAGATTAAATCTAGAAATACATTCAACGTTGGAGACCCAGCATACCAAGAGGACGAGATCGAAAAGCCCCAATACTTGGGACAACAGTCGGATACCATGGATGTTGAATTAAAGGTTGATATACCTCCTGCTAAGGAAAATAGAGGGGAGGAAGAGGTTGATATACAAGACTTAGATGTCAACCAGGGGAGAAAGAGGCGTCTTGTCCCAAGTATTGAGACTGAAGAAGAAGAAGAAGAAGAAGAAGAAGAAGAAGAAGAAGAACTTGATGAGGATGAGGATACAGATGAAGTCGACGATGTGGATAAGGATGAGGATACAGATGAAGTCGACGATGAAGATGAGGACGAGGATGATGACGATGACGATGATTAAATATCGGTATATTTACTTCATGTTTTTGTCGAGGCCGAGGCCGCTGACGAGGACGATTCAGTTTAAATTAAACTTCTGTGTTCTTCTTTCAGTTCATGTTTTTGTCGTTCGATCATCTACTTATTGTATGATTTTTTTTTTGCAGATGGCACTCCTAGTCCTACTCCTCTGGTCGGCAATTGTCGCCCTACTGCTGGTATATATATTTTAGTTTAGTTTTATATTCATTTATACTTTTATATTATTGATTATGTTTATGTGTTCTATTTACAGGGCATGGTTGCGAGCACTCGTGCTGGCGGTGCTGGCCGTGGTCGTGGTAGTGATGGTGGTCGTGGTGGTGGTCGTGGGCGTGGGCGTGGTGGTAGCGGTCGTGGTCGCCAGACGTCTTCCCCGGATGTGACCTCCGATCCCGACCTGGAGAGCCCGGGCACACACTCTTTCCGCCGTCAATCTTCGTCGAGGCCTGCGACTCCATCCGTTAGCGGATCCGTTCCTCCATCCACTAGCGGATCTGTTTCGCCACTGGATGCACCAGCGGATGCATCAGCAGATGCAGCAGCGGACCCAGCAGTTACTGGACGGTGGGCCCCGGAGTACCCTCGGATTCAGTTTCATCCTGTTACCGGGGAGTACATGCGCTGACCCTCGAATCCTACGACGCCACCAGAGAGGCCGACGGGCGAGTTCCGACGAGAGATATGGCCCGCGGGTGAATCGTAAGTAAATTTAAGTTAATTTATTAAATTTGTTTCATTTATTCAAGTCAATAATTCAGTCGTTGCTTTTTTATAGATTTTTCCCGTGGGATGTTGCCCGGAGTCTAGGGTGCATTATCCGGGAAAACTACCATGGCCCCTACCTTAATTTTTTTGAGGTGCCTCAGGACAGGCAGTACGTCTGGCTCGACGAGATGAGGGTATATATCTTAGGGTTAATTATTAATTATTCTTTAATTTATTAATTTTTTAATTACATGATATTTAAATTTGTGTGTCAGAGGACGTTCTGGTGGCCCCTCCATCGCGAGGAGGAGATCCGCAGGACCTATAAAGCCGCCGCCGGGAAGAAGATACGGGATGCGGTGTACGACCTTCGTACGTACATACGAAGAAGGACTGGATCCGGGAGGAGTACTATAAGGAGATGTTGGAGAAGATGAATACTCCTCGATACAAGGAAAAATTAGAGAAAGCCAAGGTGAATAGACAGGCCGCGGGTCTACATACGGGGGGATCAAGGCCCCACGCACGGACGCGTGCAGATTTGGTGAGATACCGCAAATTCATTCCACTATTTAATTTGGTACTATTAATATATGAAGTTAATTAAATTCTACGTATGCAGGCCCAACAGGCAGTGAAGGAGGGGAGAGAGACGGAGGCGGTCACCGCTCACGACGTATTCGTGCATACGCACAAGAGGCGGAAGGACGAAAGCTTCGTCGATGCGAGGGCCCAGGAGACTGATGTAAGTACTTACGTTCATGATTATAACTATAACTTAGGGAAACATATGATTATAACTATAACTTAATTAGGTAAACTTAGGATTAAAACTATAACTTAGGAAAACATAGGATTTAGATTATAACTTAGGAAAACTTATAGTATAAACACATTCATTGGATAGGCTGCGTATCGTGAGGCACTCCGTCGGCTTGAGCCCCCTACCGAGGATGTCGGCGAAATGACGCCCACCCAGACGCACTCTTCTATGGTCGCTCGCTACGACGACGTGTTCATAGAATCCGCCGGCGGCTTTAGGAAAGGGCACCTGGCTTAGGTTCCGTGGCGAATTTTTTGTAGACGTCAACTCCGAGATATCCACCGCCTCCACCTCCTCCCGCGTCCCCCGCAGACGATGTGAGGACGCAGCTTGTGACTCTCGCCACGGTGGTGTCGGATTTACGGTTGATAGTGCTGGGGCACTATCCGCATCCTTCTTCTGCTCCCGATCCGTCTGCTCCTGTTCCGTCTGCTGTCGCTCCGTCTACTGCTACTGTCGGTGCTTCGAATCGACCTGGTCCTTCTTGTTTCAGACGGTTATCTTTTGATCGCTCTTCCGAGGCACGCCTGGTTCCGGATGCTACTATCGTGGCGCTCCTTGACATGATGTCGTTAGAGCAGCTACGCTCGCTTCCAGACCACGTCTTGTCCCAAGTGCCGCCACATATGGTGGAGGATTATATACGCAGAGCAGATGCGACGGAGAGAGCACGAGACGATCCATCTCCTCATTCTCAGTGATTTTATTTATGTTTTGGACATTTATACATTTGGATGTGTATATTTTGGATATTTTATTTATGTTGTGATATATTGGATGTTTGGAGATATTGTGTTGGCAATATGGATATTTGTTGGATATATTGGATGTCAAATATGTTATATTTGTGTATGGTGGATGCTGAATATGTTATATTACAGGGAATAGTCCCTTTCCTGGAAAAAATTTCAAAAATATTTCAGTTAGCGACGGATTACCGACGACATACCGACAGACATTTATAGATAGCGACGGTTTGTCGACGGACTATCGACGGACGTTTGCAGATAGCGACGACTTCCCGACGGATTATCCGTCGGACTGTTTCTGGAAAAAGTTAGCGACGAAATGGCGACGGAATTTCCGTCGCTCAAGTTCTGGAAATATGAAAGATATCCAGAAGCATGGCGACGGATTATCCGTCGCCAAATGGCCGCTAATCCGACGAGGAAGTGTATTTAGCGACGGCCTCACGGCAGCTTAGTGACGAACTTTTCGTCCCTAATAGTATGAATATGAGATAGCGACATTCAAGCGACGGAATGGCGAAGGCTTTCCCGTCGATCATGTTCTGGAAATATGGAAGATTTCCAAAAGGGTGGCGACGGATTATCCATCGCCAAGTAGCCGCTAATCTGACGAGGTAGTGTATTTGGCGACTGCTTGCGTCAGCTTAGCGACGAACTATCCGTCGCTAATTGTACGAATATCAGATAGCGACAGCTTACCGACGGATTATCCGTCGAGAGGCGACGAAATGGCAACAGATTTCCCGTCGATCATGTTTTAGAAATATGGAAGATTTCCAGAAGTGTGGCGACGTATTGTCCGTCGCTGATGCATCGTTAATCCTTCGATGTTAGCGACGCCTTAGCGACGGATATTGCATATCAGAAACCCTCTGATACGCGGTTAGCGACTTATTGTCCGTCGCTATTTGTATGAATATTTTAAAATTTTAACCTGTCGATGTTGACGGGAAACCGTTGGCATACTGTCGCTAAATGTTTTTATTTGCCAACGAAAATCTGTCGTTAATTAGTCGAAGAGCGGCGGACTAGCGACGAGGTTATTCCCGACGGATTTTTTCAGCCCGTATCCGTCGAAAATCTGTCGGTAATGGGAATTATCGACGAATTTTCGACGGATATGGCCGTCGCTAAATCGTTGTATTTTAGTAGTGTGTGTTTGTGTGAGAGGGGATGGGGAGTTGTTAGTGAGTTAGAGAGAGAGAGAAATAGATAGAGAGTGTGAGAAGATGGGGGAAGCTGGACTATCCAACAGAAGTAGCAGCAGTCCCCACAGGAAACTGCAAATCCTCAACGGCAGCAGCTCCTGTGACAGCCACAAACATTTCAGTCCAAATAACAGTCCCATTTGACTCATAAATCATCCATATCATTCACTCCATAATTCACCATTCATCAATACCAAATCAGTCCACATCAGTCCACTTCAAAGCCTCCATATTTTAATCCAGTACATCCACCAATCCATCCCCATTTCAGTATTCATAACAGTCCCATACAGTCCTCATTCACTCTACATTTCAGTCCTAATTGATATCCATGTACAGTCCACTTCATTCTATTTCAATCCATCTCTATTACATTCAAATTCAGCCACATTTGATCTTCAATTCAATCCACTTCACCCTATATTTGGCCTTACATTTCAGTCCAACTCACAGATAAACATTTCAGTCCATATACCATAACAGTCCATCCACTACCTACAATCTGTCCATTACATACTACAATAGTCCATTGGTCCTATAGGTCTTGAGTTTGTATGTGTGTGTGTGATGTGAGAATTAATTAGAAGGTAAGGTAGTGTGGTAGATATGTTAGTATGGTGTTGTAGGCTTGTTAGAATTAGTATTAGATATTAGTTAGAGTTAGAGTGGAGTGGTATCGTAGGATACCAAGTTGGTATCGTAGGGTAAATGGGATTTACCCTATTTGAGTCGAGGTATTGAGATACCTTCAAGATACGATGTTGGAGTATCAAGATACCAAGATTTTGATATCGAGATACGAGGGTAAGTTATTGGGATACCATGTTGAGGTAGAGGGTAGCTTAGAAACTAAGGTAGAGGCTAAGGTAATGAGTTTACCTTGGTAAGGTAATGGGGTAAAGGTTAAGGTAATACCTAAAACTAAGATATGAGTTTAACATGTTAAGATATAGTTAGAATTAAAATAGCTTGGTTGGTAATGGTTATAAATAGTATACTTAGACTAGTTTTGACCTCAAGTGACCAAGTTTGACTATTTTGACCAAAAGTCAACTATCAGTCAACGCTTGGCTTAGGAATGACTAGAACTTGACCGGACTTGACCAGAGTTGACTAGTTGACCAAAAGTTAACTGTTATGCAACATTAGTCTAGTTTGACCTAATTGACCTAGAGTTGACCAGAGTTGACCAGTTGACCAGAAGTCAACTGTAAGTCAACCTTTGACTTAGTTTGACCTAGTTTGACTTGGTTTGACTTCCTGTGACCTAGTATGACCTAGTGTGACTCATTGTGACTTAGTTTGACCTAGTTTGACTTAGTTTGACTGAGTTGACCTAGATTACATATCATATATTAGAAATCATGTTTAAACATTGTCAAACCCTAATTAGCTTGCAATATCTTATCTCTAGGTCTGTGAGATCACTCTGAGCATCGACCTTACTTGACAGCTCAGGACAGCAGGCGAGTATATTCTCTGATAGTGGTTCTTTGTCTTGATATCTTCTGTATTCGATTCAATTATAGTGTTTTACTTGATTCTCGACACGATAGTGCACAGACTAGTACATATCGGATTCCTATCATGAGATGTCATTCTTCGATTTTCTTGGGATACTGGTACTTGCTTATTTTCCTGACAGGATAACCGTTGATGTTTACAGATGACTTAGATGCCGATTGCTCTATCTATTACGGGTACGACCAAGATGGAGATTATGATCAGCAGTTACCCCTAGAGCCCATAGATGATATTTCACCTATCTAGATCTGCTAGTTAGGTTTGTCTGGACTGCGAGCCAGCTAGTTTATAAGACTTATACTATATTTGTGTTTTGGGACCTTATGTTTTGTTTTCGACTCTCTACTTTATTGTTACTTTTTTTCCTTTTCCGTACTTCTATTTCCATCATATCGATATGATATTCGTGCCTATATTTTCTAGATGTCTTGTAATTGAGTTGAGTTTATATACCTCCGTACGGAGATGACATGTACATTTATATTATGTTAGATGTTATACTTTCTAGGAGAACTATACAGCGTTCTACCGTCGATTTTACGGCGTAGGCTGGACGTACCCACGTGCCCGTGCCCCTACTCAGGGTGCGGGTTGTGACATCCTGTTAGTGATCTCCGTGAACTCTTGATACAGAAGCAGAAGGTTGCAAATCCATTCCGTCCAACGGTGGTCCAACGGCAAGAACATCGTTGCAATCACCACCATGAAGTTGTCATCAAATGTTGCTGTCAGTCAGCTAAATGGTCTATCTTTGACCGTTTGAATTATGTTCAGACTCCTGAACCTATCTTAGTGGACGAAGATGAACTACTCTATGCTCCTGTCAACATAGCATCTCGAAGCACTAGGGGTCGAAAACGTCCAAGACGTAATGTATCCCACAATCCTAGTCGACAGTATTTAGATCGGATTCATGAATTCGGTGAAGGAGTATACCAATATACTAGATCAAGAAGCCGAGACACAATCGGTCAAAGGAATCTTCCTTCCAACCAAGATTCTCTCAGTCAACAGGATACCCCTATCACTTATTCTGGGGGTGATTCCTTATATGACTTTGATGCTGTCACTCTCGTTTCCCGTTATACGTATTTTTGTATGCGTATACGAGATTTCTGGCATTTATCAGGTGGACCGTAGTTAGACTTGTTTTGCTTACCCTAGTCTTGGTTTAATCTTGACTTGGTTTATTTGACTTGGTTTGGCTTAGCTTGGCTTGGTTTGGTTTGAGATGGAGAGGATTAATATATAACTCAACTACTTCTCTCTCTCTCCTCATTCACTTCTTTATTTACTTCTTCATCTTCTTCATTTACTCCTCCCACCTACCAAGTCCTAGGCAAGTGCAACTTGCTTCATGGAGGAACTCCATTTTTGTTGTTCCATTGTCTTTCTCACGAGATTCTAAGACACTTTAGTACTTAGCATTTTTAATTTCAATGGTTTATTTCTTGTGGATCTAAGTTGGTTGCATTTTTGGTTTTCTTGAGTTTTGATCTACCAAAATTTATTATTTTCAAGTTTTGATTATTCTATGTTGTAGAGAATTCAATTTTACCCAAAATGGACCTTTAAAAAGTTAGATTTCGACTTGTTTTGAGGAAGTTATGGCCAAAATAAAATTTGAGTATTTTCTAATTCATCTGTGTTGAATTTCGCTGGGACGATGAATAGTGTCGTAGCCGAATGGAATGAATAGTATCGCAGCCGCATGGAATGAATAGTGCCGCAGTCGTATAGAATGAATAGTATCGCATCCGCAAGAATGAATAGTGCCACAGCTGCAGGAGTGAATAGTGTCACAGCCGCATGAGGGAATAGTGCCGTAGCCGCATAGAATGAATAGTGTCGCAGTCGCATGGAATGAATAGTGCCACAGCTGCATGGAATGAATAGTATCGCAGCCGCATGGAATGAATAGTACCGTAGACGCATGGAATGAATAGTGCCGCAGCCGTATGAATGAATAGTGCCGTATGAATAGTGTTACAGTCACATATAATGAATAGTACCGCAGCCACAGGAATGAATAGTGACGCATGAATAGTGCCGCAGCCGCATGGAATAAATAGTGCCGCATGGCTTGTATAGCGCCGTATAGTACCGCAGAAGACTGTATAGTGCCGCAGAATGCCGCATAGGGCCTATTTTGGCTGTTTTAGGCTGTTTTAAATTTTATTTGGCTGAATTGTGGCCAGAATTTCTCCTAATTTCCAACATAAAAGTTGTAGATCTTTTTCTTAGCTTAAAGGAGATGTTACTAGCTATTTTATGCAAGTTTCTTTCATTCATGATAATGTAAGGATAGAACACGATAGTGGCCTGTAAAGGCGCACTCTTAACTAGTAACAAGTAACATGACATGATAGTGGCCCATCGTGGCGCACTCTTGACAAGCACCCTTGACATGATAATACATGATAATGGCCCGTCGTGGCGCACTCTTGATAAGTAAATCCAACATGATAATATCGATATGCTGTTGTGATGACTATCTTGACTTGCTAAGTAACTTTTGTCTTGACGCTGTGGGTGTTTGTACTTGTATAAGCTACATGTCTCATCTTGCATCATGTCTAGGACCTGGTTACCACGGTCAGGGATTCATACTGAATCTTACTATGATAAAGACTAGTTTGATCATGTAGTTCATGTAGAGATTTTCCAGCTACAGGCAGTCTCGTTATCTGGACGCTCTAGTTGGACTTATAGCCTGCCGTCGAGTACGACACATTTCCAGCACACTGTCATGTGTTGCACCCCCAAGTCACCTAATCCAACTCTCTCAACTTGTGACCGGATAACCTGGATTAAGACTGCAGGGCTTGTGGCTGTTGGAACATCTCGATGCATCTTGTTAGTAACTAGGCATGTGATAACCCTAGTTAGTTAAAGTATCAAGTCGTACTCATTGCTTGGCCGTGATTGATGGATGGTGTCCCGTCTAGTCTTGCCTAGGTAAGACCTCTACATGGTTATTTCAGCATATTACTGTTATGCTTTACTCTTGTCAATAATTTTTTAGAGACTAAGCTCTGTTCAGGTGAAGGGTTACAACCTCGGTCCTTGTTTGGTTTACGAGTTGTAACTTGGCTACCGGAATAGTCCCTTAGTTATCTTATCGTTTATTACCTTGTCTCCTCTAACTTATGTCTTTTATTATCCTTTATGTCTCATGTACTAATATGCTGGTTTTAGTTCTTAAGTGAAGCCTCCCTTGTGGCACTTGCTTTTTCTGGGGTCTGATCCAGCTGGTTTTGTATGGCCAGATTTCGGAGTAGCACCCGAGGATCTTCCAGCCAGATGGTGAATACTATGCACAACCCTGACAACGAATGGGTTTTATTTTCCTCTTCCACTCTATTATAAATTATTCTTTTGAGGCGTTTAGCCGTCGAACAAGTGTTAGCTCGTGTTGAATTTATATTCCTGTCTGCCTAAGGGCTGTAACATAATTGACAAATCCTAGGGTTGATCATGTATGACTTAAACTCTTGCTAGTCTTCGCATTTTGTATGACTAGCTTCATGATTATCTGAATATGTAATGTTTGGGACGCCTTACTTTGTCTGTCTGATGATCTACCATCTTGTTACAATTACTTGCTTGCTTAAGATTGAGACACTAGGCTTGTTCTTGACCCTAAGAGACTATTGGCTTGTAGTAAACCCTCATGCATCTAGACAGCCGTGACCGTATTGCGATGTGGGATTCACTTCAATGTACGTAGCTGGCAGTGTCTGTCCCCCGTTCTCCAGTATTCTGGTTATGGGGCATGACACGGTTTAAGTGGTAGCCCATGCAGGTCTTGTAAATCAAGATGTGTGAGGGTGTCACTGAATAGATGTCTCAATCAGCACTCGCACTTGATCTCTACTCGTTTCTTCTAATCTTTCTGAAATCTTGACCTGATCACATGTTTATATCATCGATCTATCATGGTCCTTCCTTATTGTTCTCCATGTCGTTTTCTTCAGTGGCATTGTTCCTGGTCCTACCGATCAGCAAGACGGAGCACCTCCAGTGAACCAGCAGCAACCTGGAGACTAAGCCCAACATTCAGGAGTAGCCTCCAGAGTCATGCCTACCGGAGGTCAAGAGCCACCAGTTCAGCCGTTCCAGCCTGCAGAGCCTGACAATGGAACCGTGGTGGTACTCAATAGGGAATTGCTTACATCTCAAGATCGTCGGGGCGATGCCCTGCACCAGACAGTACAAGATGCCATGGACAGAGTTGGTTACCAAGGGAACAACGCGGCCAACAGCTTCAAGCGTTTGAACCCTCCTTTCTTTGATGGCATTGAAGATGCTATTGCTGCTGATGCATGGCTTCAGGACACAAAGGTTATCCTATAAGCAGCTAGGATTCCTGAGGATGAGAAGGTGGCCGTTGTGCGCCTGCAGTTATTGGACTTAGCCCGCAGCTGATGGGCGATGCTAGCAGTTAGATTACTGATGCATGTCTCATTGGCGGTGTTCAGCAACAAGTTCCAGACCAAGTACTTCGATGCAGTAGCTCGGTATGATTTGCAAACGAGATTCACCAATCTTAAGCAGATGGGCAGGACGGTCGATGGATATGCGGCCGAGTTTTCTAGACTCAGTCGGTTTGCTCCTACCTTGGTGGCGACCGAATTAGATCAAGCCCAGTGATTCCAACATGGGCTCCACCTAGAGATTATTATATCAGTGGAGCAGTTTGAGCACCAGACGTTTGATACCGTCTTACGAGCAGTGAAGAGGCATGAGTATACCTCACAGAGGATTGTAGATAGAAGCGGAGGATGGAAGAGGTCTCATGGGCAGATGTCCCAGTCTTCAGTACCAGCCCCGACAGCTAGGGCTTTGACTATTAGAGCACCTAGGCGGGCGACCACAGTTTCGTTTGTTCAGCACTCGACGTCGGCATTTCCTCAGCAACAGAAGTAGAAGTGCACTCACTGTGGGAAGCCAGGACACGTAGTATCAGAGTGTCGCATAGCACAGGGATTGTGCTTGGCTTGTGGGGCACCGGATCACAAGATAGGGTCCTGTCCGAATAGAGCCAGTTCATCATCATCAAACCTAACCAGTCCATCGGCTAGGGGTCCAGCACCAGTGCAGTAGCAGTACCAGCCTCCGAGGCCATTGCCGCCTCAGGCTCAACAGTATGTCCAAGCTCAGATTCAGAACAGGCAAAGAGGTCACCAACAGAGGGGACCAACACCAAGAAGGCAAGGTCAGGTTATGGCTTTGACCGTAGAGGAAGAGTTAGCTTCAGGTGAGGTGGTGGCAGGTACCATTCTCGTCAACTCTTTTCCAGTATCAGTATTATTTGATTCGGGTGCATCGCATTCATTTATGTCTGCACGATTCGCTACACGGATAGGACTGGAGCCCGAGTCATTATCAGTAAGGCTCAATATACTTACTGGTAACGGTCTTGTGGGAGTAGATAGAGTATTTTCCTCGTATCGAATCGCAGTTAGCGGTAGAGAATTTTTTGCTAGGTTGATAGAATTCTCGATGGCCGATTATGATGTGGTCCTAGGAATGGATTGGTTGAAGGAGCAATATGCAAGAATAGACTGCCATATTGGCAGGATTATTTTTGGTACTCCCGGTGTGACAGAGTTTTCATTTTCCAGAGGCAAAATAGAATCTTCTCTACCAGTATTGCAGATTACAGTAGCAGTGGCAGTTCAGTTTTCCAGAGTTATTGAAGAGTTTTCTGATGTATTTCCCAAAGAGCTTCCAGGCATGCCCCCAGAGAGGGAGATAGAGTTCACCATTGATTTGCTTCCAGGGACGACACCAATGTCAGGGGGAGTCTACAGGATGGCACCTTCAGAGTTAGAGATTTTGTACAAGATGATTGAAGAACTCAGAACCAAGAGATTCATTCGTGCTAGTGGATCACCTTGGGGAGCTCCGATACTTTTTGTAGAAAAAGAAGGATGGTACGTCAAGATTATGTATTAATTATCGTACCTCGAACTCTGTAACAGTCAAGAACAGATATCCTCTACCAAGGATAGATAATTTATTTGATCAACTCAGAGGAGCGACAGTATTTTTGAAGATTGACTTGCGGTCAGGGTACCATCAGATCAGAGTTAGAGAGTAAGGCATCCCGAAGACAGCATTCAGATCCAGATATGGGCATTGGGAGTTCCTTGTTATGCCATTTGGAGCGACCAATGCGCCAGCCGTATTCATGGACCTCATGAATCGTAACTTCATGCCCTATTTCGACCGGTTCGTGATAGTGTTTATAGGCGACATCTTAGTCTATCGCAAGAATGAGGCAGAGCATGAGCAGCATCTTCGTGTAGTTCTTTAGATTCTCAGGGAGCACCAGTTGTACGCGAAGTTTAGTATGTACGAGTTTTGGCTAGATCGTATCTCGTACTTAGGTCACATTATCACCAGAGGTGGAGTGGAAGTTGATCCCCAGAAGATAGTGGCTATAGAATCATGACCAGTTCCCTGTACCATCGTAAAAGTTCAGAGTTTCCTAGGATTGGCTGGCTATTACCGACGGTTTATCTCAGACTTCACTCGGATTTCAGTACCATTGACGCAGTTGACCCGCAAGGATGTGCAGTTTGCTTGGACAGCAGAGTGTCAGAGTTCATTTGAGAAGTTGAAGCAGAGATTGATGACGGCTCCCATTCTCACGCTTCCAGATGGGACTAGAGGATTTTCAGTCTATTGTGACGCTTTCGACAGAGGATTGGGATACGTCTTGATGCAGCATGGTAAGGTAGTCGCTTATGCATCGCGTCAGCTTCGTGACCATGAGGGGAATTATCCTACCCATGACTTAGAATTAGCAGCAGCAGTTTTTGCATTGAAGCTTTGGAGACATTATTTAAATAGAGATCGGGTGGAAATTTTCACCGACCACAAGAGTCTGAAGTATGTGTTTACCCAGAAGGATCTTAATATATGTCAGAGAAGATGGCTAGAGCTACTTGTCGATTATGACATCAACCTGCAGTATCATCCTGGGAAGGCCAACGTTGTTGCAGATGCATTGAGCAGAAGAGATGGAGTTTATTTTCTAACAACACAACCAGAGTTATTAGCGGATCTTCAGAAGATGGGTATTGAAGTTGTTCTTCCTACCAATGTGGCATTGATGGCCAGTATGCAAATTCAGTCCAGTATAGTTGAGAGGATTAAGTTAGCTCAGTCGACGGATTCTATGCTTCAGCGGCTTAAGACAGAATGTGTAGCAGGACGGAGACCGGAGTTATGTGTTCACGAAGATGGTACTCTCCGACATGGGAGGCGTCTTTGTGTACCAAGTGGTGATATTAGACAAGAGATTATGGCAGAGGCTCACAGTTCTCAGTATTCAATTCATCCCGGTGGCACGAAGATGTACCGAGATATCCGTCAGCACTTCTGGTGGAATGGCATGAAGAGGGAGATAGCCCGGTTTGTCTCTCGTTGTTTAGTTTGTCAACAAGTTAAGGCTGAACATCAGAGACCAGCTGGACTTCTTCAACCTTTACCGATCCCAGAATGGAAATGGGAGCACATTACCATAGATTTTGTAACTGGGTTACCTAAATCTCCAGCTGGAAGAGATGCTATTTGGGTTATAGTTGACAGACTCACCAAGGTAGCTCATTTTATCCGTTTCAGAATTGGTCAGTCGACGGATCAGCTAGCAGAGATGTACCTCAGGCAGATTATCAGACTGCATGGAGTGCCAGTTAGTATCATATCAGACAGAGATTCAAGATTCACATCGCACTTTTGGCAGAATCTTCAAGAGAGCTTGGGGACTCGTCTCAAGTTCAGTTCAGCATATCATCCGCAGACAGATGGTCAGTCAGAAAGCATGATCCAGACTCTTGAAGATATGTTGCGGTCATGTACACTTGACTTTGGTGGTTCGTAGGAAGATCACCTACATCTCGTGGAATTCTCCTATAATAACAGTTTCCAGGCTAGTATCCAGATGGCACCCTTTGAAGCACTGTATGGCAGGAAGTGCAGATTCCTACTAGCATGGGATGATATAGGTGAGAGGCAGATGCTTGATCCAGAAATGATTACGTATACAATCGAGGTGGTCAGACAAGTCAGAGATCATCTTCAAGTTGCCCAAGATCACCAGCGCCATTGGGCCGATTCTCATCGACGTCCCCTTGAGTTTTCAGTCGGCGACCACGTGTTCCTTAGGATCTCGCCTACCCATGGCGTCATTCGATTCGGCGTACGGAGAAATCTTAGTCCTAGGTAGATAGGATCGTTCGACATCCTTGAACGAGTAGGTGATGTTTCCTATCGTCTCACTCTTCCGTCGTCGTTAAGTGAGGTACATGACGTATTCCATGTATCCCAATTGCGACGGTACATCCCGGATCCGAGCCATGTCCTTGATCATTCGGAGTTGGTTGTTGGTACCAACCTTTCATATGAGGAAAGGCCCGTATCCATTTTGGACCGAAGAGAGAAGGTGCTCAAGAACAAGACTATTAGTTTAGTCCGTGTTGCTTGGGGTCATCACTCTTTGGGCGAGTCAACATGGGAGCGTGAGGATGATATTCATTCGCGATATCTACACCTATTTGACTCATAAGGTATAATATCTTCCTTATGCCTTATGCTTTTAATTCCTTGCTTGCATGAATGATTGCTTGATTGACTGCTAGTCGTAGCTTGCTTATGATTAATATAGCTTGCCTCGACATCTCTAGCCTCTTGATTAAATTTCGAGTACGAAATTCTTTTAAGGTGGGTAGAGTTGTCACTCCCGTTTCCCGTTATACGTATTTTCGTATGCATATACGAGATTTCCGGCATTTATCAGGTGGACCGTAGTTAGACTTGTTTTGCTTATCCTAGTCTTGGTTTAATCTTGACTTGGTTTATTTGACTTGGTTTGGCTTGGCTTGGTTTGGTTTGAGATGGAGAGGATTAATATATAACTCAACTACTTCTCTCTCCCTCCTCATTCACTTCTTCATTTACTTCTTCATTTACTCCTCCCACCTACCAAGTCCTAGGCAAGTGCAACTTGCTTCATGGAGGAACTCCAATTTTGTTATTCCATTGTCTTCCTCACGAGATTCTAAGACACTTTAGTACTTGGCATTTTTAATTTCAATGGTTTATTTCTTGTAGATCTAAGTTGGTTGCATTTTTGGTTTTCTTGGGTTTTGATCTACCAAATTTTATTATTTTCAAGTTTTGATTGTTCTATGTTGTAGAGAATTCAATTTTACCCAAAATTGACCTTTGAAAAGTTAGATGTTGACTTATTTTGAGGAAGTTATGGCCAAAATAAGATTTGAGTATTTTCTAGTTCATCTGTGCTGAATTTGGCAGGGACGATGAATAGTGCCACATGAATAGTGCCGCAGCCGCATGGAATGAATAGTGCCGCAGCCGCATGAATGAATAGTACCGCATGAATAGTGTCGTAGCCGCATGGAATGAATAGTACCGCAGCCGCATGGAATGAATAGTACCGCATAAATAGTGCCGCAGCCGTATGGAATAAATAATGCCGCATGGCTTGTATAGCGCCGTATAGTGCCGCAGAAGGCTGCATAGTGCCGCAGAATGCCGTATAGGGCCTATTTTGGCTGTTTTAAGTCCTATTTGGCTGAATTGTGGCTAGAATTTCTTCCAACTCCCAACATGAAAGTTGTAGATCTTTTTCTTAGCTTCAAGGATATGTTACTAGCTATTTTATGCAAGTTTCTTTCATTCATGATAATGTAAGGATAGAACATGATAGTGGCCTGTTAAGGCACACTCTTAACCAGTAACAAGTAATATGACATGATAGTGGTCCGTCGTGGCGCACTCTTGACAAGCACCCTTGACATGATAATACATGATAGTGGCCCGTCGTGGCGCACTCTTGATAAGTAAACCCAACATGATAATATCGATATGCTGTTGTGACGGCTATCTTGACTTGCTAAGTAACTTTTGTCTTGACACCGTGGAAGTTTGTGCTTATATAAGCTACATGTCTCGTCTTGCATCATGTCTAGGATATGAATTCCTTGTTACCACGGTCAGAGATTCATACTGAATCTGACTAGGATAAAGACTAGTTTGATCATATAGTTCATGTAGAGATTTTTCAGCTACAGGCAGTCCCGTTATCTGGGCGCTCTAATTGGACTTGTAGTCTGCCGTCGAGTAGGGCACATTTCTAGCACTCTGTCATGTGTTGTACCCCCAAGTCACCTAATCCAACTCTCTCAACTTGTGATTGGATAACCTGGATTAAGACTGCAGGGCTTGTGGCTGTTGGAACATCTCGATGCATCTTGTTAGTAACTAGGCTTGTGATAACCCTAGTTAGTTAAAGTATCAAGCCGTACTCATTGCTTGGCCGTGATTGATGGATGGTGTCCCGTCTAGTCTTTCCTAGGTAAGACCTCTACATGGTTATTTTAGCACATTACTGTTATGCTTTACTCTTGTCGATAATTTGTTAGAGACTAAGCTCTGTTCAGGTGAAGGGTTACAACCCCGGTCCTTGTTTGGTTTACGGGTTGTAACTTGGCTACCGGAATAGTCCCTTAGTTGTCTTATCGTTTATCACCTTGTTTCCTCTAACTCATGTCTTTTATTATCCTTTATGTCTCATGTGCTAATATGCTGGTTTTAGTTCTTAAGTGAAGCCTCCCTTGTGGCACTTGCTCTTTCTGGGGTCTGACCCATCTGGTTTTGTATGGCCAAATTTCGGAGAAGCACCCGAGGATCTTCTAGCCTTCCAGCCAGATGGTGAACACTAGACGCAACCCTGGCAACGAATGGATTTTATTTTCCTCTTCCACTCTATTGTAAATTATTCTTTTGAGGCATTTAGCCGCCGAGCAAGTGTTAGCTCATGTTGAATTTACATTCCTGTCTGCCTAAGGGCTGTAACATGATTGACAAATCCTACGGTTGATCATGTATGACTTAAACTCTTGCTCGTCTTCACATTTTGTATGACTAGCTTCATGATTATCTGAATATGTAATGTTTGGGACGCCTTACTTTGTATATCTGATGATCTTCCATCTTGTTACAATTACTTGCTTGCTTAAGATTGAGACACTAGGATTGTTCTTGACCCTAAGAGACTATTGGCTTGTAGTAAACCCTCATGCATCTAGACAGCCGTGACCGTATTGCGAGGTGGGATTCAATTCAATGTACGTAGCTGGCAGTGTCTGTCCCCCGCTCTCCAGTATTCTGGTTCTGGGGCGTGACAGATGCTGATAGTGAAAGTTCCAAAAAGACCATCTTTTCTACAAGCTCGTCTTCAATAGCTAGAGAAGTGACTGCTTATGTCGCCATAGAAGATCAAGATGCTTCCAGTTCTAACAATCAAGATCAAAGAATTGCTGCTTTGGAGGCTAGTTTGAAGAACATGACTGAGATGATGACAGACATGCATGTTGTGATTATGGCACAACATATAGTTCCACCGGTCGCGAATCTGATTTCGACTCAAGAACCTGTAACAACATCAGCTCCCATCAACATTGGTCTGGGAGTACAATCAGTGCAGGCTGCTCCAAGTCAATCTGGTGCTGGAGGTGGTACTTATCATGCAGTACCTCCTCCTAATATATTAAATCAATCCACTGCTCCACAATCATCGAAAAATACCAATGAGGTCGTAAAACTTTTACGTACTCAATTCGAAGCTTTCAAACAGAAAGACGGCTTGCAGAAGCTTGGGATCAAACAGCCCTATCCCATAGAATAGAAAGAAGTCCAATTTCCTCCTAAATACAAATCCCCTACTATTATGCTGTTTGATGGCAGCACATCTCCAAGTCAATACCTCAATCACTTTGAAGTAATGACTGATCAACTTCAACCAAATGATGATCTTCTTACTACAGTATTTGTCACATGTTTAGCTAGTACAGCATATGACTGGTATCGTAGTTTACCAGATGGTTGTATAACCTCTTTCCTTGGCTTTAAACAAATGTTTCTGGAATGATTTTATGAGGGAACCAATGACATGACTATGTCTGCTCTCATCAAAATTAAACAACGACATAATAAAACTACTGAACGTTTCATTGAACGATTCTGCCGTGAAGCACTCAAAATGCCTCTTGGAACTCCAGATGCTTTGACTATAGACACTTGCAAATCAAACATGTTGCCTATAATCAGCATGTGGATGGGATCAATACAATTCTATGACTTGCCTTCCTTTATAGTGAACGCCAAAGCAGCAGAAGAGAGCGCTGATAAGTTCAAACAATTAGGTATTCAAATGCCTAATCTTGACACCATCAGAAAAATTGTAAGAGCAAGGAGACTTTGGCTATTAATCTTAAAAGCAAAGAATCTCTAGCTATCAATGTAAGTCAGCCAACATCTACCCCAACAGCACCACCACAAAGGGTACCACGTCCAAAAGAAGAATACTCTTTTGATGAAGATGATGTCATGAGTATCTTTGATTGTCTGATCAAGAGCAATAAGCTTCAACTGCCAGAAGCAAAACGGACAGAGGAAGTTGGTAAGATCGACGATCCTAAATATTGTGTTTACCACAGATTTATTGGATATCCAACTCGAGCATGTTATGTGCTCAAGGGTAAAATTCAGGAGATGGTCAATTCCGGTGCAATCACTCTCCAATAAGATGAGAAAACTGTAACGGCTAATGTCGTCTCTCTACATTTTGGAGATTTTCTGGCTCAACTTGTGCAGAACGGCATCATCCCCATCCCGAGAACTACTCTGGAGATTGTTAATCTTCCACCTGTACGAACTGATGGTCTAAGAAGGCCACTAAATATAAATCATGTCATATGATTTTGTTGGGTGAACATTGTCTTCCACCTCTAACTGCTACCTTCATCTCAGCAGCAGATAATCCTTCTTCTTCCTCTGCTGAGACAACATTGTCAAAGTCAGAAGCCAAATATCAACCAGCTTTCCATTTGTATAGTCCATAGTCTCGTGAACTAATGGCAAAAATAGGATATGATCTACAAAAGGCCTCTGGGTTGAACCATGGAAAGGGATCTTTTGTACCTCTCTCCCTATGTCTTTCTCACAACCAATCTCGGGTTGGTTTGGGTTACTAGACAAACTCTTCATCTTGCCAAAAGAAACCATCCAGAAACAAGATCCAGGCAAAGAGTTGCAATATGGTGTCCTTCGAACCTGTATCTAAAGAAGAAGCCTTAACTGGTACCAGGTCTGGAAGAATTTACCTAAGAGATTATTCAGAAGCCCAAGAAAACCCTACTTCAGCTCTGGAGGATCCTCCAACATCATCTTCTCCTGCTGTCAATGTTCTACTAGCTTCATCACCTCCAGTGGAACCAACTCCTCCCAGACCAACGACAGTTGACAAAGGAAAGTAGCATGTTCGCTTTTACAAAGTATTAAAAAAGACTTTAGTTCTTGGACTCGAGAAGCCATATCACTTCGATATACTGGCTCAACTGGCTAATGCCCCGGCAAGATTGTCAATTTTTGAGCTACTTCGTCTTTTGAAGGAAACTCGAGAGTGTCACGACCCGCACCCACTGTGAGGGTACGAGAACGTAACAACGTCCAGCCTACGCCGCAGTGTCGGCGGTAGAACGATGTCCTAGGTCAACATACATCTAACAATATATCTCTAAACAGTTTATACTTCCCGAATGGGGGTGACATAGCAGTAATAACTCAATCACAACTAAGAAAGAGATAGCACGATATGAAATAGAACTCAAGAAAATAAATAGATGAAAAGTAGTCTAAGATAATTCCAGCAATATCCAGAAGTACATGGTCTCAGATACAGAATGAAAGAATATATACAACTCTGAACTTCAAATAAAGTCTAGCTAAACATGTCTCATAACTACATAAAAGATAGATAAGCCTAACTAATCTAGTCTAGGCAATCGGGGTGATATCCTCGGCTAGAGCTGGGTCCTCCTGAAGGTCCAGCTCGCAGGTGTCATCTAAGGCTGCCCCGTAGTAGGTATCCAGGCAAGCCTCCTCCTCGTCCTCTGTAATATTTTCAACAGGTCCAGTCAGGACAGGAGCGAGTACAGTACATCTTAACAGTTCATAGCAGGTTAGAAGATATAATCATGCAGTAAAGTAAGATACAAGTATTGAAAGAAGTGCAGTATATAAACAGAGAGAGAAAGCTGTAATAGAAATATCTACTATAAATAAAGAACTAACATGTGGCTAGTGAGTCAGAGTATAATATAGACATGTAAATGGCATAGGAGATTCTGATAAGATACTACTTGGGTATTATTCACATGTCTACTTCTACTCTCCCGTACCCCCAATCAGTACACAAGGATCCAAACAGGTTATGTTATGATACTATGTACAGCCCCCGAAGGTGGTAAGCCTCCGAAAGGTGATAAGCCCCCGAAGGGTGGTACATAGTAGTCCCAAAAATGGAGATTCTAGGAGACTCTGTGATCATAAGAGTATATATCACAAGTGATCGAAGAACCTGTGAAGCATAGTGATACGACATGTAAGTGAAATGCACAGAACATGTAGTACCCGATGTTCCCTAAGGATAACATCTCAAGTGGGGATCCGTATAGTACCAATCCGTGTGACCAACGTGACAGTACAAGTAAAGTAATTTAATGCAGGAAATAATTCTAAGCAGGATATGAAATGATCAGAGAATGTACTCGCCTGTATCTGAGTGTCCAATATGAAAGGTACTGTCCGAGGAGTGGTGTCTGGCTCCTAATCAGAACGGCACAAGTCACAACAAGTCCAAAATAGTATAATGAAGTCCTACTATGCATTCTACATTATTCTAGGTCAATCTAGGCCAAAGTCAACTCTTGGTCAGCCCTGGTCAACCAAGAAGTCAAACCTAGGTCTAACAAGTCTAACTAGGCTTAACTAGTCTACACTAGACCTCATTAGTCTAAGCAAGTCAAACCTATATCTAAAACCTATCACTCTATATATATATATTCATTACACTACACAAATATGCATAATCACTACTCTACACATTATATACACATCCTATATAACCCTAGGCTAAGTATAACCCTATAACATTAAACTAAAACATAGAAATATATATATACACTCATACATCATACATACATATATAATATAAAGAGAGAGGCCTGTGTGTTGTGTGTGTGTACATGTAAGAGTGGAAGAGGGAAGAGTGAAATGTGTGCTAGAAAGAGTGTACATGTGAGAGTGGACAATACAATGTGTAGGTGTGTGTGTAGTGAGGAGTGATATGAATATGAGGCTGTGTGTAGTGAACAAACAGGGAAGGAAATCAGTTGAACTGGACTGTCAAGTCCAGTTTTCAGGTATTGAACTCATCCACAGTTTATAAAGGAGAACAATGTTGAAATAGAATGAAAGAATCATTGAAGGAAAATGGAAATCAACCAATATCAATAGCCCATAAAAATTCAGTTAACATGAACATCAAGCTCTAGATGAAAACTCGGTTCTTCATTCTCAATCATTTCCAGATTTCAAGTCTTTAGTTCAAAACTCAGTTTAACAACAAACCCAGGCTCCTATTATCAATTAAACAACATACTTTCAAAAGGAAGAAAGGAAATCAGTTCATAACAGAACAAATTCCCAGGTTTGAACTTATTCTCAGATTTGATTCAATACAGGAAAACTTTCATAGTTCATAAAGACTTCAAAAAAAAAATAGTCTAACAGTTCATGTTCTAAACTGGAAAAAAGGAATTAGGAAACCAATCAAAAACAGTCTAAAACAATTCATGTATTAACAGTTTTAAGAGATTAGCATCAGTAACATTTGAACTAGAAAGCAATTCAACAGTCCAACTGAATTTCCAGGTTAATCTAAACCTTCACTCGATCAAGAACTCAGGAATAGGAAGGAGTTCAGTTATTAGGAACTGTACAAAACAGTCCAATAACAATAACCCTCAAAATGAAATCAAATCACAACCCAAGACACTCGAATCAACTTATCATTAGATAACATGTAGGTGATTAGATTAGAGCTTATAAAACATACATTAATCAGTGATTAATAGGTTAATTCATCAGGCAGAACTCAATTTAGAAAACTGGAAAATAAATCAGAACATCAAGTATCAGTTAACATTGGTTAATGAGAATTCGAACAGGAAATCAAACTAAATCATGAATCTATTGGTTGGTAATTGAAACAACCCATGTGCACAAGCCCCACACATCCATTTCGTGTCACCCAAGGCCTGACATGGCGTGTCCAATACACAGAACTCAAAAACACATACACAGTGCACTGTCAGTGCACTGTCTCGTGCACACGTGCACTTGTGTCGTGTGCACGACACAAGACACGAGGGAGTCTCGTAGTCACCCATATAGGTAGCCCACCTATAGGGCTACCTCATAGGCCCATTGGCCAGTGTCTACAACGTGTCAGTGTCGGACACGAGGCCCGTATCAGTGGCAAAAAAATCAACAGTGCACTGCACAGGCTATTCCCCGTGCACGATTGATTCTTCCCTCGACACGACGACACAAAACCCAATGAAACTTGGGGAATGTCATGACAGACATTGCCCCTAGGTTTCCTTTGAATCTCGTGTCCTGAAACCCCGTGTCGTGTCCGCTACAGGGCCCGAGTAGCAGGGGATCCCTGTAGCACGCGCGCGAGCGTGTACGGCGCGTGTCCACTCTATGAATCCGACACAAATCGACACGATAATCATCACAGGAGATTAAAAATCAATAAGCAATGATTAAACTAATATTCCTATTCAAAAACATTACATAAAGGAGGTCGAGATGCCCTTTGAGGCATTTCGACAAACAGTCATGCACAGTGACTGATACGTGTCCAGAACGGACACGAAACCTAGGGTACCCGACACAAAACCTATACTGGTACTTAGGAGACTCCTAGGGCTTCATAATGATGAAGACAAATCGAAAATCTATGGAGAAATGAGAAGGTTACCTATTGATGAACAATGGGTGAAAAATCTCCAAATGAAATGATTCCTCAAGGCACCAAAATCCCACAAATTGTTTCCTTCCTGTAAACAATCAATACCAACAGCAAGAACAATGAATTTAGGTCCTAATGGAATTGGTTTAGGGGAAAAAGGATTTAAAAAGGATTTATAATGAATTTCTAAAGATTTGAAAATACCTTTCTTCTCAACTTGTTCTTTCCTAAAGAGGCTAGCCCTAAACTAAGAGAGTACTTATAGGGGTGTGGTTCCCAAAGCTTTGGGTGGCTGGCCAAGTCAAGTAGGGTTAGGGTTTGCTAATTTTTTGGGCTTTGGGCCAAGTTACATAGGCTATGGCTAAGTTGTTATATTAATTGGTTCAAACCATAAGTCATGACTTATGACTTTCTAATTTCTATTGCTAATTAAGTTCTAATGACCAAACCAAAGTTTAGGCTAGGTTAGACTAGAGTCATAAATCCTAACCAAGCTCATACTAACTAGGGTTATCTCCTAGGTTGGTCTACATGGGTCCAAACTAGCCAAAATCAATCTAGTCAAAACAATTCCAAAATAATTCCTAAAAATTCCCATAAATTCAAATTAATTCTAATAAATTTAAATTACCCCAAAAATGTCAAAAATACTCTCACTCTAGAAATGTGGTAGTGACAAATCTACCCTCCTTAAAAGAATTTCGTCCTCGAAATTGAAAGGCGAAATACAACTGATGAGAAGGATAGAAAGCATACCTCACGGTCCAAAAGATACGGGTAGCGCTCGTGCATCTCATCCTCCCGCTCCCAGGTAGACTCTCCTGGAGAATGATTCCCCCATGCGACACGCACCAAGGGCATCACCTGGTTCCTCAGAACCTTCTCCCGTCGATCCAAAATCTCCACTGGCTGCTCTGGATAGCTGAGAGAAGGCCCAACCTCTATCTCTGAATGATCGAGCATATGGCTAGGGTCAGCCACGTACCGCCTCAACTGTGATACATGAAATACGTTATGGACCCCCACAAGTACATGCGGCAAGTCTAGCCTGTATGCAACGTCACCGACTCTTCCGCTGATAACGAAAGGGCCGATGAAGCGCGGGCTAAGCTTTCCGCCTCCACCGAAACGTATCGTACCACGAGTCGGAGATATCCTCAAGAAAACCTGGTCTCCGACCTAATCACAAGCAAGGTCTCAATTAATTATAATAAACAACATGATCAAAAATCACAAACAAGGAAGCCTAAATCTAATCCTACTCTAATCTGTACCTCAAACTCCAAGGGCCTCCGGTGGCTATCGGCCCAGTGCCGATGTCTGTCCTGCGCCACGCGAAGTCTGTCCCTAATGAGCTTCACCTTCTCGGCCGCATCAACACCATCTCTGGCCCCAGTAAAGCTCGCTCACCAACATCATCCCAGGATAAGGGTGTACGGCACCTACGCCCGTACAGAGCCTCGAAAGGTGATATCTCAATGCTGGCCAGGAAACTATTGTTGTAGGCAAACTCCACCAAGTAAAGATGATCCTTCCAGGAACCTCCAAAGTCCAGGACGCACGTCCGCAGCATATCCTCAAGGGTCTGAATAGTCCGCTCTGACTGTCCGTCCGTCTGGGGGTGGTATGCAGTACTAAACTTGAGCTGAGTGCCCAAGCTAGTCTGCAGACTCCTCCAGAAATGGAAAGTAAAACGGCTATCCCGATCTGAGACCATGCTGACCGGAACCCCGTGAATCCTGACTATCTGCCGCATATACAACTCCGCCAGCCTCTCTGTAGACGTACCCACCTTGAATGGCAAGAAGTGGGCCGATTTGGTCAACCTGTCAACGATGACCCAAATCGCGTCTTTCCCTCCTGGAGTACACGGCAATCCTGAAACGAAGTCCATAGTGATATGCTCCTATTTCCACTCGGGAATGGACAGCGGCTGCAACAATCCACCGGGCCTCTGCCTCTCTGCCTTGACCTGCTGACAGACAAAACACCTAGCCACGAAGCGAGCCACCTCCCGCTTCATTCATGACCACCAAACATGCTTCCGCAGATCTCGGTACATCTTGTTGGCACCCGGGTGTATAAAGTACTGAGATCTGTGGGCCTCCTGCATAACCTGCTCCCTGAGCTCTCCGCTGGGCACACATAATCTAGAACCGGGCCTCAAGGCACCATCCTCTGCAAGAGAAAACTCGCCCTCCAGCAATCCTGCTCGAACCTGCTCCTGGAGACACCGTAGAGCAACGTCCTCAAACTGTGCCGACTTGATCCTCTCCACCAAGTCTGACTGTGTCACGACCCGCACCCACTGTGAGGGTACGAGGACGTAACAACGCCCAGCCTACGCCGCAGTATCGGCGGTAGAACGCTGTCCTAGGTCATAATATCTAACAGATAAGGGTAATTTACAGTTATACTCCCCGAATGGGGTGACATAACAGAATATAACTCAACCACATCTAAGGTAGAACATGAAAGGAAAGATAGATAAATATCCAGAAATGAAACACAGAGACACAACCCAGAGTTCTAAGTGTCTAAATAAGTACATATCTCAAAAATATCCCCGAATCTAACTACAGTGATCCAGAAAGTAAAGACAACCCTAATCTAGAGAAGTATCATCCACTGCTAGCAGGTCCAAGTCACTAGTGATGTCTAATGCTGCACCAAGAGGGATAGACACCAGAGCCTCATCATTCACTGTAAAATTTTCAACAGGTCCAGTCAGGACAGGAGCGAGTACAGTACATCTCAACAAAATCATAACCGATTAGGAAATATAAACATGCTAGAGAGTAAGATACAGGATCTGAAGAAATAATATGATAAAAAGAGAGACTGTAAGTAAATAGCTACAATATATATAGAGAACTAACAGTGCTAGTGATTCAGAGCACAAGATGGTTATGTAGACGGCACGATGTTATACACGAGTAATCTACAGAGGTTGTACACGAGTAATCTACTGGGTTGAATACATAACCACTTCTACTCCCCCGCCCCAATCAATACACAAGGATCCAGTTACGTTATGTTATTGTACACGAAGGTTATGTGAATACATGATTATACACGATTCACACGTTTCGTACACGAATGTAACAAATACAAAGAGTACACGATGTTCCCGATAAAGTACACGAACACGAATACCCGATGTATCCGTTAAGGGGGATAACATCGCACAACCAGATCCATATAGTACTAATCCGTGTTTCCAACGTGTCAGCATCATGTAAAGTAATCTAAAGCAGGAATATAATCCTAAACAAGATATGATATGATCAGAGAATGTACTCGCCTGTATCCTGAGAATCTGGAGAATATATACTGTCCGAAGAGTGGTGTCTGGCTCCTATTAGAACGGCAGAAGTCACAACAAGTCCAGAATGGTAATAAGATGCACTACAATGCATTCTACATGAATCTAGGTCAATCTAGGCCAAAGTCAACTCTTGGTCAACTCTGGTCAACCCTAGAAGTTAAACTAGGTCAACCAAGTCAAACCTAAGTCAAACAAGTCTATACTAGTCTAACTAGTCTATTCTAGGTCTAACAAGGCTATACAAGACCAATCTAGACTTACTAGGCAAACAGACATACACATAGGCCATAGGCTATATCATGCCTATAAGCCAACCCATAACACATACACACATGACAATCTATATATATTTAATACACACATAGATATAACTATATAATCTAATATAGGAATACACATATAGGCTATCTATGATATATCAGCTAATATAGAAATACTATGGGCATATAGACTACTATATACATATCACACATTGCATCATATATACCCATATTACTATTATATGGTAACACATATAATATAAGATACCTTAATGAAACTCACATACTCATATACAAGGAAAATAGGAAATGACATGTGTATATGTGTGTGTAAAAACATGAGAGTGTGTGGGAGGACACATGTGTGTGTGAGTTAGAGAGATACATGATAGCATGTGTGTGTGAGTGTCAGATATCTGAACAGAAAACACTAAGAAATCAGTGAGGTGTTCATGGGGTGTGTGTGTTAGACATAGACATGTGAGTGTGGTGTCAAGTGAGGATGTGTGTGTCATACATGATAGGGTTGTGTGTTAGTGTCAAGAGAGACAAGTGTGTGTGTGTAGTGAGGCATGGGCGTGATCCTGAAAACAGTGTAGGGAAATCAGTGAAGGGGTAACATATGTGTAATAAAAAACAGTGGCAAGTGGTTCAATAACAGTGGCTTAGAAATCAACTCAGGAAATAGGAATTCCTGGAAGACAGTAAGAAAACATGTATCCTGGAATCAGGAATTCAGTGAACATAGTGCAATGTAAGGCAAAAACAGTGATGTATTAAAGGAAAAACAATGGCTAATTCAAATGGAAAAATCAGTAAAAACGGAATTCAGTTACAGTCCAAATCAAAACCCCAGTTCTCAGTTATGGATTAACAGTGAAACTCATTCAGTTTACAGTCTAATACAAACTCACAAATTTAAGAACAGTGACCCAAAAATCACAGTTTTCAGTCCCAATCAAAAATCCAGTTTTAGGGAAAATAGGAATGAACTCAAGTGTGTGTTATTTGACAAAAATCAGTAAAACAGTGAGCAAAGAACAGTGAAGTATATATGTGTAAACAGTGAGTGGAAACAGTAATTTAGTGAAGGAAAATATCAGTGAACTTATTAGGCAAAACAGTGAGCAATACCCAAACAATACACAACAGTTAGCCCATAACAAAATCAGTCATGGCTTGGCAATAATCTGTGTATGGTGCTAACTGCAATTCTATGAATAACAATTGGAATCACATTCCAGGAAAATAGGAATTAACCATACAACTCAGTTAAGTAAGAAGGGAAGGAAACCAATTTTCTCAGTTGACAGGTATAGAAAAACTGGAAGAATTATCACATTGAATCAACATTATTACAGTTTAGTTTGAAGAAAGGAATGGGAACCAATTTCAGCCTAACAGTTTTCGAAATCCAATACAATGACTAATATCCCATTTCCAAATCTAAAAGCCTATTGAATTGAAATGTTAAGCTAAACATAAACAACCAAATATGTTGGAGTAATTAGCAGTGAAATATCACAACAAAATGAGATTAATTAGTTAGAAAAATTTACTGAAAAAGACAATGTAACAGATATGGTATTTGTGGAGAACAATTTAAAAAACTCAACCTAAGCCTCATTCGAATGTAACATTAGCTAGGCAGGGAGTAACAGTCATGTGGGGACATTGGCAGTTAATACACAGGATTACATTGGGATGACAGTTAATCATGAATTAACATTCATTAAAAACACTAAGGAATGGTTTGAAATCTCAGGTCAGGAAATGAATACTCAGTTTACAGATTTCGAAAACCAATACGTTATCCAAAAATTCCATTTTCAATTCAAAAGCCCATATTTGAATTTAAATACTTCATTAACATATATCAACAATCATGTGAGGGTAATTATCAGGAGAATCATCAATAAAATAGGAATCTACATGTTTAAGAATACTGAAATGAAGTATTAGTGATCCTGGTATCAGCCGAATGGCTTAATCCCCAATTCGAATCCAAAACTCATAACAACCTATTCTAATCATGTAAACTAATTTATCATAGATTACTAAACATGTTAGGATCTAATTAATAAGTTAAACACGATTTAAAATCATTTAAAATCAATTTGAAAACAGGGAAACACATTAGTGCACTGAACCGCACAGTGCACACACAGTGCACGTGCAATATCGTGTCCGACACGACACAAGGGTTCGTGAAACCCTAGGAATCTCGTGTCAGTCATGGACACGAGCCACATGTCAATTTTCAAGGGTCGAAACCCTCTGTGCACAGAGAAAAAGCACTCGAGTAGCAGGGGAGAAATCTGCCCGCGCGTGCGCGTGCACGACCGCGTGTCCACGCGCTCGTGTCGGCCCAACCCGACACGAAAACGTGCTCAGTGTCCTAGATTAGCATAAGCGAGCCTAAAATGGATTTTTTCTATTCAAACACAATCACAAAAATCGAACGAAATGCCCTTTGAGGCATTTCGTTGAACACTAACCTAGACACATTGATACGTGTCCGATACGGACACGAAATGGGTCCAAAATCTAGGGTTAGCCTATCCTACTGTTAGGTTAGGGTTAGGACAACCTAGAAATGATTTTTAACATAATTTAAATGAAATAGAGAGGATTATACCTATAGGTGAATAAGCTCTCAAAAAGCCCCAATGAAATGATTCCTCAAACCACCAAAAGTTCTCCAATTTAATTCCTCCCTGTAAAAACTCAATACCAACAACAAGAACAATGGATTTAGGTCATATTGCAATTTGTTTGAAGGAATTTGGAGAAGAAATAGATTTTCTAAGGATTTACAAGGATGGGGACTCACCTCTTCAAAATGGCAAAGTTTTCTAAAGAGGCAACCCTAATTTTAGGAGCATATAAAAAGGGGGGGCTGACCATAGGGGCTGGTCAGATTTTCTAGGGTTAGGGCTTGGTTCAATGGGTGTGGGCTATGGGCCATTAAGCCTATTAGTCATAAAATGACTTGTGACTTCACAAGTCATTCCTTAATCAAATTAGCTCATATTTTCCCCAAATTAATTCTAATGAGTCAAACCTCACTAACTTAAGTCAACCTAGGTTTTCATATCCTAACCACTTAGTCATGACCTAGGTTAGTCTCCAAAGTCAACATAAGTCAAGTCAACTAAAACACCAAAATCAATTATACTAAAAATCTCTAAAAAATCACATTAATTCCAATAAATCTAAATAATACATAATAATTCCAAATAATTCTCAAAATTTTAAAAAAATGACCAAAATACCCTCATGTGGAAAACTGAGTGTTACAATCCTACCCACCTTAGAAAAATTGTGTCATCGAAATTAAAATGATCGTACCCCTTCTAGGTCAACCAACAATCAAGGTCAAACAAGGACTTATCTAAATCATGCAATTGGAAGGATATCATATAGGGTTTGGTAAGTGGTATCAGTCTGAGGTCTCATCTAGGCATTCTAGTCATATTAGATCAAGCAATCATAAGGTATCAAAACATACAACAAAATGGTAGGGTATATCAATTTCAAAGACTGACTAAGATACAGGTCAAGGACTCACCTCCAACTAAGTCTGGTGGCTGGAACTCCCTCCCGAAGGCGGAGTCCTGGCTGAGATAAGTGCAGCAGGACAGTCTCGCAGCCTGTGTGTAGCTGACCCACATAACAGGCACACTCCTCTTCTCTTCCTACAGATGTCCGACACATGTCCAGGCTTCTCACAGAAGGTGCAGGTAGGCACCCTCTCAGCTGACCTCTGCTAAACAGGAGTCTGGACTGGGTCAGCTGGTCTAGGCTGATAGTCTGGGTGCTCACGGGGCTCTGTGTATACACTGCTCCTCGGCCTCTTAGAACTAGGCTCCCCTCCTGAATGTACCAAATCCCACAACAGTTGGATTCCACGACCCTGCTCCTTCGGGATCTCAGCCTGAACTCTCTGTGTCTCCAACATATCCCGGAGAAGTCTGGATATCTGAGCTCCGTCAAGAAATAAACCTGTCGAGGGTATGGTATGGGGTACTGCTTCTGGAGGCAGAGGAGGAGATGGGGAAGAACTCTTGGTCTCAGATGAGACTGCAGCTCTCTCCTGAATAACAGGTGGTGGAGGGAAACTCTCTGGTAAGGATGCTAACACCTCCTCGATGGCGGGAGCTGCCTCTACCCTTGGGTCAGCCTGAGGGGTCACTACCTCCTGAGTAATAGGAGGTGGAAGCACACTATCAGTAGCTGCAGCTGCTCTCAGGCGACAGGCTCGAGTCATGGGTGCCATACTGGAAAGGAAAAAAAACACAACAATCATTAAGGCTGTACGGCAGTCTACCATCCTATCTGAAAGCTGGTAATTATCATAATAAAATAAGATAACTACTAATCATCTATAAAGGGGTACTATTTAAGAAAAACAAAACCAAAAGTTTAAGGAACGAAAGTCAATAGCATTGAATCCAATCATAATATAATATATAGAGAGTGTGTTAGAGAGGGAAAAGCTAACATTATGTAAATGTTACGTGGTTTGTGTGAAATATACATGAAAGTGTATAAGAGGATTTGGGTCTCAACTATAGCTATCAAGTTGCACTATTCATGGCATATTGGTTAAGCAGTCTACAGGGCACAAGCTATTTACTCATAACAGGCATGACTAACCATATATATATGTGTATCTATATAGCTATATGAACATAACATAGAGATGAAGGGTTAGGTTTTTATGGCAGTTGTGAACATTAGTGTAGAGTGTCAAGTGTACATGGGTTAAAACTTGAAATAAAGGGTTCGATCTTTCAGTTTAGCTCAACATTACATATTAGATCTGAAATTGAACTACACATATTGAAAGCAACGTAAAAATGTTAACATGTATTCAGTTTTCAAAATTTTGGAGAAATTCGAACATCAAAACCAACTCAATGTTTACCACAACCACAACCTAACATGTAAGAGTATGAAACCTAACATTATATACCTACACACAACAATATATACGGCTCAAAATATTACAATTAAAAACTGTAATTTGAACTAAACACTTAGAATCAAAGGTTAAAGGTTTAATATATACACAGTCTCAGATTTGACAAATTCAACACAAAACTCAACCAATTTCTTTCAGAATTGAAACCCTGTATATAACATACATGTGCAGTAATGTAAATAACTAATAACATAAAATTTATATTTAATTTATGAATTTAATCTGGAAAACAGAGAACTAGTCACTGGTACTGTACTATATTAGAAATATTGGAATTTTGAGAAATTAACACCAAACATATTAATATGCATTTAGATAGGTTGGTAAACAGGTGTAGTATTCATACGTGTCAGGCAAGTATCTGTGTCCACTATATATATATTTAAGGTAATACAAGATATAATGGCAAGAAGGAAACAATGATAAAATCCATTCTGCTTATCTGTTTTAAAGGAAGGAACCATTTTGAAACCAGAGCTACAATATCAAATCTAAGTCAAGGTCTAGCAAAATCACCAATTCATTGTATTAGGAAGAATTTATTGCAAGAAGTTACACAAGGTTATAGTAACAGCTAGGCTATTCCTACTCATACTCCTACTCCTAAGTTATTTGATGATGGGGTACAATTTATACAACAGAATGGTACGATAGAGATGATATGTTTAAAAACCTTCTCAAGATACAATCTGATAATCATATGCGTCTGTCCAAAATCATGTTACTCAGAGTCCTCGCCATGCCAGTAAGCAAGGCTGTGAATTACGATAGATTCCATAACTAGGGTATGCACCTCTACAATCATGTCGTCTGGAAAACTCGCTATGCCGACTAGTATAGCTGCAAGAAATTCCAAATCTCATAACCAAGATACGTACATCCGAAGCCAGGTCTCCATGTTTCCGCCACGCTAGCTAATATGGCTGCGATAAACTACAGGTTCCATAATCATGTAGACGTTTTACCATCCCTGTATTCCCGTAGCTCAGGCTATAAAATTCATCTCGATAGAAAAAAATCAAAATCAACAACTATCCAACAAAAATCAAATTCAATAATCAAGGAGTGAGAGCGAACAAAACAAGGGAAAGAATTTCAAATTGAAGTTTAAATAAGATTCTCAAGGGTCGTCCCAGGAATCTTTCAAGGAATCCTAACTGTGATTGAGTACCCTTAAAAATATATCCTAATCCTACTGCAGGCTGTAGTGATACTCTAGTTCGAATACCACTACATAAACTCGACCTGCATGGGCCACCACTAAAAACGTGTCACGACCCGCACCCACTATGAGGGTACGAGGACGTAACAACGCCCAGCCTATGCCGCAGTGTCGGTGGTAGAACGCTGTCCTAGGATATAATATCTAACAGATAAGGGTAATTTACAGTTATACTCCCCGAATGGGGGTGACATAACATAATATAACTCAACCACATCTAAGGTAGAACATGAAAGAAAAGATAGATAAATATCCAAAAATGAAACACAGAGATACAACCCAGAGTTCTAAGTGTCTAAATAAGTACATATCTCAGAAATATCCTAGAATCTAACTACAGTGATCCAGAAAGTAAAGATAATCCTAATCTAGAGAAGTATCATCCACTGCTAGCAGGTCTAAGTCACTAGTGATGTCTAATGCTGCACCAAGAGGGATAGACACCAGAGCCTCATCATTCACTGTAAAATTTTCAACAGGTCCAGTCAGGACATGAGCGAGTACATTACATCTCAACAAAATCATAATCGGTTAGGAAATATAAACATGCTAGAGAGTAAGATACAGGATCTGAAGAAATAATATGATAAAAAGAGAGACTGTAAGTAAATAGCTACAATATATATAGAGAACTAACAGTGCTAGTGATTCAGAGCACAAGATGGTTATGTAGACGGCACGATGTTATACACGAGTAATCTACATAGGTTGTAAACGAGTAATCTACTGGGTTGAATACATAACCACTTCTACTCCCCCGCCCCAATCAATACACAAGGATCCAGTTACGTTATGTTATTGTACACGAAGGTCATGTGAATACATGATTATACACGATTCACACGTTTTGTACACGAATGTAACAAATACAAAGAGTACACGATGTTCCCGATAAAGTACACGAATACGAATACCCGATGTATCCGTTAAGGGGGATAACATCGCACAACCAGATCCATATAGTACTAATCCGTGTTTTCAACGTGTCATCATCATGTAAAGTAATCTAAAGCAGAAATATAATCCTAAACAAGATATGATATGATCAGAGAATGTACTCGCCTGTATCCTGAGAATCTGGAGAATATACACTGTCCGAGGAGTGGTGTCTGGCTCCTATTAGAACGGCAGAAGTCACAACAAGTCCAAAATGGTAATAAGATGTACTACAATACATTCTACATGAATCTAGGTCAATCTAGGCCAAAGTCAACTCTTGGTCAACTCTGGTCAACCCTAGAAGTCAAACTAGGTCAACCAAGTCAAATCTAAGTCAAATAAGTCTATACTAGTCTAACTAGTCTATTCTAGGTCTAACAAGGCTATACAAGACCAATCTAGACTTACTAGGCAAACAGACATACACATAGGCCATAGGTTATATCATGCCTATAAGCCAACCCATAACACATACACACATGACAATCTATATATATTTAATACACACATAGATATAACTATATAATCTAATATAGGAATACACATATAGACTATCTATGATATATCAGCTAATATAGAAATACTCATGGGCATATAGACTACTATATACATATCACACATTGCATCATATATACCCATATTACTATTATATGGTAACACATATAATATAAGATACCTTAATGAAACTCACATACTCATATACAAGGAAAATAGGAAATGACATGTGTATGTGTGTGTGTAAAAACATGAGAGTGTGTGGGAGGACACATGTGTGTGTGAGTTAGAGAGATACATGATAGCATGTGTGTGTGAGTGTCAGATATCTGAACAGAAAATACTAGGAAATCAGTGAGGTGTTCATGGGGTGTGTGTGTTAGACATAGACATGTGAGTGTGGTGTCAAGTGAGGATGTGTGTGTCATACATGATAGGGTTGTGTGTTAGTGTCAAGAGAGACAAGTGTGTGTGTGTAGTGAGGCATGGGTGTGATCCTGAAAACAGTGTAGGGAAATTAGTGAAGGGGTAACATGTGTGTAATGAAAAATAGTGGCAAGTGGTTCAATAACAGTGGCTTAGGAATCAACTCAGGAAATAGGAATTCCTGGAAGACAGTAAGAAAACATGTATCCTGGAATCAGGAATTAAGTGAACATAGTGCAATGTAAGGCAAAAACAGTGATGTATTAAAGGAAAAACAGTGGCCAATTCAACTAGGAAAATCAGTAAAAACGGAATTCAGTTACAGTCCAAATCAAAACCCCAGTTCTCAGTTATGGATTAACAGTGAAACTCATTCAGTTTACAGTCTAATACAAACTCACAGATTTAAGAACAGTGACCCAAAAATCACAGTTTTCAGTCCCAATCAAACATCCAGTTTTAGGGAAAATAGGAATAAACTCAAGTGTGTGTTATTTGACAAAAATTAGTAAAACAGTGAGCAAAGAACAGTGAAGTATATATGTGTAAACAGTGAGTGGAAACAGTAATTTAGTGAAGGAAAATATCAGTGAACTTATTAGGCAAAACAGTGAGCAATACCCAAACAATACACAACAGTTAGCCCATAACAAAATCAGTCATGGCTTGGCAATAATCTGTGTATGGTGCTAACTGCAATTCTATGAATAACAATTGGAATCACATTCCAGGAAAATAGGAATTAACCATACAACTCAGTTAAGTAAGAAGGGAAGGAAACCAATTTTCTCAGTTGACAGGTATAGAAAAATTGGAAGAATTATCACATTGAATCAACATTATTACAGTTTAGTTTGAAGAAAGGAATGGGAACCAATTTCAGCCTAACAGTTTTCGAAATCCAACACAATGACTAATATCCCATTTCCAAATCTAAAAGCCTATTGAATTGAAATGTTAAGCTAAACATAAACAACCAAATATGTTGGAGTAATTAGCAGTGAAACATCACAACAAAATGAGATTAATTAGTTAGAAAAATTTACTGAAAAAGACAATGTAACAGATATGGTATTTGTGGAGAACAATTTAAAAAACTCAACCTAAGCCTCATTCGAATGTAACATTAGCTAGGCAGGGAGTAACAGTCATGTGGGGACATTGGCAGTTAATACACAGGATTACATTGGGATGACAGTTAATCATGAATTAACATTCATTAAAAACACTAAGGAATGGTTTGAAATCTCAGGTCAGGAAATGAATACTCAGTTTACAGATTTCGAAAACCAATACGTTATCCAAAAATTCCATTTTCAATTCAAAAGCCCATATTTGAATTTAAATACTTCATTAACATATATCAACAATCATGTGAGGGTAATTATCAGGAGAATCATCAATAAAACAGGAATCTACATGTTTAAGAATACTGAAATGAAGTATCAGTGATCCTGGTATCAGCCGAATGGCTTAATCCCCAATTCGAATCCAAAACTCATAACAACCTATTCTAATCATGTAAACTAATTTATCATAGATTACTAAACATGTTAGGATCTAATTAATAAGTTAAACACGATTTAAAATCATTTAAAATTAATTTAAAAATAGGGAAACACATTAGTGCACTGAACCGCACAGTGCACACACAGTGCACGTGTAATATCATGTCCGACACGACACAAGGGTTCGTAAAACCCTAGAAATCTCGTGTCAGTCATGGACACGAGCCATATGTCAATTTTCAAGGGTCGAAACCCTCTGTGCACAGAGAAAAAGCACTTGAGTAGCAGGGGAGAAATCTGCCCGCGCGCGCGCGTGCACGACCGCGTTTCCACGTGCTCGTGTCGGCCCAACCCGACACGAAAACATGCTCATCGTCCTAGATTAGCATAAGCGAGCCTAAAATGGATTTTTCCATTCAAACACAATCACAAAAATCGAACGAAATACCTCAAACCCTTTGAGGCATTTCGTCGAACACTAACCTAGACACATTGATACGTGTCCGATACGGACACGAAATGGGTCCAAAATCTAGGGTTAGCCTATCCTACTGTTAGGTTAGGGTTAGGATAACCTAGAAATGATTTTTAACATAATTTAAATGAAATAGAGAGGATTATGCCTATAGGTGAATAAGCTCTCAAAAAGCCCCAATGAAATGATTCCTCAAACCACCAAAAGTTCTCCAATTTGATTCCTCCCTGTAAAAACTCAATACCAACAGCAAGAACAATGGATTTAGGTCCTATTGCATTTTGTTTGAAGGAATTTGGAGAAGAAATGGATTTTCTAAGGATTTACAAGGATGGAGACTCACCTCTTCCAAATGGCAAAGTTTCCTAAAGAGGCAACCCTAATTTTAGGAGCATATAAATAGGGGGGCTGACCATAGGGGCTGGTCAGATTTTCTAGGGTTAGGGCTTGGTTCAATGGGTGTGGGCTATGGGCCATTAAACCTATTAGTCATAAAATGACTTGTGACTTCACAAGTCATTCCTTAATCAAACTAGCTCCTATTTTCCCCAAATTAATTCCAATGAGTCAAACCTCACTAACTTAAGTCAACCTAGGTTTTCATATCCTAACCACTTAGTCATGACCTAGGTTAGCCACTAGGTTAGTCTCCAAAGTCAACATAAGTCAAGTCAACTAAAACACCAAAATCAATTATACTAAAAATCTCTAAAAAATCACATTAATTCCAATAAATCTAAATAATACATAATAATTCCAAATAATTCTCAAAATTTTAAAAAAATGACCAAAATACCCTCATGTGGAAAACTGGGTGTTACAGACTGAATCTGCATCCCCTATAGCTGCATCTGTACTCCGGGCACGATCACCTCAATCTCAAGGCTCTCCAAGTCGGCAAGCAAATACCGATCCATGGTCAAACACATGGCTGTCGGATACCTACTCGAGGCATCGGCAACCACGTTGGCCTTCCCTGGATGATACTGCAGTACAATGTCGAAGTCCTTCATCAACTCCAACCATCTGCGCTGCCTCATGTTCAACTCCTTCTGAGTGAACACATACTTTAAGCTCTTATGATCTGTGAAGATCTCCACCCTCTCACCATACAGATAATACTTCCACAGCTTCAGAGCAAATATCACTGCTGCCAGCTCCAGGTCGTGGGTAGGGTAGTTCTTCTCATGGGGACCTAATTGCCTGGAAGCATAGGCAATCACCTTTCCATGCTGCTGTAAGACGCAACCCAGCCCCTTCCCTGAAGCATCACTATAAATAGTGAAACTACCTGATCCTGAAGGCAATGTCAGAATCGGAGCTGTCGTCAGCCGCTTCTTCAACTCATCAAAAGCTGCCTGACACTCCTCTGACCACACATACTCAGCATCCTTCCGGGTCAATCGTGTCAACGGCTCTGTAACCCGGAAGAAATCCTGCACGAATCTTCGATAGTATCCTGCCAGCCCCAGGAAACTCCTGATCTCTGCAACTGAAGTCGGCGCTGTCCATGCCTCAACTGCTACAATCTTCTTGGGGTCAACTGAGATACCATCTCCAGTCACCACATACCCCAAGAAGTCCACCCGATCCAAGAAGAACTCATATTTGGAGAGCTTCCCATAAAGCTGCTCCTTCCTGAGAATCTCCAACACTATCCTCAAGTGCTCCTCGTGCTCCTCCTCAGTCTTGGAATATATCAAGATATCGTCAATAAACACCACTATAAACTGATCCAGATACTGGTGGAACACCTTGTTCATAAGGTTCATAAACACTGCTGGTGCATTGGTTAGCCCAAACGGCATAACCAAAAACTCGAACTGCCCGTACCGCGTCCTGAAAGCGGTCTTGGGAATATCCTCCCTTTTCACCTTCACCTGGTGATATCCCGACCTCAGATCAATCTTGGAAAATACCCGAGCTCCGCTCAACTGGTCAAATAGATCGTCGATCCGCGGCAGTGGGTATTTGTTCTTGATCGTGAGGTTGTTGAGTGCCCTATAGTCAATACACATGCGTACTGACCCATCCTTCTTCGGCACAAACAATACTGGTGCACCCCATGGCGACGAACTCGAGCGGATGAAGCCCTTGTCCTGTAGCTCATCCACCTGCTTCTTCAGCTCCACCAGCTCGCTGTTGTTCACCCGATAGACATGCTGAGAGATGGGTTTCGCTCCTGGAACCAAGTCTATCGAGAACTCTATGTCCCTGTCTGGTGGCAATCCCGGCAACTCTTTTGGGAAAACATCCATATACTCTGCTATCAAGGGGTGTGGAATCGTCTACTCTTCGACCGAGACTCCACAGAAGACTCCGCTGCTCTGCTCTGCCTGACGTCTGGAGTACTCGAACTCTGGCTCCCTCGGTGCTCTGAAGAGAACTCTACCCCCTCTGCAATCAATGCTGGCGTGGTGCCTGCTCAACCAATCCATGCCTAGTACTATATCGTAGTTCGGCAATGGCATTACGAGCAGGCTCACCTCCAACTCACGGCCTTCCAAAACTACTCTCCGACCCTTACAAACATCACTCACGAGGATAATGCCACCTCCGATCGTGATCTTGTAAGTCCTAGGCAACGATTCAGCTATGATACCGTATCTAATCGTAAAAGATACTGATATGAAGCTGTACGAAGCACCGGAATCAAATAATGCAAATGCTGGACTGGAGTCGAGAAGAATCAAACCTGCAATCAGCTCTCCTATCACCTCTGCATCTCCAGCTGCCATGGCGAAAGCTTGCCCCTGCTGGCCTCTCCTGGCCTGCTGCTGGTGCTGGACGAACCTCTGCTGCTGCGTCGACAGGGCTGGTCCCCTCTGCTGGCCTGCTGGAGCTCTGACTCCACCTCCCGGAGCTGCTCGTGCTATGCGGCACTCCCTCATCTGGTGGTCTGATGAACCACACACTAGGCACTGGCCCAGCCTCTTCCGGTACTCATTGAAGACGTGCCCAGGCTTCTTGCAGTAGGCACAAGTACCACCCTGTCTCTGACCCTGCTAGTGCTGCCTCGGCTGCTGCTGCTGGTGAACTGGCCTCTGCTGGATCGGCTGCGGCTGAAACTGCTTCAGCTGCTGCTGCTGAAAGTAGGGCCTCTTGGCCTGGCCCCCGCTGCTGCTGCCTCCAACTGGGTCTCTCCCCCTCTTGAGCCTAAGCTCAAGATCATCCTCTGCTAGCAAGGCTCCCGTCAAGATCTCCTCGAACGTAGCATCCCGGTTGCCCTTGGTCAAGGACTTGACCTCCTTGACTAGACCCTTCCGGAACCTCTCGGCCTTCACCATCTCGCTCAAGCCCTCCACAAACCTGCCGAGGCGGCCAAACTCCTTGGCGTACTCCTCCACTGATAGACTCCCCTGGACCAGGCTCTCGAACTGCGACTCCAAGGCTCTGAGTGCTGAATCTGGGAAGAACTTCTTCTTGAAGAAGCCCCTGAACTGCTTCCAAGTATGCCCCGGTACCCCCACCCTGGGGTCTGACTGATACCAGGTGCGAGCAAGATCTCGCATCCGGCTAGCTGCGGCCTCGATCTGAAGGTCTGCTGGAATCCTGGCCAAGCGAAAGATCTCCTCTATATGCTCGATCCACTCATCGGCATATAGGATCCCCTCTGTCCCCAGAAAGTCTCTGGGGCTCATCTTCTGAAACTGCTCGATCTCTGGTGTCCTCGGCTGCTGCACCACTGGTCGAGCTGCGGCTGTCGTGACAGCCAACTCCATGCCTCTGTCCTGTCGAGCCTGCTGTCTGTCCATGAACTGCTGGAAATATGCGAATATCTGAGCTGCATCCACGTATCCTGGAGGTGGCTGCTGGAAGGGATCATCTGGAATGACTGGGTCCTGCCTCCGAGTCGGTGGATGCATACCCCCTGCTGCGGCTGCCGAGGTCTCCATACGAGCTGAGGTGGCAGAAGCTGCAGTCCTCTGGCCTCGCCGTACTGGCTGAGAGGTAGCAGTCCCCTCTATATCATCCTCATGAATGGCACGCTGCGATCGAGTCTCTACCATCCTGAAGATAGACAAACAAGAGTATCAATTTCTAAAAAAGAAGCGAAATAACAAAGGCAGACAATTATAATTCAAAGGATCAGCAGACAAAAGGATTTAGATGGCAATAAAAGAAATTTTCCTAAGTGATTGAGTACCTTAAAATTAATGTCCTATATCCTACTACAGGCTGTAGTGATACTCTAATTCGAATACCACTACACTTCTAGTCTAGACCTGCATTGGCCACCACTAAAAACATGTCACGACCCGCACCCACTGTGAGGGTACGAGAACGTAACAACGCCCAGCCTACGCCACAGTGTCGGCGGTAGAACGTTATCCTAGGTCAACATACATCTAACAATATATCTCTAAACAGTTTATACTTCCCGAATGGGGGTGACACAGCAGTAATAACTCAATCACAACTAAGGAAGAGATAGCACGATATGAAATAGAACTCAAGGAAATAAATAGATGAAAAGTAGTCTAAGATAATCCCAGCAATATCCAGAAGTACATGGTCTCAGATACAGAATGAAAGAATATATACAACTCTGAACTCCAAATAAAGTCTAGCTAAACATGTCTCATAACTACATAAAAGATAGATAAGCCTAACTAATCTAGTCTAGGCAATCGGGGTGATATCCTCGGCTAGAGCTGGGTCCTCCTGAAGGTCCAGCTCGCAGGTGTCATCTAAGGCTGCCCCGTAGTAGGTATCCAGGCAAGCCTCCTCCTCGTCCTCTGTAATATTTTTAACAGGTCCAGTCAGGACAGGAGCGAGTACATTATATCTCAACAGTTCATAGCAGGTTAGAAGATATAATCATGCAGTAAAGTAAGATACAAGTACTGAAAGAAGTGCAATATGTAAACAGAGAGAGAAAGCTGTAATATAAATATCTACTATAAATAAAGAACTAACATGTGGCTAGTGAATCAGAGTATAATATAGACATGTAAATGGCATAGGAGATTTTGATAAGACACTATGGAAGAGATTCTGATAAGATACTACTTGGGTATTATTTACATGTCTACTTCTACTCCCCCGTACCCCCAATCAGTACACAAGGATCCAAACAGGTTATGTTATGATACTATGTACAGCTCCCGAAGGGTGGTAAGCCTCCGAAAGGTGATAAGCCCCTGAAGGGTGGTAAGCCTCCGAAAGGTGATAAGCCCCCGAAGGGTGGTACATAGTAGTCCCAAAAATGGGGATTCTAGGAGACTCTGTGATCATAAGAGTATATGTCACAAGTGATCGAAGAACCTGTGAAGCATAGTGATACGACATATAAGTGAAACGCACAGAACATGTAGTACCCGATTCTCCCTAAGGATAACATCTCAAGTGGGGATCCGTATAGTACCAATCCGTGTGACCAACGTGACAGTACAAGTAAAGTAATTTAATACAGAAAATAATTCTAAGCAGGATATGAAATGATCAAAGAATGTACTCGCCTGTATCTGAGTGTCCAATATGAAAGGTACTGTCCGAGGAGTGGTGTCTGGCTCCTAATCAGAACATCACAAGTCACAACAAGTCCAAAATAGTATAATGAAGTCCTACTATGCATTCTACATGATTCTAGGTCAATCTAGGCCAAAGTCAACTCTTGGTCAGCCCTGGTCAACCAAGAAGTCAAACCTAGGTCTAACAAGTCTAACTAGGCTTAACTAGTCTACACTAGACCTCATTAGTCTAAGCAAGTCAAACCTATATCTAAAACCTATCACTCTATATATATATATATTCATCACACTACATAAATATGCATAATCACTACTCTACACATTATATACACATCCTATATAACCCTAGGCTAAGTATAACCCTATAACATTAAACTAAAACATAGAAATATATATATACACTCATACATCATACATACATATATAATATAAAAAGAGAGGCCTGTGTTGTGTGTGTGTACATGTAAGAGTGGAAGAGGGAAGAGTGAAATGTGTGCTAGAAAGAGTGTACATGTGAGAGTGGACAATACAATGTGTAGGTGTGTGTGTAGTGAGGAGTGATATGAATATGAGGCTGTGTGTAGTGAACAAACAGGGAAGGAAATCAGTTGAACTGGACTGTCAAGTCCAGTTTTCAGGTATTTAACTCATCCACAGTTTATAAAGGAGAACAATGTTGAAATAGAATGAAAGAATCATTGAAGGGAAATGGAAATCAACCAATATCAATAGCCCATAAAAATTCAGTTAACATGAACATCAAGCTCTAGATGAAAACTCGGTTCTTCATTCTCAATCATTTCCAGATTTCAAGTCTTTAGTTCAAAACTCAGTTTAACAACAAACCCAGGTTCCTATTATCAATTGAACAACATACTTTCAAAAGGAAGAAAGGAAATCAGTTCATAACAGAGCAAATTCCCAGGTTTGAACTTATTCCCATATTTGATTCAATACAGGAAAACTTTCATAGTTCATAAAGACTTTAAAAAAAAATAGTCTAACAGTTCATGTTCTAAACTGGAAAAAAGGAATTAGGAAACCAATCAAAAACAGTCTAAAACAATTCATGTATTAACTGTTTTAAGAGATTAGCATCAGTAACATTTGAACTAAAAAGCAATTCAACAGTCCAACTAAATTTCCAGGTTAATCTAAACCTTCACTCGATCAAGAGTAAGATACATGTACTGTAAGAAGATGTATATGAAAACGAGAGAGAATTTATAACTGAAATATATATAGGATAACTAAAACTGTAATACTAGTGATTTAGAGCACAATATGGTTATATAAACGGTTTAGGTTGCACAATAACAATAGGTCAAATCCATCATAACGTGAGTGTACAATGGAAGTGCACAATAGTCGTACCATGGGATTTGATTACATAACCATTCCTACTCACCCTCTCCAATCAATACACAAGGATCCAATCCAGTTACGCTACTTTGTACAATAGTCTCCATGAAGCTCATGTGATAACGAGAGTACAATATGCACAATGAGTATACATGAATGGGGGTGTACAATAAATACAATATATTCGTGAAATGCACATAACAATATGTATCTGTTGAACACAATAGAGATAACATCGCAAGAGAAGATCCATATAGTACCAATCCGTGATAACAATCGTGCCAGTATCAAGTAAAGTAATCTAGAGCAAGAATATAAATCCAGACAAATATGAAACGGTCAGAGAATGTACTCGCCTGTCACCCTGAATGACTGATATGAATGGATGTCCGAACTGGTGTTACAGAGTCCTATTTAGAGTAAAACAGGTTATGATATATTCAGAAACAAGGTAATTGAAGTGTATGATGCAATCTATATGATTTCTGAGTCAACTAGGTCAAAGTAAACTCTAGTCAACTCTGGGTCAACCGTCTAGGTCAACTAGGTCAAAGTCAACTCTTTGTCAACTTTAGTCAACATGAAGTCAAACTAGGTCTACTAGTCCAATCTAGGTCAACCCTAGTCTAACTAGGTCAACACCAAGCCAAGCCTATACCATATATTAATATCATATATACCATCAAAGACTTTACATTCAACAATCTATGTAGTTATCATATCTATATATATATATACATTACTAATGTATATAGGCAAGCCTAAAGGATAGCCTACCTATACCAATCCTATATAGAAAATATATACCAATCAAACACAATTCTAGAGAGAGGGGAAAGGGAAAAACATGTGTGTGTGGGTGTGAATTTGTGTAGATATGTCAGCCCCAGTTTTTCAAAATTTTTATTAATCAGTATTAAATTGGCCATTAATGATTATTTTAGTATTAAAATATTTTATAATAATTATTAGGAATTTTTCCTATATTTTTAAATGATTTTAAATGAGTTTTAAATACAAAAATATCAATTTGTAATTTATTTAAATGTTTTAATATCATTTTGCAATTTTTAGAATTGTTTTAATACCAATATGCAATTAACTGAATTGTTATTATAGCAGTCTGCAATTTAGAATTTGTTTTAATTCTTTTATGCAAATTATTATTTGCATTTACTACTGATTTGGACCTATTTGTAAATCCTAAGTTTCTAGGGGCCCTAGTGTAATTTACCAAACCCCCCCCCCCCCCGTCACACTCTCTCTCCCCTAACTCGACGCTGCCCGACCGACGACCGACCTACGCTGCCCCCGCCGAATCCGGCTGCCCCCCGACCGACCTCAAACCCTATTTAAAGACCCCCCCTCGACGGCCAGAGTCACCCCACACCGCCCAGAACCACTACGAAGCCCCACGACAACCCCAAGCAGCCCTTTCTTCTTCGACAACCCACCGGAACCCTAACTCCGGCCAAGCGCCACCCCCGCTCCGTCCGACGTCCTCGTCACCAACCACCGCCACCAACTTGTTCGCCTCGTCGTGCTGGTTCCGGCGCCACCCAAGCGCCACCGCCACGACGTCGTCTCCGTCCGTTCGCTGCCCCGAAAGTTCACTCGTCAACCGGACACGTACGTGTCATCCTCTTTTCGTGTCGCATGTGTCTCGTGCACACATATGTTGTTCGCCGTGTCCTGGCGAACACTTTTGTTAGAACTGGACACGCGAGATTAAACTCGTGCGTGTCGTGCAGGCCTAGGACACGAGGATGCCTGTGTCCCTAACTGTCCGGACACAGGCTCATGTTTTATTTTATTTTTTTTATATAATGTTAACCTAAAACGAATTAAAAGAATTAGGAACCCTATCCTAACAACAGAACCGGACTGGCCTACTGGCCAGCCCGTGCGTTGTAAAACCCCCCCTGTGCTTTCCAGAGGCTCGAGCTCGAGCCCCTCTGTTGTTTCTGTTTCCTTTTCTTTTCTTTTTCTTTTCTTTTCTTTTGTGTTATATATATATATATATATATATATATATATATATATATATATATATATATATATATATATATATATATATATATATATATATGTATATGTATATATATATATTAGTATTTATATATATGTGTATATATACTATATTTACAGTATTTTATATATATGTATATATATTTTATAGTTAGTAGATTTTATATATATATATATATATGTAAATATGTATACATTTTCCTATGTATATATATATTATATATATACACTTTATCTTTTAGTGTTTTCTTATATATAAATATATATATATATATATATATATATATATATATATATATATATATTTTGTATATATATATGTATACTTATAAATTAAGTATTTCTTATATACATATATGTACTTTTAAATCATAAGTATGTATATTTTTACTATACATAGTTTTACCTTATTAAAATAATAATATTATTTTGTACCATTACCAATTGTATTATTACTGTATTTAAATACTGCAACCATTTGGTGTCCAAGCCTAGTATGGGTTTTTGGGCCCAAATGTGTTTTCACACATTTTAGACTTGTACAAGTCATATTGGACTTGATACATGGTCTTGAGTCATGTATTTGGACTATGGTTCAAATTATATACATGGACAAAATACGCAGATAATTAATTATTATTGTACATGGCTGTTTTATGATTTTCTAAAAATACTTAGAGTATTGCTAAAATTATGGAAAAATAGTTTTTAGATACTTTGTTAAGTTGGCTAATTTAGTTTAATTTTTGTAGTAATTAATTTACTGTTTTGCCACTAGTTTGGCATATGAAACCAAAACTCACTTTCTGTATACTTAGGAAAAACTGATTTTTATAAAATATTTGTACTGGTTAATAAATCCCAGAAAAATTATAATAAATTTCTATAGTTAGCAAGGATCGTTTTGGTACTTTGTTTTATGCAAAACTAGACTTTTTGTCTATCTCTAAAATTGTTGGAGCACAATGATCTTCTGATTTATTTATTGATTAATTACGACTTGTAGCTTTTTGTGTTATTTGGAGTTTTAGTCGTGTTAAACCCCATCCCTCACTAGTGTAAAGACCCTAGAAAGTTAGTTAACATAGTGTGTCACCCCACATTGGTCTCCTAGGCCAAGTCATTATTTTGGCTAAGTGCCCAATCACAAGTCGTGTCGCACCAGATTAGTGTCCTAGTATTTTAGCTTAGTGTAAAGCTAAGTTATTGTATGTATTTCTACAGTGACGAGTTACCAGACATCCATAGCACTTTTATCGCAGCTTGTTTTGCTAGAGGCAAGTACATCTACCAACTCATTTACTGTCTTTTAATGTTAAGTACATGTGACAACCTTGTAAATTACCATTAATCCAGTTGCAAGTCTTTTGTTAAATGTTAAAACACTGTTATGTGATAAAAGAATGTTAATCAACCCATGTGAATGCTGATCCTTGGAGTAGCAAGTCAAATCATAACATGTTTCATACTATTGACAGTTCCCACCATGCTTTACACTATTTTCCGTATCTTTTACATGATGATTACTGGATTATGAGAGAGTTGATAGTGTAGTTACTGGACTCGTGGAATGTACTCACTTACATTGCAGTATACTAATCGTGTAGTTTCTGGACTTGTGGAATGTACATACGTACATTGCAGTAAACTAGCAGTGCGGTTACTGGACTTGTGGAATGTACATACGTACATTGCAGTAAACTGAGAATGTAGTTTCTGGACTTGTGGAATGTACTTACGTACATTGCAGTAAACTAACAATGTAGTTTCTGGACTTGTGGAATGTACTTACGTACATTGCAGTAAACTAACAATGTAGTTTCTGGACTTGTGGAATGTACATACGTACATTGCAGTAAACTAGCATAGCACTTATTGACCGATCTCATACATGCCCCAGTTTTAATACATAATGTACACATGCCACAATTGACAAGAGTGTCTTAAAATGATAATCAAGATATACCATGATTTCCACTTTATATGATTTACCCTGATTCCAGTATGTCTATTTTTTAGTCTTATCATACCATGTTCCTGTTGTACATCTCTTGCATTATACATTCAGTACTTTAGTAGTAGAGGTTGTACTTGCTCCCGTCCTGACAGGATAATGTTGTAGGTATTTTGACCGAGGAAGAAATGCTTTGTGACCCGTACTATGGAGCTCCAGTTGAGGATATTCCAGCAGGGAATCCTGCTTAGCTGCTTAGTTTGACTTAGTGTTTGGTTATTATCACAGTTGCTGTTTGTACCTTTAAACTGGACCTTGTCTCCAGTCTTACATTTTGGTTTGTATTATTATCAAACTTAGTGGTTTTTCATCTATATAGAAGCTGTGTTGTGATCATTCTTAAACTATCTTAATTATTAGCACACTTATCATTATTACCTGACTGTCTAGAACAGCTTACTGCGCTTTATCTTAAGCGTAGGCTGGACATGGCTCGGCCCGGCCCAACAATTTGGGTAACGGGTCGTGACATATTTTTTTGGCGGCCCATGCAAGGTCCTGACTAAAGTTGTTTGGTTACGTTACTGTACCAAGCACGCCTGCAGAAATTAAGGATAACTAGATAACACTAGGAACAACATCTAGAACACCTAGAGGATTTCTAGGATTGCAACATAGGAAAACTCATCACAGCATAGGACCGGTAGTGTAACTAAATTGTTTGCTTATGCCTGCTTGCTTTATTCTTATAATTCCTTTGTCTTTTATAAATAGATGGACCCTACATACTCTCCCGATTCCGCCACCTCAGGTGACGGTATACCTCCACCACCTCCTACCCCGCAGACCCAGATACCTCCACCCCCACCTCCTATCATACCTCCCCAGACTATTGTTTCCCTTGACGGAACCCAATTACTGGCTTTGATCCAGGGGCTCCTGAATACTCAGCATACCCCCGTCTCGCAACCTATAGAACATCAATTGAGGCTAGGTAGCATCAAGAGTTTTATGAACCTAAAACCGAAGGAGTTTCTTGGGACGGAAGGCATAGTTGTAGCTGATGACTGGTTAGATTCCGTAGAGAGGAAGCTCATAGGGGCTAGATTACCTGACGACCTTTGGGTCGAGGCAGCAGGATTTTTGTTAGCAGACTTGGCAGGGGTCTGGTTCAGAAATGAGACGATGTTCATTGGCGGCAGAGGAAACTGGGAGCAATTCAAGATCCAGTTCAAGAGGAAGTTCTTTTCCACCACCGCTAGAGTTGCCATGGGATTGCAATTCCAGAACTTGCAACAGGGGAGCCGTACAGTTGATGAGTACGCAGGTGAGTTTAGCAGACTCAGTCGTTTTGCCCCGAGCTTAGTAACCGACCCGGAGGAGATGGCTCGCAGATTTTGCCATGGTCTTGTCCCAGACATTAGCATCTTACTAGTGGCCAACGGGATCACAGACTACTACCAGCTACTGGAGAGAGCCCGAGGTATCGAGGAGCGTCTTTTGTCTTACAAGAGGCCAGCTACCACACATCATGACGGGCCGTCCAAGCACCAGACTTTCCAGCAGAGGACGACTACCCAGCACCAGCAGGCCTATTCTCCACCAGCTCATCCTCAGCATCAGTTATCATTTACCCGAGATCCGGGGCAACAGCAGCAGAAGTGGGTCTCTTGTGCCTTCTGCAAAAAGCCAGGGCACGATGTCTCCATCTGTAGGAAGAAATTGAGCCAGTGTCTTGCTTGCGGGTCTTCCACCCATATGATTCGGGAGTGCCCGAAGGCGAAGCCATTTACCAGAGGACCTTCAGGGAGAGCATACCCTTTAGCCATTCAGGCAGCAGTACCAGTGCAGGGCCCAGAGCCAGAGCCAGAATACTTGACAGACGGTGCCACAGGTTGGATTTATTTGCATATGACTGTTTGATTCTAGTGCCTCATTAAGTAACCTGTCATTAGACTTTTACCAAACCATCATTTAGTAGCTGCACTCATAAGACAAGCCATTGACCAGTAGACCTGTTTCATAGACGTTCCATCATTAGGAGATAGCCTTAGTCATCGCTGTAATTATTTTAAAACGTTAGATACCTTGCGTGTCTTCAGTTCTTGTAAATTTCGAGGACGAAATTTTTCAAGGAGGGAAGATTTGTCAGCCCCAGTTTTTCAAAATTTTTATTAATCAGTATTAAATTGGCCATTAATGATTATTTTAGTATTAAAATATTTTATAATAATTATTAGGAATTTTTCCTATATTTTTAAATGATTTTAAATGAGTTTTAAATACAAAAATATCAATTTGTAATTTATTTAAATGTTTTAATATCATTTTGCAATTTTTAGAATTGTTTTAATACCAATATGCAATTAACTGAATTGTTATTATAGCAGTCTGCAATTTAGAATTTGTTTTAATTCTTTTATGCAAATTATTATTTGCATTTACTACTGATTTGGACCTATTTGTAAATCCTAAGTTTCTAGGGGCCCTAGTGTAATTTACCAAACCCCCCCCCCCCCCCCCCGTCACACTCTCTCTCCCCTGACTCGACGCTGCCCGACCGACGACCGACCTACGCTGCCCCCGCCGAATCCGGCTGCCCCCCGACCGACCTCAAACCCTATTTAAAGACCCCCCCTCGACGGCCAGAGTCACCCCACACCGCCCAGAACCACTACGAAGCCCCACGACAACCCCAAGCAGCCCTTTCTTCTTCGACAACCCACCGGAACCCTAACTTCGGCCAAGCGCCACCCCCGCTCCGTCCGACGTCCTCGTCACCAACCACCGCCACCAACTTGTTCGCCTCGTCGTGCTGGTTCCGGCGCCACCCAAGCGCCACCGCCACGACGTCGTCTCCGTCCGTTCGCCGCCCCGAAAGTTCACTCGTCAACCGGACACGTACGTGTCATCCTCTTTTCGTGTCGCATGTGTCTCGTGCACACATATGTTGTTCGCCGTGTCCTGGCGAACACTTTTGTTAGAACTGGACACGCGAGATTAAACTCGTGCGTGTCGTGCAGGCCTAGGACACGAGGATGCCTGTGTCCCTAACTGTCCGGACACAGGCTCATGTTTTATTTTATTTTTTTATATAATGTTAACCTAAAACGAATTAAAAGAATTAGGAACCCTATCCTAACAGCAGAACCGGACTGGCCTACTGGCCAGCCCGTGCGTTGTAAAACCCCCCCCTGTGCTTTCCAGAGGCTCGAGCTCGAGCCCCTCTGTTGTTTCTGTTTCCTTTTCTTTTCTTTTTCTTTTCTTTTCTTTTGTGTTTTATATATATATATATATATATATATATATATATGTATATGTATATATATATATTAGTATTTATATATATGTGTATATATACTGTATTTACAGTATTTTATATATATGTATATATATTTTATAGTTAGTAGATTTTATATATATATATATGTAAATATGTATACATTTTCCTATGTATATATATATTATATATATACACTTTATCTTTTAGTGTTTTCTTATATATAAATATATATATATATATATATATATTTTTTTTTTGTATATATATATGTATACTTATAAATTAAGTATTTCTTATATACATATATGTACTTTTAAATCATAAGTATGTATATTTTTACTATACATAGTTTTACCTTATTAAAATAATAATATTATTTTATACCATTACCAATTGTATTATTACTGTATTTAAATACTGCAACCATTTGGTGTCCAAGCCTAGTATGGGTTTTTGGGCCCAAATGTGTTTTCACACATTTTAGACTTGTACAAGTCATATTGGACTTGATACATGGTCTTGAGTCATGTATTTGGACTATGGTTCAAATTATATACATGGACAAAATACGCAGATAATTAATTATTATTGTACATGGCTGTTTTATGATTTTCTAAAAATACTTAGAATATTGCTAAAATTATGGAAAAATAGTTTTTAGATACTTTGTTAAGTTGGCTAATTTAGTTTAATTTTTGTAGTAATTAATTTACTGTTTTGCCACTAGTTTGGCATATGAAACCAAAACTCACTTTCTGTATACTTAGGAAAAACTGATTTTTATAAAATATTTGTACTGGTTAATAAATCCCAGAAAAATTATAATAAATTTCTATAGTTAGCAAGGATCGTTTTGGTACTTTGTTTTATGCAAAACTAGACTTTTTGTCTATCTCTAAAATTGTTGGAGCACAATGATCTTCTGATTTATTTATTGATTAATTACGACTTGTAGCTTTTTGTGTTATTTGGAGTTTTAGTCGTGTTAAACCCCATCCCTCACTAGTGTAAAGACCCTAGAAAGTTAGTTAACATAGTGTGTCACCCCACATTGGTCTCCTAGGCCAAGTCATTATTTTGGCTAAGTGCCCAATCACAAGTCGTGTCGTACCAGATTAGTGTCCTAGTATTTTAGCTTAGTGTAAAGCTAAGTTATTGTATGTATTTCTACAGTGACGAGTTACCAGACATCCATAGCACTTTTATCGCAGCTTGTTTTGCTAGAGGCAAGTACATCTACCAACTCATTTACTGTCTTTTAATGTTAAGTACATGTGACAACCTTGTAAATTACCATTAATCCAGTTGCAAGTCTTTTGTTAAATGTTAAAACACTGTTATGTGATAAAAGAATGTTAATCAACCCATGTGAATGCTGATCCTTGGAGTAGCAAGTCAAATCATAACATGTTTCATACTATTGACAGTTCCCACCATGCTTTACACTATTTCCCGTATCTTTTAATTGATGATTACTGGGTTATGAGAGAGTTGATAGTGTAGTTACTGGACTCGTGGAATGTACTCACTTACATTGCAGTATACTAATCGTGTAGTTTCTGGACTTGTGGAATGTACATACGTACATTGCAGTAAACTAGCAGTGCGGTTACTGGACTTGTGGAATGTACATACGTACATTGCAGTAAACTGAGAATGTAGTTTCTGGACTTGTGGAATGTACTTACGTACATTGCAGTAAACTAACAATGTAGTTTCTGGACTTGTGGAATGTACTTACGTACATTGCAGTAAACTAACAATGTAGTTTCTGGACTTGTGGAATGTACATATGTACATTGCAGTAAACTAGCATAGCACTTATTGACCGATCTCATACATGCCCCAGTTTTAATACATAATGTACACATGCCACAATTGACAAGAGTGTCTTAAAATGATAATCAAGATATACCATGATTTCCACTTTATATGATTTACCCTGATTCCAGTATGTCTATTTTTTAGTCTTATCATACCATGTTCCTGTTGTACATCTCTTGCATTATACATTCAGTACTTTAGTAGTAGAGGTTGTACTTGCTCCCGTCCTGACAGGATAACGTTGTAGGTATTTTGACCGAGGAAGAAATGCTTTGTGACCCGTACTATGGAGCTCCAGTTGAGGATATTCCAGCAGGGAATCCTGCTTAGCTGCTTAGTTTGACTTAGTGTTTGGTTATTATCACAGTTGCTGTTTGTACCTTTAAACTGGACCTTGTCTCCAGTCTTACATTTTGGTTTGTATTATTATCAAACTTAGTGGTTTTTCATCTATATAGAAGCTGTGTTGTGATCATTCTTAAACTATCTTAATTATTAGCACACTTATCATTATTACCTGACTGTCTAGAACAGCTTACTGTGCTTTATCTTAAGCGTAGGCTGGACATGGCTCGGCCCGGCCCAACAATTTGGGTAACGGGTCGTGACAAGATAGTAGTGTAATCTCAGTTTTTTTAAAACCCCATATAACTTACCAACCCTTAACATATCACATAGCCTATAATCTATGTATATAAAGATATGATGTAATCACCCATACTAAATCCTACAACCTAATATCTAAACATATTCCCAATATTCCTTCTCATCTAACCCCTTCCTATTTACTTACATCTAAACCTCACCTCAACCTCACTCGCACACATCCTTTCTCATACATCCCCTCCAATTATCCTATGCTACTGTCCTCTTCCCTGCCTACTCCTCTCTACTAGACACACACACTAGGGAGGGGGGAAAATAGGCTGCCCAAGGGGCTGCCCCTGCTGTCCAAGGGGACAGCAGCCCCCTGCTGCTACTGCAGCCTTGTTCTTCTTCTTATTATTCTTCAATTCATCCTTCTACTCACAGCCCTTGCTACTGTTGCTGATCATTCCCTCACTCTCAACCAACTCAAAATCCTAGGTTTTATATCCTTCACTCACATCCATAATCTAAACATATAGGTAAAACGTAGATATAGATACATATATAACAAACCTATATATAAATAAATCTATACAAGTAAGATACATATCTATAGACATATATATATATATATCAGATATATATAACTCTACCTATATATATCTAAACCTACGAACTAGAACAAATTGAAAACTGACACACATTGGTACCTATATGAATTCAGAGTTTTATTTGAAACTAAGCATTGAATTTGAATCCAAAACCTACATCATAAACCAAATTCGAAAAAATCCCCAAATCTCAGGTTCAACATATCAATCCAACTCGGATTTTGATTTCCTATTTTGGATTGGAAACATTGAACTCAGTTTCATCTTAAGTTCTCAGGTTTAACTTATGAACCCATAGGTTTTCAGTGCAAAATCTTAGGTTTTCTAACTTGGTAAATCTCAGGTTTTCTAACTTGGTAAATCTCAGGTTTTACACAAAACCCAATCCCATTTCTAAATTCAGTCATGCATATATATATGAACCCAATCCTTTGTAAACACCTAACTCAGGTACAAGTATGAAATGATCATAATCAAAGTTAAACCCAATCGAAATATCAGTTTTAAATTACAGTGTCATGACTGATACCAATGTATCAGTAAAATCTCCTTTGAAACCAAAACCAATTCGAATCCCAATCAACATTCGAAACAAGGGGGAAAATATACCAACATAGGGGAAGGGTCTAGTCGTGTCCCACAGTGTCACCAAGACGTGTCCACAGTGTCGAAATACTGTAACAAGTGTCACAGGAGACAGTGCAGTACACTGTCTCGTGCGCGTGTGTCGAACCACGAAGGACACGACACACACGTCCACAAGTGTCGTGCACGTGTCCATAGCTAGGGTAGGACTAGGTGTTCGTGTCTAGGTACCTGAGTCATGGCCAAGTGGCCTCGTGTCCGTGCACGAAGTGCGTGTCAGTAGCACTTGTGCGCGCGCGTGTGCGTGTGTGTGCGACCCATGCCGATCGAATATCTTCCAAAATACTTGATGATTTCACCCCAAATTTTGTGTGCACTGTGTCAGTGGTTGCCCGCACCCACACACAAAGTTTCGTGTGTCGAGGTGCTGTGTCGTGTCCGCTAGGACACTCGAGCAGCAGGGCAGCCGCACGGTGTCCTCGTGCGTGCGTGCGTGTCCAAATTTGGATAAGAGGGTGCACCAAATTCGACTCAGTCACATGGATTATTAATATATTTATAATAACCTAATTTTTTGTTTAAATAGATTTTGAAATTAATACAATTAATTTCTCACAAACATTTCATCGAACACCTAATTAAAAACACCGATACGTGTCCGATACGGGTATCGAACGGACACGAAATCCTATCAAACTTGGTCTACACCTAGGGGGACCCTAAATGAATGCATCCATAGAAAGAAAACTAGAATTTGAATAGGTTTGATGGGTTTTACCTATTGAGGGTGAAACCTCAATTTCAAGCCTTTTGAATGAGGGCTTCCCTCGATCTTGCGACGATCCCGAGCCTCCGAATCCTTGCTAGCTACCCACCAATGGTACCCTCTACTGTAGGGGAGTCCAATGCAAAAGACTAGGCTCAATTTGGACTTGATTTGGATATTTGGGGAGGAGTTTAGGGAAGAACACAAAAGAGGCAATTAAATGAATTAAAAATGATGCTAATGATTAATGGGTTATATTTATAGAGGGGGAGGAATGTGTGATGGCTGCCATTAGGTTAGGGTTAGGGTTTAGGATGAGTGGTCAAGGCTTCTCCAACAATTTCTAGCCAATCTAAAGGCTCACAATTAAAGTAACCCTTCTTAACCTTTAGCCTAAAATATCCTACTAACAAATATCTAGATATTAACCTAATTTGATTACTTAGTTGAAACCCTCTAACTTAGTCTCTATGGTCATGACTAACATCTAGATTAGGCTAAACTTCTAGGTCAAGTCTTAACAATTAACTAGCACATATTTAATTTACACAATTTATAATTTCACAAAATTATCAAAATGACCAAAATACCCCTAGGCTAAAAACTAGTAATTAGTCATCCTAATCACATAGCTAGGCTCCCTTGGTCATGGTTAGTCTCTGAGCTCAGCAAACTCTAGGGTTACACTAGTAAATCATCAAAATCACAAGTCGTGATTTTAAATAGTTTTAAATTAACTAAAAAATCACCAAAAATCATAACACGGTATAAATATCATTATTAAATGATTATAATTATAAAATTTCAAAATTACCCTTATTTTAGAAACTGGGTGCTACAAGTCTACCCTCCTTAGAAGAATTTCGTCCTCGAAATTAAGATGGTCGTACTCCTTCTAGGTTAAACACCCCCAATAATCACAGTCTCAACATACAGTCCGATAATCATATGCGTATGTCCAAAATCATGATACTCGAAATCTTCGTCATGCTAGTGAGCAAGGCTACGATATTCACAGAGTCCTTGACTATGGTACATACCTCTAGAATTATGGTATTTAAAATTTTCGCATTGCCGCATGCTTGGCCGCGAAAATCTTAAATTCTTACACCCGAGAAGTACGTCCAAAATCTGACTAAGTGTCCTCACTATGCCAGCTATCATGACTATAGAAGACTCTAGATCCCATAATCGAGGCAACCTAGCCCATACGACTTATCTTAGAAGAAATAAATCACAATGAAACATCTGAACAAAATTTATCAACTACCAGGTACAGATAGAATCAAATTTCAAGACAGTTATAAGGGGGCAACGCGGAAATGGAATCGAAAAGATTAGAACCTGCAATCAGCTCTCCCTCTACCTGTGCATCTTCGACTGCCATGGCGAAAGCTTGCCCCTGCTGGCCTCCCTTGGCCTGTTGCTGATGCTGGGCAAACCTCTGCTGCTGAGTCTGCAACGGTGGTCCCGTCTGCTGCCCTGTCGGAGCTCTAGCTCCTGCTACTGCCTATGTCACTGGTGCCTTGTTCCTGGGACAATCCCTACACTGGTGCTCTGCTGAACCACAAAGTAAACACAGGCCCTGCTTCTTCCTGCAGTCGCTCCATCGGTCACCTTGCCTCTTACAGAAATCATATGTAGAGGGCTGTTGCTGTCTGAGTGCCTGCTGGTGAAGTACATGTCCCTGGCCCTGAAATGGCTGCTGAACTGGCCTCTGCTGGATGTGAGGGCGCTTGGCTGGCCCTGCACTAGAACTAACCCCTAAGGCATCACTGCCCCTCTTCGGCTTGAGGCCGAAGTCCTCCTCTGCAATCTGCACGTCCATCAATATCTGATCGAACGTCGCGTCACGGCGACCTGAGGTACGGGTGCGTACTGCATGAATAAGCCCCCTACGGAACTTACGAGCCTTCTGCCCCTTATCCTGGATCAGATCGGGAGCGAACCTGCTAAGGCGGAAGAACTCTGCTGCATACTCGTCCACCGACGAGTTCCCCTGTACTAGACCCACAAACTGGCCCTCCAATGCTGTGAGAACCACGTCGGGGAAGAACTTCTCTTTGAAGAGCCATCTGAAGTTCTCCCATGAAATACCCTTCACTGACACCTGAAGGTCTGTCCGGAACCACGTCAAAGCGATGTCAAAGAACTGGCTGGCCGCAGACGTCACCCAAAGTTCCTTTGGAACCTCTGCTAACTCTAGGCTCCTCTGGACATCCTCCAACCAGTCGTCAGCATACAGGATACCTTCGGTACCCTTGAAGTTCTTTGGATTTATCTTCTTGAAATTCAGGCATGTACCAGGCCTCCTCTGACTCTGCTGCTGCTGAACTGGGGCCCCCTGATCTGTACCCGGAACTACCCTCTTAACTGCTGTCATTGCCAGCTGGTGGGAGTTCTCTATACTCTGTCGTAGAACCTCTATCTGACGGTGGGATGCGTCAGCCTGATGCTGCTGTGCCTCTGCCTGGGCCCTCTGGGTCTGCATCATCTGCTGCAGAAGGGCCATCATCTGCTGCGCATCTGTCGGTAGCGGAGGTGGCGGTAGAAAAGTCTCGGGAATAACTATGGACGATCCCGCTGCTGGAGGTGGAAGACCTCCGGGAACTGCCGCTGCTACTCCTGCCTGAAGGGCAGGAACTGAGGCCACTGCTCTCTCGACTGCTACTCCCATAGCCGGAGGTAGAAGACCTCCCGGATCTGACCTTTCTGGAACTGTACTAGGCCCTGCTGCCTGAGAACGAGTAAGCGGCATCCTGAGGACAGATTGAAACAAGGAGATCAATATGGCACATGATAAGGAAAATCAAGGAAGGACAATTAAATTCAGTTACAAGAAGAGTTGTCATGGTAATCAAAAGATCAGAGTTTTTCCTAAAATGTGATTGAGTAACTCTTTATATTGCCTAATCCTATATCCTAACAGCAGGCTCGTAGCAACACTCTAAGTCGAGCACCACTACAAAATCGCACTAGTTGCGACTCAGACCTGCATGGGCCACCACAAAAACGTGTCACGACCCGCACCCTGAGGAAGGGCACGAGAACGTGGGTACGTCCAGCCTACGTCGCAGTGTCGACGGTAGAACGTTGTATAGTTCGTCTATAACATCTAACAACAATATGATATAAACATATCATCGCCGCACGGAGGTATAATATAACATCTCAACTCTATATCTCAATCACAAGTCTAGGAAAGATAGAGCACGATATGGAATCAGATAAAAGAAAAGAACTGAAATATAAATAAAGTTATCACACCACACAAAGTAAATGTCCAACACAATAAATACAAGTCCTGAAATATAACTAAATCTCAACTAACAATCGGAACAATCCGATACAAACTGAAAGCTGTAAATACTAGACTAGACTAGACTAGACTAGACTAGACTAGACTAGACTAGACTAGACTAGACTAGACTAGACTAGGCTAGGCACCCTCTACTGAGCTAGATGCTTCTCGGGCTCCTGAAGGTCACCCTCTTGTGCCCCATAGAAGGTAGGGTAGTCATCATCATCATCTATAATATTTTCAACAGGTCCAGTCAGGACAGGAGCGAGCATAATACTTCTCACGTAGTTCATAACATGTTAGAAAATATAAACATGCAAAAGAGTAAGATACATGTACTGTAAGAAGATGTATATGAAAACGAGAGAGAATTTATAACTAAAATATATATATAGGATAAGTAAAACTGTAACACTAGTGATTTAGAGCACAATATGGTTATGTAAACGGTTTAGGTTGTACAATAACAATAGGTCAAATCCATCATAACGTGAGTGTACAATGGAAACGCACAATAGTCGTACCATAGGATTTGATTACATAACCATTCCTACTCACCCTCCCCAATCAATACACAAGGATCCAATCCAGTTACGTTACCTTGTACAATAGTCTCCATGAAGCTCATGTGATAATGAGAGTATAATATGTACAATGAGTATACATGAATGGGGGTGTACAATAAATACAATATGTTCGTGAAACGCACATAACAATATGTATCTGTTGAACACAATAGAGATAACATCGCAAGAGAAGATCCATATAGTACCAATCCGTGATAACAATCGTGCCAGTATCAAGTAAAGTAATCTAGAGCAAGAATATAAATCCAGACAAATATAAAACGATCAGAGAATGTACTCGTCTGTCACCCTGAATGACTGATATGAATGGATGTCCGAACTGGTGTCACAGAGTCCTATTTAGAGTAAAACAGGTTATGATATATTCAGAAACAAGGTAATTGAAGTGTATGATGCAATCTATATGATTTCTGAGTCAACTAGGTCAAAGTCAACTCTTTGTCAACTTTAGTCAACATGAAGTCAAACTAGGTCTACTAGTCCAATCTAGGTCAACCCTAGTCTAACTAGGTCAACACCAAGCCAAGCCTATACCATATATCAATATCATATATACCATCAAAGACTTTACATTCAACAATCTATGTAGTTATCATATATATATATATATATATATATATATATATATATATATATATATATATATATATATATATATATATATATATATATATACATTACTAATGTATATAGGCAAGCCTAAAGGATAGCCTACCTATACCAATCCTATATAGAAAATATATATACCAATCAAACACAATTTTAGAGAGAGGGGAAAGGGAAAAACATGTGTGTGTGGGTGTGAATTTGTGTAGATAGTAGTGTAATCTCAGTTTTTTTAAAACCCCATATAACTTACCAACCCTTAACATATCACATAGCCTATAATCTATATATATAAAGATATGATGTAATCACCCATACTAAATCCTACAACCTAATATCTAAACATCTTCCCAATATTCCTTCTCATCTAACCCCTTTCTATTTACTTATATCTAAACCTCACCTCAACCTCACTCGCACACATCCTTTCTCATACATCCCCTCCAATTATCCTATGCTACTGTCCTCTTCCCTGCCTACTCCTCTCTACTAGACACACACACTAGGGAGGGGGGAAAATAGGCTGCCCAAGGGGCTGCCCCTGCTGTCCAAGGGGACAGCAGCCCCTGCTGCTACTGCAGCCTTGTTCTTCTTCTTATTATTCTTCAATTCATCCTTCTACTCACAGCCCTTGCTACTGTTGCTGATCATTCCCTCACTCTCAACCAACTCAAAATCCTAGGTTTCATATCCTTCACTCTCATCCATAATCTAAACATATAGGTAAAACGTAGATATAGATACATATATAACAAACCTATATATAAATAAATCTATACAAGTAAGATACATATCTATAGACATATATATATATATATATATCAGATATATATAACTCTACCTATATATATCTAAACCTACGAACTAGAACAAATTGAAAACTGACACACATTGGTACCTATATGAATTCAGAGTTTTATTTGAAACTAAGCATTGAATTTGAATCCAAAACCTACATCATAAACCAAATTCGAAAAAATCCCCAAATCTCAGGTTCAACATATCAATCCAACTCGGATTTTGATTTTCTGTTTTGGATTGGAAACATTGAACTCAGTTTCATCTTAAGTTCTCAGGTTTAACTTATGAACCCATAGGTTTTCAGTGCAAAATCTCAGGTTTTCTAACTTGGTAAATCTCAGGTTTTCTAACTTGGTAAATCTCAGGTTTTACACAAAACCCAATCCCATTTCTAAATTCAGTCATGCATATATATATGAACCCAATCCTTTGTAAACACCTAACTCAGGTACAAGTATGAAATGATCATAATCAAAGTTAAACCCAATTGAAATATCAGTTTTAAATTACAGTGTCATGACTGATACCAATGTATCAGTAAAATCTCCTTTGAAACCAAAACCAATTCGAATCCCAATCAACATTCGAAACAATAGGAAAAATATACCAACATAGGGGGAGGGTCTAGTCATGTCCCACAGTGTCACCAAGACGTGTCCACAGTGTCGAAATACTGTAACAAGTGTCACAGGAGACAGTGCAGTGCACTGTCTCGTGCGCGTGTGTCGAGCCACGAAGGACACGACACACACGTCCACAAGTGTCGTGCACGTGTCCATAGCTAGGGTAGGACTAGATGTTCGTGTCTAGGTACCTAAGTCATGGCCAAGTGGCCTCGTGTCCGTGCACGAAGTGCGTGTCAGTCGCACTTGTGCGCGTGCGTGTGCGTGTGTGTGCGACCCATGCCGATCGAATATCTCCCAAAATACTCGATGATTTCACCCTAAATTTTGTGTGCAATGTGTCAGTGGTTGCCCGCACCCACACACAATGTTTCGTGTGTCGAGGTGCTGTGTCGTGTCCGCTAGGACACTCGAGCAGCAGGGCAGCCGTACGGTGTCCTCGTGCGTGCGTGCGTGTCCAAATTTGGATACGAGGGTGCACTGAATTCGACTCAGTCACATGGATTATTAATATATTTATAATAACCTAATTTTTTGTTTAAATAGATTTTGAAATTAATACAATTAATTTCTCACAAATATTTCATCGAACACCTAATTAAAAACACCGATACGTGTCCGATACGGGTATCGAACGGACACGAAATCCTACCAAACTTGGGCTACACCTAGGGGGACCCTAAATGAATGCATCCATGGAAAGAAAACTAGAATTTGAATAGGTTTAATGGGTTTTACCTATTGAGGGTGAAACCTCAATTTCAAGCCTTTTGAATGAGGGCTTCCCTCGATCTTGCGACGATCCCGAGCCTCCGAATCCTTGCTAGCTACCCACCAATGGTACCCTCTACTGTAGGGGAGTCCAATGAAAAAGACTAGGCTCAATTTGGACTTGATTTGTATATTTAGGGAGGAGTTTAGGGAAGAACACAAAAGAGGCAATTAAATGAATTAAAAATGATGCTAATGATTAATGGGTTGTATTTATAGAGGGGGAGGAATGTGTGATGGCTGCCATTAGGTTAGGGTTAGGGTTTAGGATGAGTGGTCAAGGCTTCTCCAATAATTTCTAGCCAATCTAAAGGCTCACAATTAAAGTAACCCTTCTTAACCTTTAGCCTAAAATATCCTACTAACAAATATCTAGATATTAACCTAATTTGATTACTTAGTTGAAACCCTCTAACTTAGTCTCTATGGTCATGACTAACATCTAGATTAGGCTAAACTTCTAGGTCAAGTCTTAACAATTAACTAGCACATATTTAATTTACAAAATTTACAATTTCACAAAATTGTCAAAATGACCAAAATACCCCTAGGCTAAAAACTAGTAATTAGTCATCCTAATCACATATCTAGGCTCCCTTGGTCATGGTTAGTCTCTGGGCTCAGCAAACTCTAGGGTTACACTAGTAAATCATCAAAATCACAAGTCGTGATTTTAAATAGTTTTAAATTAACTAAAAAATCACCAAAAATTATAACACGGTATAAATATCATTATTAAATGATCATAATTATAAAATTTCAAAATTACCCTTATTTTAGAAACTGGATGCTACACAATACAGGAAAACTTTTATAGTTCATAAAGACTTCAAAAAAAATAGTCTAACAGTTCATGTTCTAAACTGGAATAAAGGAATTAGGAAACCAATCAAAAATAGTCTAAAACAATTCATGTATTAACAGTTTTAAGAGATTAGCATCAGTAACATTTGAACTAAAAAGCAATTCAACAGTCCAACTGAATTTCCAGGTTAATCTAAACCTTCACTCGATCAAGAACTCAGGAATAGGAAGGAGTTCAGTTATTAGGAACTGTACAAAACAGTCCAATAACAATAACCCTCAAAATGAAATCAAATCACAAACCAAGACACTCGAATCAACTTATCATTAGATAACATGTAGGTGATTAGATTAGAGCTTATAAAACATACATTAATCAGTGATTAATAGGTTAATTCATCAGGCAGAACTCAATTTAGATAACTGGAAAATAAATCAGAACATCAAGTATCAGTTAACATTGGTTAATGAGAATTCGAACAGGAAATCAAACTAAATCATGAATCTATTGGTTGGTAATTGAAACAACCCATGTGCACAAGCCCCACACATCCATTTCGTGTCACCCAAGGCCTGACACGGCGTGTCCAATACACAGAACTCAAAAACACATACACAGTGCACTGTCAGTGCACTGTCTCGTGTACACGTGCACTTGTGTCGTGTGTACGACACAAGACACGAGGGAGTCTCGTGGTCACCCACATAGGTAGCCCACCTATAGGGCTAACTCATAGGCCCATTGGCCAGTGTCTACAACGTGTCAGTGTCGAACACGAGCCCCGTATCAGTGGCAAAAAAATCAACAGTGCACTGCACATGCTATTCCCCGTGCACGATTGATTCTTCCCTCGACACGACGACACGAAACCCAATGAAACTTGGAGAATGTCATGACAGACATTGCCCCTAGGTTTCCCTTGAATCTCGTGTCCTGAAACCTCGTGTCGTGTCCGCTACAGGGCCCGAGTAACAGGGGATCCCTGTAGCACGCGTACGAGCGTGTGCGGCACGTGTCCACTCCACGAATCCGACACAAATCGACACAATAATCATCACAGGAGATTAACAATCAATAAGTAATGATTAAACTAATATTCCTATTCAAAAACATTACATAAAGGAGGTCGAGATGCCCTTTGAGGCATTTCGACAAACAGTCATGCACAGTGACTGATACGTGTCCAGAACGGACACGAAACCTAGGGTACCCGACACAAAACCTATACTGGTACTTAGGGGACTCATAGGGCTTCCTAATGATGAAGACAAATCGAAAATCCATGGAGAAATGAGAAGGTTACCTATTGATGAACAATGGGTGAAAAATCCCCAAATAGAATGATTCCTCAAGCCACCAAAATCCCACAAATTATTTCCTTCCTGTAAACAATCAATACCAACAGCAAGAACAATGAATTTAGGTCCTAATGGAATTGGTTTGGGGGAAAAAGGATTTATAATAAATTTCTAAAGATTTGAAAATACCTTTCTTCTCAACTTGTTCTTTCCTAAAGAGGCTAGCCCTAAACTAAGAGAGTACTTATAGGGGTGTGGTTCCCAAAGCTTTGGGTGGCTGGCCAAGTCAAGTAGGGTTAGGGTTTGCTATTTTTTTGGGCTTTGGGCCAAGTTACATAGGCTATGGCTAAGTTGTTATATTAATTGGTTCAAACCATAAGTCATGACTTATGACTTTCTAATTTCTATTGCTAATTAAGTTCTAATGACCAAACCAAAGTTTAGGCTAGGTTAGACTAGAGTCATAAATCCTAACCAAGCTCATACTAACTAGGGTTAGCTCCTAGGTTGGTCTACATGGGTCCAAACTAGCCAAAATCAATCTAGTCCAAACAATTCCAAAATAATTCCTAAAAATTCCCATAAATTCAAATTAATTCTAATAAATTTAAATTACCCCAAAAATGTCAAAAATATCCTCACTCTAGAAATATGGTAGTGACAGAAAGACATTGAGTGAAGCCTTGATGCAAGCTGATACTTGCTAGCACTTCTCAAGAGGCCAGAGGAAGAGCCTGTAACTTGCCTTCATTGTCATATTGTGATAGAGCTGATGCCAAACATCACCTTTACATAAGATAATATGTTATTGGAAGATAATCGTCATGACCGACCCCTCTACTTCACAGGATATGTCGATACCAAGAAGGTTGATCGTATCTTGATTGACCCTGGGTCTGCGCTCAGCATCATGCCAAAGACTTTACTAGATGCCTTAAAGATTCTTGTACATAATTTTTTAACAACCATCACGATCCTGGGATTTAATTCTGGAAGAAGTTAACCTTTGGGAAAGATCCGCTTGAAAGTTCAAATAGGCAATCTTCGTACAAAGGTTACTTTCTAGGTGATTGACAATCATGGCTCTTATAATGCTTTACTGGGGAGACCCTTTCTATATGAGCATAACATTGTACCATCCACTCTACACCAATGCCTCAAATATATGGACGCCAATAGAGAGGTCCAAAAGGAAGTAGCTGACCTAAATCCTTCCAAGGACATTAAAGTATATTGTACTGATTCTTGGATGTACAAGGAAGAACTTATGAAGGTTGTATTAGCGATGGATAGTGAGGAAGATCAAAAAGATACTTCAAAAGATGTTCTCATAATTCGTGTCAAAGGACGTACTACTCGTCCCTCTTCTTCTCAGGCTTTGACTATCCATCTTTCCTCTCATAACAAACAGCTTACTACTGAAGAAAGGGAACAAAGAGAGCTCACCTCTTTTGAGCCTCTTGTTATCGACCTTCGTCGTAACAAACATTCCCCTTCTCTCCCTCTGGTTATCAATCTCCCTAAGCCTTCTATTAAGGCCAAAAATCCTTCATCTTCTCCTCTGGTTATCAACCTTACTAAACCTTCTGTTAAGGCTAAGAATCTTATTGTAAATGATGATGTACAAATCAATAAAATAGCATCTCCTTTATAGTATATTGATGTTCTTCATTATACTCGATGTTATTTAGAAATGCTAGATAACTTCGAACCACTTATCATATGAGCAGTTCAACCTCTCCAAGACAAAGTATTGCTCGAGTCAATGCAGGACTCCTTCTTCTTAGTTCCTTCCAGGAAGAAAGATGAACTTCCTATACTTTTTAGTAAAGGAACAAAATAGAAGATCCAGCTAGATATCATTCAAAAGATGGGCTATAATTTTAAAGCTGATCTCAATGGTGGTAAGGGAAAACGAACTCCTATTCGTATCCCTGCTCCAAAAGAAAAATCACAACAATATTACAGCAAAACGAAGCGGGGATTGGGTTATACTTCACCAATTCTGACTCCAGAAGCCTCCGAATCCGATAAAGAAGAACGATCTAACTCTTCTGATTCTGTCTCATAGGATTCAGATACCAGTATTGGGCACGTCCATCGAGTGACTCTATCTTCTAATATGGTAACTATCGAATTCTCGGAAGACGACGAAGACTTTGCTGAAGCCACTGAATCTGATCCTTGGGCACAAAGGATGGATACTCAATGGGAGCTTCGCTTCGAGCAACGTGAGCCACCTACCGAAGATCAGTTGGTTCAAGTCGACGTTGGAGATGAAACCTCCTCAAGACCAATATTTGTCAGCAAAAGCCTCCATGAAGCGGATAAACAAGAACTGATCCAACTCATAAAAGAATACGTTGATGTATTCGCTTGGAGCTATGAAGACATGCTAGTATTAGATCCCCAGATTGCTACCCATAAACTCAACAATTTGCCAAATATAAGGCCAGTTAGGCAACAACAGCATCGATTTTGACCTGACATGATGGACGCCATAGAAGCTGAAATCAAGAAGTTCATTGCCTGTGGCTTCATCAGAGAAGAACAACATCCAGACTGGGTGGCTAATGTTGTCCCAGTTTTGAAGAAAACATGGAAGGTCCGAGTCTGTATCGACTTCAGAGACCTTAATGAAGCTTGTCCCAAGGACGAATTTTCTCTTCCGATCACTGATGTCATGATTGATAATACTTACGGATTTGAACGAATGTCTTTTATGGATGGATTCTCAGGATATAATCAAATCAAGATGCATCCAGAAGATAAAAACATACAACTTTTTGCACTCCACTTGGAGTCTATTGTTACACTGACATGCCATTTGGTCTTAAGAACACTGGTGCAACTTATCAGCGGGCCATGAGTACTATCTTCCGTGATCATTTACGAAAGACGGTTGAATGCTATGTAGATGATATTGCTGTCAAAAGTTATCTAAAGGAAGACCATATTCAAGACTTGAGAACTATATTCGATCTAATGCGCCAGCATCAACTCAAGATGAATCCCACCAAGTCATTCATGGGAGTCTCTAGTGGCAAATTTCTTGGATTCGTTATTACCTCTAAAGGTATACACGTTGACCCTAAGAAAATCAAAGCCATTCAAGAGATGCGTCCTCCACGCAACCTAAAAGAGCTATGAGGATTCCAGGGATGGCTTGCGTATATCAGGAGATTCATCTCGAATCTCTTTGGACGTTGTAGAACGTTTACTCAACTCATGAAGAAAGGTGTCTTTTATTTGGACCATTCACTAGGTGCTTTATTAGCTTAGAAGAATAAAGAATGTCATGAACAGGTTATCTATTATCTTAGCCGTACAATGATTGGAGCTGAACATCGATACACCCTAGTGGAAAAAGAATGTCTAGCTTTGATGTTTGCTGTTCAAAGGATGAGATATTATATCACTGGATAAACTATTCATGTTATTTCTAGAGTTAACCATCTCCGGGTTCTGATGAAGAAGCCCAGTACACTCAATTCCAGGCTTGCAACATGGGCCATATTGTTAGCACAATATGATATGGTTTATGTTCCTCAAAAGTCTGTTAAAGGTCAAGCCCTTGTTGACTTTTTGGCCGTTCATCCAGTTTCCGAAACGCCTAAACTCTACGACGAGATTCCAGACGAAACTTTGGAGTCCAACATGATTTCAGAAGAAATTCTTATATGGCATCTATTCTTTGATGGTGCATCCAGAATCGGACCAAAAGGTGCTAACGTTGCTGGAGTTGGAATCGTCCTCGTCTCACCAGAAGGATTAGCTATTCAAAGAGCTTATTCTTTAGATGAGTCGTGTTCCAATAATATGGCTGAATACAACCTCTGCTCATTGGTCTCCAATTGGCTAACAATTAGATATTGAGTATCTTGAAGTTTACGGAGACTCCAAACTAATTGTCAACCAAGTTAGAGGCACGTACGGAGTTCGACATCAAAATCTGGTTCCATATCATAATGCAGCGATCAGGATGGCTACTTCATTCAAAGGCATCTTCATCGAGCATGTACGTCGAGCATGTAATACAGGGGGCTGATGCACTCGCTAATCTTGCAGCAGTGTTAGCAATTCCAGTAAGAAGGCAACAAATGATCGTCATCACTAATAGAGAGTTATTTTGCGTCGAAAATAACTTAAATATTGAAGTCAACAACTCAAACATGGAATTCAACAATTCGGTTGAAGTTTGTACTATCAGTGAAGATTGGAGGACTCCTTGCACAGACTTCGTAGTCCCTGATATCTTATCCAAAGATCCTAAGGAGGCTACAACAATTCGTCAGCGGTCACTCAGATTCTATTATAATCATGCTACAAAGACACTTTACCGACGAACGTTTGACGGCTTACTCCTACGCTGTATCGCAGGAGAGGAAGCAAAACAAATGCTTCGTGAAGCTCATGACGGTGTTTGTGACGCACATCAACCTGGTCCTAAACTACAGGATTGTATTCGCCGTATGGGCTACTATTGGCCTTCAATGGTATCTGATGCAATCGAGCATGCAAGGAAGTCCCGAGCATGTCAAATCTATGCCGACTTCATCCATCAACCATCAAAATTTCTTCATCTGACGACAGCATCATGGCCCTTTGAAGCTTGGGGCATAGATGTTATTAGTCATATTAACCCTCTATCGTCTCGAGGACATCGGTTCATATTGGCCATAACTGATTATTTCTCAAAGTGGGCTGAAGTTATACCTCTAGTTGAGGACAAGACGAGCAGTGTTATCAATTTTATTAAGCATCATGTGATCTACAGATTCGGTGTTCCTCGGTGAATCATTCATGATAATGGGCCACAAATTATCAGTCAGAAGTTCACTCGATTCTGCGATGACAAAAGGATCAATAATATTGCTTCTACAGCTTACAATCCTATAGCTAACGGTTTGGCAAAAGCATTTAACAAGACCATCATCAAACTCCTCAAAAAGTTTATTTCTACCAACAAATGGAACTGGAGTGAAAAGCTTGGAGAATGTCTATGGGCTTACCGTACTAATATACGTACTCCTACAGGCTGCACACCTTTCTCTTTGGTATATGGATACGAGGCCGTCTTACCATTGGAAGTCCAGATCCTTTCCCTAAGGATTGTCATTGACAATGAACTCACAACCGAAAATAATGATCGTCTGAGACTTCAGGAGCTTGAAACGCTTGATGAGAAATGGCTCCTAGCTTAACAACATATTGAGTTATACCAAGCTCGTTTATCAAAAGCCTTCAACCGTAAAATCAAAGTCCGAATATTTCATAAAGGAGAACTAGTTCTAACCGTCAGACATCCTATGACTATGACGCACATGAGCAAAGGCAAATTCGAAGCGAAGTAGGAAGGACCCTACATTGTAAGCAAAGTTTTCTTCAACGGAGCTTATCAATTGACTGGTATGGATGGTCGAGTCGCCATTATGCCCATTAATGGAAAATTTCTCAAGAAATATCATGTTTGAAGACAAAGAGATATCAACACAGAGAATCAGAATGTAAATAAAATTCATTTTATTGCATAACTCAGACATAAGGAAATACATAAAATTAACGAGGACCAGAGGCCTCTTGATTGAAAATATATTTCGCAAGAAGCTCGAAGACATTATTGTCCGATGACACCAGTAGTTCACAAGCAGCCTTCCTCAGAGCTTCTTCCTCGACAGTACTTCCAGGCTTCACCAGTTTGGCAAGAATATCCTGTTTTAATTCAGGAACAGCCAAGCTTTTTTCCACTTCTGGTCGAATGGGTGGTGAAGGCTCATCGGAATGAGTGTCGATGGTGGCTTCGATCTTTGGGATGGCTTCAGCCTCCTTGGATGCATCTTCGGAAGACATTTACGATGAAAAGATAGGTGTGGATAACATTCTCAAAAGTTTTATACTATATATTTATAGACAGAAAGGCCAAACATTCTGTCTCCGGAATCGAAACAACCTTTCCTCGAAAATGCATGTTCCTTTATTCATCTCTTTTCATCTCATGAATAGGTCTCCGTTTATTCCTGTCGCAGGAACCGAAACGACCTTTCTTTGAAAAGGCATGCTTATTCACTCATCAATCTTTTTAGGCCTACATTTATTATCGTTTATTTACTTTCTCAAAAATAAAGCCACAAATAATAAATACTCAAAATCCCCCGTGGAGTCCATCCAAATCATTAATTCTGTCTTTTGAAACCCAGCTATTTTAAAAGATACCTTATTTTTATGATAAATCTGTATTATCACAAATATCCTCTTTTTAGATATGATACCATGTCTTTGAGTCCCAGCTGGTTTGAAGATCATCAATAGAAAAATGAATTCACGTCCACATTACCTCTGGATTCTATTTTCTATATCATCACATCAAATCAAGTTATAAAGGAGAGAAAAATTATTCTTTATTCCTTCTTTAAAAATATAGATACATCTTAATGGAAATCTATTACATCTCAGATTTTCGTTCTAAATATAACAAATGGAGGTCTATTACATCTTTGGATCTTCTTGTTGGTGTCAGTTCCTTGTCGACTCAACCTGAAGCAGCGAGCAAGGCAACAGAATCAACTCTGGTCTTCTCTCTCAGAAAGACGGGAGGAGAACGATAGAGTACAACAGCTTGAAGATAAGCTGCTATCAATACAACTGGTGGAGAAAAGACGACCCTTCGTGAGAAGTAGGAATTAGATTACCCTTGTGATACGATTCCTAATTTTGTGTCTCCACCATCCAACTCTCATGTATAAAGGCCCTTCCTACCATCTCGAGGAAGCCCTTTTAAACATGAAGAGTTCTGAGCTCTCTGATGTGTGTGTCAAGGTGGTTCAACTCCATAGCATCCAAGATCACCGATACCAGTTCTGAAGAATCTTGCCAACCGATTTCCTATAAGAAGTGAACGAGAAGAAGTTAGTGAGTTTAGAGAGTGCAATGATCAAATATGTACAAAAATTATAGGTTACGTCGAGACTTCTATGTTGTACAACATCTATTTTATATGGCACAGTATCTGTGTTGCACCATATTTTGTGTGGCGCAGCATCTGTGTTGCGCCACATTTTGTATAGCACAGCATCTGTGTTGCGTCATATTTTGTATGGTGCAGCATCTGTGTTGTGCCATATTTTGTATGGCACAGCATCTATATTGTGCCATATTTTATATGGCACAGCATCTGTGTTGCGCCATATTTTGTATAGCGCAGCATCTGTGTTTCATCGCATCTATATAGCACAACATCTCTGGTGCGCCACATCGCATAACACAGTTTGAATACTATGTGAGTGACAACAACCAAACCCTAAAAAGGGTGGCGCGAGTCAGAAGGTGAACCGAACTCTAAAAAGAGAAGGCACATGATGAACAGATCAAACCAAAAACCCTAAAAAGGATTTGGTTGATACGATCAATGCATGGATCAATGATCAAAATGCTCACCTTTCGTGGCCGGGTTGACAGTCACTCGTCGTGACAAAGGCAGAACGTACTAACACGTACGTCGCTGCTCTCTGTATGATGAAGCGCAAGATGAAGGCTCAGTGAAGCCTTTTTCTTTCTTAATATCGAATCTCCTGGGTGCCATTAGGGTTTGTCGAAGAATCTTCTGAGTCTAGACGAAGAAGAGAGAGTTTCGAGGAATCACGTCGGTGGTCGAAGAAGCTCGAGAAGAAAAGGAGGAGGTAGGGTTTTGAGAAATCACTTTGTGTGTAAAGAATGAAAGGCCCAAAGGGTACAGCTATTTATAGCCCAAACAGTTATGCAATCTATGTTGAAGAATCGGACTCGAGTTGACTGGCACAACCTAGACAAAACTATCATGATTCAAAGGATTTTAAAACTTTGAAGTATTTTTCAAGTTTCGAAAACTTTGAAGGGGGTTTGTAGAGGCTAAAAATTAAGTTGTGCCGCTCCTGAAGTCATATCATCAGGTTGCACCAACATCAGGTTGCGCAACATCAGGTTGCGCGAGCGCCACGTGGCGCACTTCCTCAATAAGATGTAACGGCATCATCATTGCCTGACAGCTGACAACACGTATATCAAGGAGAATCCATTCAAATCCCGCACAACACAGAGCTCGAGAAGATTTGGTCAGATTTAATAACAGCTAGCAGTTTGCGCAACGTGTTAGGGTGCACGAAGATGTACTTAGGCGCAAGTTGAAGATGACAGCTAGTAGTTTGTACAATGTATTAGGGTACGCGAGGTTGAACCCAGGCACAAGTTGCTAGGTTGCATCCCCGCTTAACTTGATGAAGCACGCACAAAGTGATCGAATAGTATCCAGAGCATGGTGACGTGGCGTGCATACCACTAACTTCGTAGAGCGTGCCCACTACATTGCCCCCGACCACGCGTATCTCAATCAAATGATGCCACGCGTCCACAGCAGTTAGCGCAACCGCTCGCACAAGTGAACAAGAGGCGCGCAACCTGAAGTGCGCGCAACCCAGAATAACTGCTAAATAGTTATTTCAAGAACTCTATAAATAGAGTTTCAAATCAGTCTTAAGGCATCATGAATGATCATAATCTCCTATAAAAGTGTTGTTGCATCCTCCAGAGGCTCGTGTCTTCGATATCACATTGTCCAAGGGATAAAGTGATCGTCTTCTGATCAGATTCCTATAGTTGTACTTTTTCAGAAATCAATTGTACCCTTTGTACTTTTTCTCAGTTTGTAGAAATAGGATTTTCTTTTTGTTTTTGCAAACAAAGATCCACTTCCATCTTCTTGTGATGTATGTCCGCGATAAAATTGCTCTACCCAGGTGGGAGCTTGGCGACAATGCCCCCGACGACAAATGCATCGACTAAGGGAATGTCGTCATCCGCCAACTTCTGACCTAACTTGAGGAACTCCTTGACTTGAGGTAGCATGGTCTTGTCATCCACAAATCACATCCTCCAGACATTTTCGGTCATGTGGATCTTGTTTCTATTTTTATCTACCTTGTAGAGATTCTCTACAGATTCCCAAACGTCCTTGGCATGGACCGTCTTGCTGTATAACTCTGCCAGATAGTCCTTTATAGAGTTCAAGATAAACAACTTGCAAAGGTTGTTCTCTCTCCTCTACTTAGATCGCAGAGTAATGGCCTCGACAACCCTTCGAGCATTTTTATCTTCTAAAATTAAAAGGTTAGGATCTGTCAACACGTAGTCCATTGTCACGAGTTGAAGATTAAGGCTGAGCTTTCTCTTCCAAACGTTGTAATGCTCCCCGTCAAACTTTTCAAGTTTATTAAAACTCTTGTCGAGAAGGTTTGCATGGTTGTTCTCCATCGGATCTATATCTTGCTTTGATATTGTTATTCCCGAAAAAGATCTTAGATGGAAGAACAAATTTTGGTAACACTTTGAAGAAGGTGCATAACTGATATCCGGGAGGATTTAGAGAGACAAAATCAAATGTAACACTTCGAGGAAGGCACAAATGAATTTTGTAGCAGCAGCAACGAAAGTCGACAATAGGTCTATGATTAGATCAGAGAATTAGATCTCAGCCCACTAAAGCTCTCTGATTAGATCAGAGAAGATCTTGTTTTTCCTCTTAAATGGGATAGAGCGTGATACAAGTGAAGAAGAGAAGGAAAAAAGAAAGAGAAAGGCAGCTTTGCTGGGGTGATGCAAATCACTGTTGCTCAAATCAAGATTCGCCTTTATACGATCCGCTTCCAGGAACCAACAAGTTCTCAAAGAACTTCTGGAATGCTCGTTAGTCAACTTTTTGTGACTTGAACGGGCTCCCTGGACTTCACGGACTCCCTTAACTCTCTTTTATGGTGTCTTTTAGAAAGGAGGCCAGGGGGCTCTTCTTATAGAGTAGAGTGAGACTTCACCATTTCTCTTATCCGATGTGGGACTAAAATACTGTTACGATCCACACCTGGTGGAAGGGCACGAGACAGTGGGTACGTCCAGCCTACGTTGCAGTGTCGCCGGTAGAACGTTGTCCTAGGTCTCAACAACATATAATACAATATAATGTACCTGTACAGAATATACTCTTCAATTGGAGGACAATCTCAGAAGGTACAACTCAATTACAATATCTAAAGATGGATAATCAGCACGAAATATGATAGATAGAAACTCAAAGTAAGATACAATCCTAAATTAAAATAAGTTTAAGTGTTATCAATACCACACGTAGAGTACGAAATAAATACATATCAAAGTAGCTAAAAACATATCCAAATAATAATCCTAGCAGTCTAGTCTATGAACTACAGGTGACTCCTCTATGCTAGATGGATCCTCCTGCTGATCCAGGTCGCAAGTGTCATCTATAACTGCACCATAATAGGTGGAGCAGAAGTTCTCCAAGTTCTTTGTAAAATTTATCAACATATCCAGTTAGAATTAGAGCGAATACATAACTCTGAAAGCAGTTCCAAAATATGGTAGAAAATATAGAACTAGCAATAGAATATAATACATGACGTGCTGTAAATAAAAGTACAGGAATACAGGAAATATAGACAAGGAATCTGAGTATATGAATAATATATAGAATTTATGAACTAAAAATAATATAAGTGTTTCAGAGCACAAGATGGTTATGTGATCGATTTAGGTTGTACATGATTATTCTACGGTAACTCGATTATATGTGAAGGCATAATCGACATGTACATGATTACACTAATGGAATTTAATCACATAACCACTTCAACTCCTCCGCCCCAATCAATACACAAGGATCCGATCAAGTTATGAAACATACATGATTGTTTGTTATACATGAAGTACATATGAGAACATGAGAGTACATGAGAGCACATGAGTGTACATGATAATACGAATACAAGGAGTACACGATGTACATGCATAGAATACATGAACATGAAATATCCGATGCACCCGATAAGGGGATAACATCTCATGACAAGGTCCATATAGTACTAGTCCGTGATAACAATGTGTCAGTATCAAATAAAGTAGTCTACATCAGGCAATATAGATACTATCATGAATGAAAACTAACAGAGAGAATGTACTCGTCTGATATCTTGAGCAACTGATGTGTATCGGTGTCCGAACTGGAGTCACAGATTCCTATTATGAGAAATTTGGATTACATAGTGTTCTAGATTAAACATTTGATTAAATAATGATACCTATATGCTGTTAGGCCTTTCTAGGTCGAAAGTCAACTTTGGTTAACTTGGTCCTAGTTTGGTCAAGTATTGGTCAATTAGCTATTTGGTCGATATCTAGAGTTCTACTTATCTTATAGTGAGACTTATAAAACCACTCAATTCACTATCACTTCTAATTTTTATAACCACATATGATATATATACACATTTATGTATGTCTACTTGACATTTCATATATATATATATATATATATATATATATATATATATATATATGTATATATATACACACACACACACATACACCTCATATCTTGTAACAAGTTATTAGGCTATCTAATATGTAACTTATATATATATATACATACAACTAGATATATGGCTATATGCTACTTAGCCTACTATATATAAGTATACCTAAGCTATTATAAGATATGGCCATATACCATAACTCATGGCTATGCTGCAAAGACTGCACATCAAAGTTATACTAAGGCTGATCTCTCAAGGCCAAAACCATAATCATTTGATAACCTATATACAATGTACACTTAAATAGGGACTGGTCAATAATGAAGGGAACATGTACAATGGTTGATATCCTAGTGATGTGGAGCATCACCTGGACATAAGTGGAAAGGTCATGACTGATACTAAATATGTATCAGGACAGGACATCTAAATGAGGACTGCAATTGGATCTGTAGAAACAATGAAAGGCTCAAATTTGGGGAGGCTATGACTGAACTAAGAAGCAAACAACCAACTGAATACTAACAGAAATTAACTCACAGATCTCACAACTGGAATCAACTATCAAGAATGCTACTCATGATTGCCAAGGAACATGGGGATAACCTAACTGAACTAGATAGCTTAGACCAACAGGGTTATGAACTCACCCATATTCAGTAGAGTCTGAACTAAAGATAGGACAGGACAGAACATATATATATGGGAAATGAACACCATACATTGGGATATGCAGTAGAGAGATTAGGTAAAGACCTGGACATAATTCGAATAGTCATGACATAGATTTAATAATGCAGTGAATTAATAGAGGGCAAACATCACATCTAATGTGAGCATTCAATTCATATGACTGCATATAGGGAAGCAAGGATATGAATTTGAATGGCAACCCCCTTGGTGGACAGACATCAATGAAGGGGTGGACAGTTAAATGGCTTCAAAAATATATAGGGATGTTCATTTCTGAACCAATATGCTAACATGCTACTGATACCTATCTTGCAATGAGCAGATAAATGAAATGGGCTAACATGTATGTAGGATAATGATTTATATAGCTCGATACACTCAGATACAAAACATCAATGAAGAAATAGAGTGAACAAGGATTTAAGGGAAGCAATGATCAGATAATGGTATTCTCAACTGGACAGATAACTTAGTAGTAGAACACTAAGTGATGTTTAGCTTAAACATGTGATGCAGGACATGATCCATGGTCTAAACCAATGGCCTCAAGTTATATCTTAGTGAAAGAAAGGGGGTTCATAAGGTCTATACTCATCTCCCTAAGGCAAGTCATCTAAACTTGGACAGGACATAGAACAAAGGTGGTCAGAATAGTAAAGGAAGCAGGACAGGAATACTAAATAGGCTCGACTGAACCAATAGCAGGATCTGAGCAATGAGAGATGGGCAGGACAATATGGGATATTCCAAGGAATGATAGATAACTGAATCATACAAAAGAGGGCTAAACATCATATTAAAACCTATAACAATGGTAGGTAAGGGTCTGCACATACAAGTCTGGACAGTGAACTAGCAGAACATGCCTATACTGCCTTCAAAAGGAAATGGACAGAGCAAAACAGTGAGTATCACAACAAACCAAACCCCTAAACCAAATGGATCTACCAAATCGATCCCAAACCACAAGTTAACATCCTACAATGCTAACACAACATATAACCAATATAGAAACCTAATTAAAACTGAAATTTAAGTATAGAAAGTCCTAAGAGTCATTTCATCAAACACTTGATGTGCATATCCGATACTCTCGTGATACACACTCCAAATGGATCCAAAATTGACCCAAATTATTTCTAATGCAATGGAGACCCTAAATGAAAGCATATATATTAAAGAATGGGAAATTAGAGGGTTTAGAGGGTTCTTACCACTTGAGAGATGGATTCTCAAGGAACAAATCTAAGATCTAGATCTCCTTCAACTTTCAATGGTCAAATTGCTCCAAATGCTCCCAAGCTAGCTAATAGAGGCTTCCTCTCTTCAAGGGGAAGAGTTTGCAATTGGTTTAAGAGAATTTGAACTCAATTTGGGAGATGGAAGCAATTTGGGGAAGAACACAAATTAGGGTTAGGGTTTCTAATGAAAGCGGAAAGAAGAGGAAAAATGTTACTATTAATAGCAAAGGGAATCCTATGGTGGCCGGCCATAGGGGTTTGGACTAGGGTTTGTTTAGGTGCAATGACTAAAGGTCTATCTTAATTGTCATTTAAAGCCCTTTAAGAAAAAGGCCCAAAATAGCTTATTGTTTAAGTCAACTTATAGGCTCTATATGATATTCTAGATAAATTATAGTCTAACTAACATGTCTAATCTCACTAACTAAGTTTCTATGGTCTTGATTAACATCTAGTCAATGTAGTTCTAAGGTTAAACCAAAATATGACACTAACTCATACACTAATTAAATAATACTAAATAATTAAAATTTTATAAATTACCAAAATATCCTTATTCTAGAAAGTGGTAATGACAATTACCAATACTTTAAAATAGAGTTTGATATTTTACATTATCCCACAATCAGCATAGTCGAGTGCTAGTCTACGCCTACCCCCCCGAACTGTAACACCCAGTTTTCCAAATGAGGGTAATTTTAAAATTTTATAATTATAATTATTATTTATTGATATTTATTTCACATTATAATTTTTGGTGATTTTTAATAATTTTTAAACTATTTAAAAACTGGTTTAAGTCATGACTTGTGATTTTGATGTGCTGCTAGTAAAATCCTAGAGACTGCATGAGCTAGAGCCTAACCATGTCATTAGGATGATTTAATTATCATTTTTAGCCTAGGAATAATTTGGTCATTTTGACTTATTCGAATTATTTGGTGATTTATTGAATTGGTGAATTCTAGTTGACCTTGACTTGTTGAGACCTAGTGAACTAGCCTAGAAGCTAACCCTAGCCATGGTGACCCTAGTCTAACTTAGGTTAACCTACTTTTAGTCATTAGAAACTAATTTTGAATTAGAAGGATTAGTTTAAGTGAAATTAGTTCATGGTTTATGGTTTAATGGAATGACTAGTGATTTAAGGACTTAATGACTTGTAACTTGGCCCATGGCCCATGATTTGACACCCTAACCCTAAACAAACCCTAAATGACCAGCCACATAGGGATCCCCACCCTATTTAAACACTTATTCATTAGGGCTTGTCTCTTTTTATCATTCCAACACTTGGAGAAAAGAAATGTATTTTTTCCCCTTCCAAAAATTTCCATTTTATTCATTTGATCTCCTTTTTCATCCTAGTCTTTTGTATTGGGTTCTAATTGAAGTTTATGGACTGTTGGTGGAGAGATATTTTAGTTTGGGATCAATTTGGAGCATTTGGCCATCAAGAAGAACACCCCCCATTTGAAGCCTTTTTTTGTAAATTGCACCTATAGGTAAAACCCTTTAAATTGCATTATTATTTTGATTTCTTTGTATATTAGGCTAGGTTTAGGTGTCCCCTAGCTGTACCTCGAATTTGGGTGGATTTCGTGTCCGTTTGGTGTCCGTATCGGACACGTGTCATAGGGTATGTTAGGTGTTCGACGAAATGCCTCTAAGAATTGAATTTTCGTATTTTTCAAAACTAATCACATATTTTCGAAGCTCTTGGTGTGTAGATTAATTATTTTGAGGACTGAGCATGATTCGATGTACACTTCATGTCCAAATTGGACACGCATTGCCTCACGACATTGCACACTGGCCTCGTGTGGCTGTCCTGCTGCTCGGGTGCCATTGCGGACACGACATGACACGAGACACCACAAAAATTTGTGGGGACGTGCGGGCACCCAATGACGTCACCCCCATAAAATTTCACTGGTTCTCGATCAGTGTGCGCGGAGAAATCAACCGCGCACCGATCTTGCACTGTTCGTGCATGCTGTGCACGTCCCCTGCATTTCGGGGCTGACACAGGACACGACACTTCACTAGGACACATGGAATTTGACGAGGTGATGGGTCCCATGTCTGACTAGACCCTCACCAAGTTTCGTGGCACTTGGTTGCGAGTCGAGGAAGTTTTCGAGCTCGCATCGAAATTCCCTGACACACACACACGTGATTTCGAGCCACTGATACGACTTTGAAACTAGGACACGACACATCTTGGAGTTCGTGCAGGCACTTGAAACCCTAGCCCTATACCCTATCTATCACTGTACATGTGCACTTTGTGTCTCGTGCACTGTGTTGAGTCCATTTTGACTCGACACGGCCGTACGAGGTCACTGTTCCACTGATTCTGAACTTTGTATTTCACACTTTTGACACATCGTGTCCTGTTTATTGGACACGTATGGCTTCTTTAGGACACATGGGGTATGACCACACCTCTGCACTCGAGATTGGGTTCTTGAATTAACTGATGCATGAGAAACGGTTTTCGAAATTGGGATTGGGATTGAAACTGTCATGTTTTACTGATACTCAAGTTCAAGTTGGATTTTCTGAGATTTAATGTAATTACAACTGTTTTTCCTAATGATTATTGTAGTGTTAATGCACCTACATGTATCTAGGTTATTAGCCTACATTTTATGGATCATATTAGCATGGGGTTGGCTTTTGAAATTGCATTTTGATACTGTGTTATCCCAAGTTTTCAGAAATCAGATGAGTTTAAAATGGAATGTTTGAGTTTCAAATATATATGTAACTGTGTGTATATGTAACTGAGGTTGGATTTGGGTTTGTTTTCGTATTTGGCAGTAGTATTGTGAATTCGAGATGTTGTTGAAATCGAATTTGAGGTTTCTCCCAATGTCTTGATAGATTAGGTTTGGATTGATGAACTACTATAGGAAAACCCTGTGACTGATACACAGTCCTACATTTTAAATTCTGATTTTGAATTCCTATTTTTTAAAAACTGATTTCAATGATAAGTTAGCCCTGTTTTTAATCCATTGCACTGTGTTAGGTACTGCTTAGATGTTGGTTAGGACTTGCATTGAGAGTTAGGATTTCAATTGGTGAATGGAGATTCTCGAATTGGGTTGAATTTGGATGTGACTGTCATCTTCCTGAGAACAATCCATTTTCTGAGTTTGACACATATGTTAGATTTATACACACACATCTTAGTTTTCAGATTATACACACACACACACACATTTGTTTTCTGTCACATGTTCCTATATTCACACACTCAATTGCTCCCCTAACACTAACTGTCACTTGTTCCTAACATTCCTGAGAACATGTAACATTGTACCACATGGACACCCCCCCACACACACTTTGTCACACACTCATGCCTTGACACTCACCTATACACCCATGTACTCACATTCACTCCCTCACCATAGACAGACACACTCTCTCTATTATAAAATCCTGAGAACAGTTCTTCTTCACTCACACACATTGTTGAGATTTACACACTGTTTTTATTCCCTATTCTGTTTTCCTGAGATGCCTTCACACACTCAACACAAACACATGAAATCTAATTACAACTACACACACATGCCTATGCCTAAACTAAGAACCACTAATTCCTAAATTCACTCTTTCACCTTTGGCACACACTATTGTATCACATATACATGTCCCACACTCACACTCTAGTCTAGGTTGCACACACACACACACACACACAAGTTAGTTGTAAACACACTCACATGTCCATCTCCATATGTATTATAAGGGTTAATGGCCTATATGTATATATATGAATATTTTGTCTATATCGATATAGCCTATGAGTGTATATCTCGATATGATGGTAATACCTATATATGCCATGCTTAGTATAGCTTTGCATATCATTCTATAGCCTATGGTACATATATACATTATATTGGTATATGGTACTTGGCATGGTTGTACTAGTGTGGTCCTATTGGCTTAGGCTTGTGACTTGGTTTAGGCTATAGGTAGGTAGTAGTAGGCTATAGTGCTAGCTTGAGTTTAGCTTAGCTTATAGGCTTGGGTTTGGTATTTAGACCTATAGGATTTCTAACCTATAGCTACTATTAGGTTTCCCTAGGTTGTTAGCCTAGTATAGAATTCTATTAGACTTAGTGATTGTGGTTTAGGCCTAGTGTTGACCTAGTGGCCTAGAGTGTTGACCATGTTGACCAGAGTTGACCAATACCCTAAAAGTTTGACTTGGACCTAGTTTGACCTAGACAGTTGACCAGGGTTGACTTAGAGTTGACTTTGACCTAGATTGGCCTAGAAATCATGTAGATGCATCATAAACTTCATCTGTCTTATTTTAAACACATTATAACCTGTACTGCTCTATTTAGGACATTGTGACTCCGGTGCAGACATCTGATATTACACTACTCTTTTCAGAGTATCAAGCGAGTACATTCTCTGATAGTTCTCTCATTTAATTGCCAGTTACTGTACTTCAGTTCTATTTAGTTTTATGTGATTCTCTGATACCACACGTATGGATATTTCTGGATTCATGTATGCGACACACATACCTTACTTATCTGGCCTCTGAATTACTGGAATCATTCTGGAATCATCATATTTTGGCTGGACTCATCTCGATTCTCGTGTCAAATTCTGGATTCATTTGTATTGCGGGGCAGAGAAATATTGAGTAAGACATGTAGACATACCCTAAATCTGGAATCTCCAACTGGAATCTACTAGAAGCATAGCCATCTCTCGCCTGATCAGTGAGAGATGTGCCTGATTACCTACAGCCGTTTACATGTCGATCTCGGTATTTTAAAACACACTGTTAGAATAGCTGGACTCACCTGGATTATTGATCACTACCTAGAATCATCTTGTACTGGATTCATCTTGTATTAGATTCATCCCGTACTGGATTTACATAGATTTTACACTTGTTTACATTACGGTCTGGACTTATCATATTACTCTAGTTCAGCTAGATTTATTTTACAGTCTTCATTGCCATCATTCTTCTCTTGTTTTAGTTACTTTACTTTCCTTGTATCTTACTGCTTCTCTATACTATCACCTAAATATAAACTGCCATATTCATCAATAAAACTGTCTATAACTGCTTTATAGTTCTCTGTCATTACTTGGGTTTTTTTGATGAGTTGTACTCGTTCCTGTCCTGACTGGACCTGTTGTAAATTTTACAGATGATTGTCCTGAGGACACATGCCCTATATATTACTGACTAGGAGATGGCTTAGCTACATATGGCCCCGACACTCAGGAGTGATCGGGAGTTTAGCTAGTTGTCATATTTTAGCTTTTATGTTTTAGAACTGGAGTTGTATATAAGTTGAGTTTTGTAGTTGAGATTGTCTGAGATTATATTATTTAGTTGTTGGTTTTATTTCTATTATTTAGTCTTTAGTTATATCTTCTGTGCTATCATATAGTGCTTAGACTGTGATTGAGATTCATTATATCTATACTTGTCCTCCGTTCGGAGTTGATATTTTGACAAGTACATTATATAATTGCGTGATTGGTTGGTTAGATAGTGACCTAGAACAGCATTCTACCGCCGACACTGCGGCGTAGACTGGGCGTTGTTACGTGCTCGTACCCTCACGGTGGATGCGGGTCGTGACACGAACACACGCCCTTGCATGAACGAGACATCCTGGAGTCCGTGTCCGAGTCCGAACGACAAAAATCAACTAGTATCCTTGTTGAAATTAGTCATTTTTTCTTCTAGTAAAATACTCCCACATGGCACCCACTTGTGCCCTACCACACCTCATGTGCATACCTCAACACAAGCAATGTATTATATTGAGATACTCACCATTTGGTGTAGTCAATGTAGGACTATCTTTCCTAATTTAAAGGCAAAAATACCAACATTATATGCGTCATTGGTCAATTTCAGAAGGCAACTTCTAAAGGCACTCCAAGTTTTACTTGGGACTAGCCTAATTTTTTTTAAAATAATTACAAATTTGCCACTCCCTTTTGTTACTTGAGGCTAGCCCATTTCCTTCATGACTGCCAACAAAGTTGACAGTCCTAACACCAAGTAGGACTGCCAACAATGTTGACGGTCCTACTTTATGATAGGACTGCCAACAAGATTGACAGTCCTAACATAAAGTAGGAACCAGTGCTGTACTTAAATTTTGAGACATGAGACGAACTCCAAAAGTGGTACCCTCAAAGCTTAATATTTATTTATATTATTTTTTCAACGATAATGATACAATAGTATTTTCAACCAAAAATTCAAGAAATAAAACAATAAACAAAATTAATATCCAAAAGAATATATGTTTTAATGAAATACTAATAAAACTGAAGATGTTCCAAATCCAAAAAAAAACTGACATTCCAGACAAATAAATAAAAAGAAAGGTAACAATGTTTGTGATAATTCATGTTGGTAATAATAATAAAAAAACTTAGTACATGTGTCGACGATTTTCACAATTTCAAGTTCTTGATTTCGAAAAACAAAATAATATTAAAAATGAAAAAAATTAATACATTTAGACATAATTTTATATATCATTTGTTATTTTTTTCATTAATTTTTGAGATAATGTCTTTTTCTTATTGTTGGTGTTGCATAGAAAAAAATAATGAAACTTATTACAAAATATATAACATGACATTTCAAATAAATAATCTGGATACGAAAACTATATAATCAAATGACATTGTCATAATTTTCAACAATTAATAATAATTAACGACAAATAAACAATCAACAATAAATATAAAAATATTTTCTTTCTCAATTTTTCTATTAGTTGATTTCAATCTCAATAAGAATATTGAAATAACTATGAAATCAAATGACAAAACATATATATATTTTAAATAAATTAGTCAACCACAAATAAAGATAATCAACAACAATTTAACAAAAAAAATATTAATAAATTATAAAGCTCACATAATGGAAAGGAATTGATTTCAGTAGATTTTTAGGAACAAACTCCACTCATAGGCTTCGACTCCAGCCACTATATAGATCACTCGGCATGAATAACTACAGGCATTATCAAGAATATTTTTTTCAATAAATTATAAGTAAACCACAAATAAGTTAATAATTTGAGCATTGAAACAATTATACAACGACCTAAGTTATTGCAATTTATGCACTTGTCATGTCATATAAATAAAAAAAGTTCTATGAAAATATTCAAAATCTTTTGCAAATTATTTTTTTGAAATCACACACACACACACACAATTGGGAGGCTCGAACCTTGCCGGCCCCTCCGGATGTCCGCTCTAATACCAATAGGCCAGAGAGCTCGGACATCTTTTGCAAATTATAAAAAAATGTATTCAAGTACAATTTATATTATCATATATATAAAAAGAAAAATCTAAACTCACATGTAGAAAGGGAATGGAAGGCTGATTCGTCATCGTGCAAATAAAATACTTCAAAATTCATCCTTGATATAAAAATTAAAAAAAAAAATTAAAACCCTCCAACATGACCGGCCACATAAACATTTTTTTTTTTCTAGAACTCCCAATTGTTGTCGGGCATAGGAGAGATGAGTTTCTCTCTTTAAATAACCTAAAAGATTTTCTTTGTTACTAAGTTTAGTATGTATATCTAGACTTATGTCATAGGTTATATATATATATATATATATATATATATATATATATATATATATATATATATATATATATATATATATATATGAGGCTAGGACGTACTCGCTAGGGCAAGACATACTGAACGAGTTTGTTGCATACTACAGAGGGCCGAACTTAATATGAGATCCACGAGACAGTTGTCTCATGTCCAAAATTTGTAGTGGACAGCCTTACATACTAAAAAACAAAAAAAATTGGGGTCCTCTAAAATTTTGGGACTGAAGCAACTGCCTTGTAGGCCTCATATATATATCGTAGAACAAGGAGGATGAGACGTACTCGCTAGGGCAAGACACACTGAACGAGTTTATTGCATACTAGAGAGGTCCGAACTTAATATGAGGTCCACGAGACAGTTGCATCATGTCCAAAATTTGTAGTGCACAGCCTTATATACTAAAAAACAAAAAAATTGGGGCCCTCTAAAATTTTGGGTCTGAGGCAACTGCCTTGTAGGCCTCATATTAAGTTCGGCTCTGGTAGGAATGTCAACTTTTTTATAGTCATACTTGGTATAAGGACTGCCAACTTTCGAAACATATAGTTTAGATAGGACTGCCAATAAAGTTGGCAGTCATATTTCATGTTAGGACTGTCCGATCTGCTCGTCGTCCGCGTCCCTGCCGGCGTGCACGTCGTCGCGCCCCCGTGTCCCTGCCTGTGTTCGCGCCTTCGTCGGCGTCTGTGGCCCCGTGCCCTCGTAGGCGTCCACGCCCCCGCCAGCGTTCGCTCCTCCGCGCCCCGCCGACGTCCGCGTCCCCGTCGGCATCCGCCGCTGGAGAGTTTGAGACTGTTCTCAGTAAACTTGGTGGTTGGACAGTCCCAAAAAAATTTAAAATTGTTCTGAATATTTTTTTATTAAACTGGACTAACAGTAAGAATTGTCCCCAAGTAGAAATTGGAGTGCCTTTAGAATTTACTTTTCAGAACTTGACAAATAGTTGCCTGTACCGTCCGAGAATTGGATTTCCGTTCCGGGTCCACCTAGTAAAGAAAGATACCCTACTTGGATCCATTAACACCCTCCATCTTCGTCTTTTCTTTTTCTTGACTGATCAAAAACCCTCAGCACCAATACTCTCTCTCTCTCTCTAATGGATCAATCCATCATGAAGCTTCTAGAAGACGACGAGGTCGTTCTTATAAAAATCCTAATTTCTCAATTTCGCCCCCAAACAATATTTTTTTTGCGAATTGACCTCTCAGAATGCGTCAATTTTTTGCAGGACGAGACCATGCATTCGGGAGCAGACGTGGATGCGCTTTCTGCCGCGCTCAACCGCGACATCGCCGGCGACGCCTCGGCCTTCCCTCCGCCGTCCGATCCGGAGCCCGGTAACGATCCGAACCGTCCGTTGTTCCAATAAAGTTAGATAGTTTTAGCTTGTTGAAAAAATGTTAACAGTGGATATTAACGAAAACACATTAGCCCCAAAATTTGCTCCGATGTCACGGGGTTAGTGTTTTTGTATTCACTTCATTCGCACAAAATTTCTCCTCGGAGACCCGTACAAGCCTTTTCCGAACGAACTTATCTAGTGTGCTAAGAAGAAAAGAGAATAGTGAAGCAAGAGTGGAACTTGAAAGACTTCACTATATTGAAGAAAGAAGCTTACAAGATTTGGTGATGAGGAACAAATGAGACTCCTACCCTTATTTAAAGGACCTACAAGAAACTTCTAGGCATAATATATTATATGGGACGATTATAGAACTTTTAGAAAGTTAGGGAAGTCTCATGAGAGTTTAAGATGACTCTACCATACTTTGGAGAATTCTAGAGCCTTACAGTTAAACATTAGTCTGGTGATAGTTATGCAATGCAATCTTGGTGGAGCAAAACAATTTGCGCGAGACATTTTCTTCCATCTATTGTGTTGAACCCTTTATTACATGTCTGTTGAGAAATTATTGGATCTTGTCCTCAAACTAATAATACGTGTAAGGACGCTCACAGCTAGACTCCTTGTGTGGCATTTCCTTTCATTTGATAAGATATTCCACATACGGAAAAAGGTCTCGTTGGCTATGGTCATTGAGTCGAGCACGACATCCATTTGTCGAACGACGTAGTTATGATCGCAGTGGGGCGCTTCAAAACTCCTCGCTGAGGGTCCTCTAAGTTTGCGTGATAAGGCTTGATGTAACTCGCATGAAGATCTGATGAATCTCCAGCTTGACAAGGTGTTCGAGTTTGTAGGCAACTTTGTCCACCTTCTTAAGGATCGGAAAGGAGTCTTCGTACTTTGAACTGCCGCGGTTTGACAGCTTGGCGTTGGCTCATTTCTTCATCTTGCATGCGGCTTTCTCCAGAAATGCCTTGTCCGCCTTCTTCTTGAAGTATGTGGCAAATTGGTGATTCGCAGGGCTTTTTCTCGGCGTCTCTGTACTCGACGTCTACGGTACGGGACGAGGGGTTGTCGACCTATTACCAACTCAAAAGGGTTGTTGTAGGACGTCTTGTTCCTTTGAATTGGGCAATGTCCAAGTTATGTACCCAATCCTGCTGGTTGGCACTCACAAAGTGCCACGAGTACTATTCCAGCAGGGAATCGACCCACTTTGTTTGTTCATTTGTTTGCTGGTGAAAACTAGTTGAGAAGTGTACATCGATAGATCCGACCCTTGTTAGCAATTCGGCAAACGGAAAAAAATTGGGATGACAAAAGTACGAGTATAAATCGGTTCAGTGCAAATAAAATACGTTCAAAAATTCGGTTAAATATTCAAAAATGGAAATATTGAGGTTAGAAACTTCATATTCTTAAATATGTTATCAAATTTGGTTAATTAAACAGGTTTCCAGCACGTTTTTTTGGCCAAATTTTTCAATAATTTATACGGAACACGTTTAAAATTTCGCATGCTTAAAATTTATGTACTGATTTGGATATGTCAAAAGTATGCACGTATTAAACATTTATGAAAGATACGGAAAAATTCGCGTATAATACGAGTTTTATTTGGGTGATTGCTAACAAGGGATCCGCTAGAATCTTGAACATCCATGTCCAGAAATTTTCCGTAAAGTGGGGGTCTTGGTCGCTAATGATACTCTCTTGTATGCTCCAAAACTTTACCATATGCGAGATAAACAGACACATGGCCTCCTCTACGGTGCAGTTGGTCGGTGCTGCTATGAAGGTTCCGTGCATGGAGAACTGGTCTACCACCATGAGGATAGACCTAAGGGGGTATTTGGTTCAAGTTTTGGAGGCTTGGGAATGGTTCTGGATTTCTTACCCATGTTTGGTATGTCTAGGATTGAGAATTGAAGGGTTATATGAGGGACTTCATATTTCTATTGTTGTGGGAAAGTAAAATCCAAGGCCCTTGGGAAAAGTTTTGTAACTTTGTTTGAAATGTTTGGGTGTTCTGTTTGGACAGTAATATCCTCCTTTTACTTTCAAAAATCTAACTTCTCTTCCAAACATGTGAATTTAGGTAATAGAAACATTATCAAATTAATGAAATGGTATTTATGGAAAACTAAACAATTTAATATTCTTATTCCTCTATGAAATAATTTTTTTTTTTGAATTTTTCAGACTATATATTTTCAATCTAACCAAATATGGGTATGAGAATGTTGAATTTATTTTCCATGGAAAATAATAGAAAGTGGATTCCTAGGAATACAAAACGTCAAAACCTTCATCCGAACAACCCCTAAATGTCCCTGCCCTAGGCAAGGAGGACATGAAATCCATTGAGACGCTCTCCCATAGTCGACATGGCACGGGGAGAGGTGCAAGTAGGCTACAGGGTCGCTGATGATCCACCTTGTCTTTTTGGCAAACAAGGTAAGTGCGCACATAATCTTCCACATCCTCACACATGCGAGGCCAATAGTAGACGGCCTCTAGTAACGCTGTTAAGTAAAAGTATTATTGGGCTTTAGTCCCACATCGGGTAGGCTACAGGGTCGCTGATGAACCATTCTCCCCCAATTTCCAATCCTAGATATACCAAACAAGGGTAAGGAATCTAAAACACATTTCCAAGCCTCCAAAACTTGAACCAAACGCCCCCTAAGAGTGTACAACATTAAGGATGACACGTGCATAGTTAGCATGGATGGGTGTATTCATGGGAAGTTGAAGTCAAAATCATTGAGAATAAGATGAATCTCGCAGTTATAGTGTAAAACATAAAGCATAACACATGCAGAGTTAGCATGGGTGTATTCAGGGGAAGTTGAAGTTGGAGCGAATTGAGTTTAAGATGAGAGGAAATCGTCTTAGCTGTTTGGACATGTAACATAGACCAGTTACACAGACCGATATATGCACCAGATAGAAGGATGATAATATATTAGCTAAAGGAGCTGCTAGAACGAGGAGTATGCCTAAACAAACTTGAGTCGAGGTTGTAAAGAAGTATATGGTTACTTATTGTTAATGTTAGAGGACATTGTCCTTTGTGGAGCTATAAATGGATAAAGGCTTTGTTACTGTCATTTTAAAGGAATGATGATTGCTACTATATGCCTATAAAAATCGAATGAAGATACAGAATATAAAATGTAGTTGAATTACACACTTTCTCCTTTCTCATCAATATAGAGAATCAGACATAATTAAGGGCTTTTATGCTCATAATTTCTCCCCTTATCCTTTAGCTTCATAGCTTCCTTTGTTGCAAGGATAATAGTACCTAAACTCAAAGATTGTCACTAGTGACCTTCAAAAGGAAAACAGACTTTAAATCTAAGAGGGTGTCAGTAGGTTCACAACCCGCATACATTTTCCTTTGTAATAGAAAGATTGATGTGTATAAAAGCATTTATTTATAGGTAGTTATGAAGAACTTTTCTTTTCTATGTTCACATATAGCTATCAAGTAATATTTTCGATCTCATTTGTGTAGTTTGGCTACATTTTGTGATGGAATGTCAAATTGTTGGTTTTGCCTTGATGCTATGATGGGTCATTTTTTAGTCAACATAGACTTGCAAGTTACTGTCTTCAAGAATCTGTGTGTTAACTTCTTTTGGTGTTGACATGGTTTCATTAGGGGTGTTTTCCCAAGGGAGCAGCCATTCTGCATCTCAACAACCATCTGGACAGTGGCCAATTTCCAGCCAAGATGAGAATGTTAGCCAGAAAATTCAGTCCAATGAAGAACAGCTCCATTCAGGTGAACATTCATCTCAAACAGAACCTACGCTGCCAGGATCTAGTGACAAAGATCAGGATCCACCAAGTGGTAGCGAACCAAAGAATGATCAGCTACAAATTCAACAGGAGCATCCTCATTCTGATCAACTGCCGGCAGAAACAAACCTCCCTCATCCTGTTGAAAAGGATCAGGACGAAATAACAGAGCAAACACAAAAGACTGAGCAGACACAATTTCAGTTCCCAAAACAGGAAATCACTCAGCATTCTGAGACCCAACAGCAAGGTACTTACCAGCAATTGAGTGTCCAACAACAGACAACAGATGCTAATGATGTGAATAACTCAACAAAGCGTCCGAAAGCTTCACCAAGCATACCCTTCCAACTTTTGATGCCAATCATACACCCTCACCTTGATAAGGATAGATCTATGCAGCTGCAGGCTGTGTTTGCTAAGCTAAGGGTGGGTCTATCCTGCATAAATATTATAGATTTACTTGCTGCATTTTAACTTGGTTCACAAGGCAGGTTATGTTAACTTGACAAAATAAATGGTGGGTTTTTTCTTCTTCTGGAAAATACTATTTTGGATAGTGTGTGATACTTTTTCAAATTGTAAATTTTGAATATTTGATAAACACAAGAGTATGCCATTGTAACAAAAAAAAATCAGTAAAATCTATATATTCTTATAGTTTATATAATAGACCATATGCACTTTCGTGACTATACACCATATGCACTAATTAGTGATTAATTCGAAAATGAATCTTTTAATACTGAACCCTTCTTGTATTTGGTTATTTACTTATTTAAGTTAATTGATACCATTACTTTCATGAATGTGAATATAGTCGAATGAGGTCACCAAAGAGGACTTTTTAAGAGTAATCAGGAATATTGTTGGGGATCAGATGCTCAGACAAGCAGTTAATAAAGTACAAGCACAGGTAACTTGCATTTTATAAACTCCATTACTCCAAAGATAGTTTTGGAGTGTATCTTATGAGAACAATTGCTAATCCCAAGGGTTTACAACCAACCAATTTTCTTTTGGTAACCCTTGATGAATAAGGGTACTTGAAGTGATTAAGTTTCTATTATAACCTGGTTTTTATTGTTTTGTAATCTGCAGCTTCAGAATCAGGCAGCTCGAAATCCACAAGCTAATCCCAACCAATATTCCTTACAGACTCAAGCTTCTTCTCAACAGCTTTTATCTCGTGGTCCTCACCAATTTAATGAACATTCATTTCCTCCATCTACTTCCATGTCAACGTCTCAGAATCAGAAGGGCCGCAGATCTCCTCCTCGTCCGTCTCAAGTTCCATCTTCAACAGTTCCGCTGAACACAAACTTTGAGAACAGTAAAAGATCTCAAGATATAGATAACAAGTCAAATGGCAGGGGAATGCAAGCTTCCCAGAAGTATTCCACCAGCATGAATACAGTCAATCCAGAAAGGGAAGTTTCAATGAGTTCGTCACCAGCAAGTAACAAGCAGCAGCAGCATATGCATATGCCACAGACATCATTTTCTATGTATGGAGGAGGCTCTAGTAATTTTCATTCCCATCCATATCCTAGGCCACCTGTGAGTCATGCCCCAACTGCTCTTAAATCACAGGCCCTGGATTCTCACACCAGGCAAGCCTCACATACTCAAGGCATGGTTTCAACACAGTTGGGCTCGCTTCAACCCAATAATGCCAAAATGCAGAATATTTCTAATGAAAGTAAAAGACTTCATGGAGGGTCTTTTACAGGTCATTTGTCATCACAACATAATCCAGTCCCATGGGCACCTCATACAAACAAAGAGCAGAGAGGTGCGGGTCTTCCCATGGCTCATGTAAAACAAGAAGTAGATAATCAGGCTAGCGAGCCACCACACAAGTCTCAATTAACAACTCCGGAGGGTTCTTCATTTGGCCCAGGACAGATTGACCAAAGTAAGTCCACTCTCGGATCTTTTGAGAATGAAGGTACAGAAAAGCAGTCATCTAGAATGGGTTTCTCAACATCTTCTAGTAGTATAGGAGGTCATTTGTCGGGTCTTGCGGCAACCCAAACAGACACAGCTATGCAGGTTAGCATTTTCGTTGCCTATTTTGAATTTGATCAAATAGAAATTACGATTGACCTTGCTATGCAAAGTTGAAGTTTATTGGATAAGTTAAGACTTGCAACTTGTTAAAAGACTGTGCATGATACAATCTGTTTAATTTAATGGCCACAATGTATGGTCCATGTCAGCCATGTAAGTCCAGGATTGTCTATAATATGCCTACATGTGCACCTAAAATAAGAGTTGTTTTCATTCCTAAAGCAAATATAGCACACTAGAGTTATCCCATTAGTTCTAAGACTGACTTCCGATTTGATTGGAATTAAGAATTGGCTCCATTTTGAAGTGCCAGTAAACTCGTCGATTTTATTCTCTATTCTGTAATCTATTTCACAAATTTAATTTTTTTTAATTCCCAACTCACCTTTTGGTTTGCTATGTTCACCTGCCAATGTTTTTTTTATGTTCATTTACCTTTTGTTAGTCAGAAGAAGTCAAAACAGAATCCTTTATCCTAAGATTTTGGGTTCAATAGTTGTATTATTACAAACCTTATATCTTAGAAAATATGATCAGAAGCTATGGTGCATGGAAACAAGTACGACATGAGTGATACCAATATATACATGGGTACGACATTGATTTGACGTGTCCTAATTTATTCTGGAGGAGTGTATGTCGTGCCCGATAACATGGTGATGTAGGACTATAATAACAGAAGCAAGGACAAAGGGTAGCGCCACCAAAATGAGATCGAAGGAGGATAACTTTTGTCGGCGAAATTCCATTATTGTTGCTCAAGTCCATGAGTGATATCCTATGTCGACGGGGCCTCGAATCTAGGCAGGTTGTTCGAGTCCACATGCTATTGAATCCACCAACGAATAAGAGAGAATTTTCAAGGAGTTTATTAAATTACAGTTGTAATAACTATTACGTGAAGGGCCTTTATATAGGTTTACAATCACTTAATTTAGACCAAATATAGACCCAAACCGACATGCTTTATTATTATTCGAAATAAATGACGGGAGAAGAACTAGCCAATATTAGACTCAAGAGACGGCCGGAGTCGGTGCAGTCTGGATTAAATCGATCGGTAGACTGATCGATAATCTGACCTGCCCAAACAAAACAAACTCTGCATCGTACTTTCCTTCTTGAATAGAACTTGTCCTCGAGCTCAGTGTGCCATATCGGGGCTTCCGTACTGGGGCTCTACTGGTGAGAGTACTTGGTTGGTCAGATCTGCTACATTAAAAGTGCATGAGATATTCATGCCTTTCAGCAAGTCGGTTATGTAAGCATTGTCATTGATCATTTGTAACTTGAAAAGGGGCATACTTGTTTATGAGCTTCTTGTAGGTTCCCACTAGTACCATTCACCTTATTCAAACACCATTCACCACCTTGCATCTTGCATTGGGTACTGGACTTCTGGTGGTTTACTGTCATGTATGAATTGGCTAGGTTCCATCATCTGTTCCAGTGCGATGCTTTGTCCTGCTACCTTCGGGAGCATCACCAAGTCTAAGTAGTGCTAAGAATTTTAGGGAAGAGAGTGAAAGTTAGGATTTGCTGAAGTAGATTTGTACCCGACTTGATCTGTTAGATGCTAAGTTTGATGCACTAAAGGCTAGATTTGACACAGAAGGTATTATGTTTGACGTGTTACAGGCTAGACGTGCTCATGACTGACCTCTCCCCAAGATTCTCAAGTTTGACACGTTAGCAACTGGGTCACTCGTGAGCCACCAAGACAATTTATGAGAACAATTCCAAACCCTGTAATACTGTTGATAAGGATAAAGGGAAGACCTCTTTAAATAGGTCGTCTAAGTCCGTTTAGTGTTCCAGGTGTTACAATATCAGGGATTGGAGTGTTTCTTTGGGAGTTGGAACAAGGAAATGACCTCCCATGAATCAAATTCTATGTTCTACGGACATGGACACTAACACGACACCATATGGACACATACTTATATTGGTGTCTTAGTTATCTTGGAGCGTCCAAGTTGTGTCCAATACGTTTCAGACACGACACAACCCAAAATTTTGGAGTATCTCCGCTTCCTAGGCTTTTTAGGATGCCCACATAGTTCAACAAGGTGCTAATTATGCTAGGATGATTTCTACAGGTATATGTATACACACTACACCGGGTGAGAGTCTCACAAGTGGCGAGTCCACTTCCACTTGTTACCTCAACTTCAGAGTTTATATATATATATATATATATATATATATATATATATATATATATATATATATATTTTTTTTTTTTTTTACTCAACTATATATATATATATAGTTTAGTTTTTTTTACTCAACTAAAGAAGATATGATAATTTTAGCCTAGTACCCTCGACTTCTCAGACGAGCCTTACTTTCCTCTCATGGATAAACTAGACAATGCTCTAGGTCAAAGACTATCCTCCAGAGTCACTCGTAAGGGATAAGTGCTAGACTATGCTGCTATATCTTGCAACAAATGAAATTGAGTGAAAGTTTATGCAATATACACTCAAACAACATAAACATTCTTCAAACAAAATTAATTTACATGTCGGGGAAAAGACTACTAATACATAGCTAGGGAATTTCCCTTTCGGGAATCCTTTATTTAAACAGGAAGGAAAAGAAAATCTTACGAGGACTTTCTACTAGTGGACTTGACTGATTTTCACACACAGCAGGAGGTTGGGAGGTCGCTTCGCCGGAGAGGAAGGTGGTGTAAAGAAGTTAGGCTAGAGGGGAGTCTCCGCGTTCAGCCTATTGAAGCACAGGTGATCCCCTATTTATATAATATTCTGGCTGGTAAAACGACCAACACTACCCAAAAAGAGAAAATGAAGTAAAGGTAAAAGGGAGATTTGGCATTATTCATATAGGTAGGGACCTGGTAGAGGATGGCAGCTAAGGTTGTGTAGGGGTCCGGTTTGAGAAGATATTGAATAGGGCTCCGGAATGAATGTAGATATTTGTTCTAAAAAGATAGTGGGATCTGGCTTCTTGTGACACGTGGAGGGATACGTATTTCTTGGTAGGGGTCTGGTACAAGTTTCTGTTTATGGATTAAAGTAGTCAACAAACAGTATCTACGTTATGCTCTGCTATGATGTTAAAGGACATAGGTGACATGTCTGAGTCAGGAGTTAAGTCAGCAGTAGAGCTTGTAGAGTCTTGTCTTGGTACGGGCAAATCTTGTCTTGATATTTTTCTTTCTTCTTTAAAAAATTCTTTCATTCCAGTTTCGATTACTCTGGATACTTCTTCCATCATATTTTTTGTTTTTACCTTCTTTTTTCTAGCAATCTTGATCTTGTCTGATCTATTCCTTTCTTCTGGTCTCTGTCTTCCTTGCATTTCGTCTAAAATTTGCTGGAGTTTGTCAATGCCGCTCTGTTGGGTCTCTTTGTCTTCTTGCTGTTTTAAATTTAAGTCTTCAACAACAACCTGTTTATCTCGACTTTTGGGCAGCCGCAGCCATCAACGTATTTGACTTGTCTTTACCGGCTACCGTTTGAGTCGGACTAGTTGTTGGGCTTGTAGATATAACAGAATCTCTAATTTGGCTTTTAGGCAAAGCTACAGCCATCAACGGACTTGATATGTCTTTATCGGTTGCTGTTTGAACTGAACTAGCTATTGGCATTATGGACCCAACAGAATTCCTGACTACATTCGGAGGAGAACGTACATCCATCTCATCCTTTTTATTAAAGATCAAAGGATAGGTCTGCTTTGGTGGAAATTTACTTTGAAATTTTTTCCTTTCTAAATATGCTACCTTTTGAATAAGCTGTTGTTTCCCTCTGACAAAAATCTGTATATTTCATTCAGCAATTTTAAAGTTTTAGAGAGTACCTTGCAATGATCACAAAACAAAATCTTTTCATTAGTATCACGGATAATAGAAAATTCAAGAGGTCTATCTTGTATACTTCTAAACGATGGAGAAACAAAATAATTTGGTCTAATATGCTGTCTTGCTAAGTCTAATGCTTCAGATAAATAGTAAACCCTTTGTAAAGTGGACTACCAATTTTTTATATATTATCTAGTACCTCTATCCAGATATGGTATACTCCTGGAACCTTATCTCTGAATACTACATAAAATTTAAAATTAGTTTTAATTTGGCTAAATAGTTCTGATAATGTATTCATGCTCGCTAGAAAATATTTCTGATCCTTTTTGTTAAAAGAAATATATAAATAATCTACTAAGCACTTTTGTTCCTTTGTAAGTGATATATGAGGTAGAATTTTAAAGGAAATATTGCTATTGGAAAATACTAATAGTTCTACGTTACTAAATCTTAATCTTTCTTGACTATTGGAAGTCTGTGCTACCTGATTCTGATTAAAAATGTTTTGACTACCACTACCATAGTGTTGAAGGGTTCTTTGGTTGGGAGGCCTGTCCATTCTTAAAATAAGATAACCTCGTTAGATCATATCTATAAAGTATTTATTATAAATTATATTAAGTCAAAAGGCTCTTCTGCTATACTATATAATGAAAAAAAATTCCAATCAGTATTATTCTATTCGTCTAGAGATAAGCTAATTTCATCTATTGAGGTACTCGTCATTTCATGGTCTAGAATGTCACTTTGTTTTTCTGTGTCATTTTGTTTCTTTTTATATTTTTTATAATTTTTTTTACTATCTGCATATTTTCTAATATGTTTTCTAAGGTTAGTTATGGTATCATCTACATGTCTAACTACTAGAGATCTACAAGCAAATTTATTTAGTTCTTTTATGACACCTTTAAATTTTTTCATGACATGGACTAATTTATAGGCTTCATTAATTTGTTCTTCAGAGTATTTTGCATTTTTTCTTTTAGTCATCAATTTTTTTTTGCGGTTGTCTTCTATTCCCACTACGCTTCCTAGCATACTTTGATGAATAAGACGGCTAAGGATGTCTGCTGCGATGTTATTGACGCATTTAATATGTTCAAAAGAAATTTGCAAACCTGTATAAAGGCAACAATCTATGAAATTAAGCCAACGACGTTTTGTAGATTACTTGTTTTCTAAGTTCATCTTATTATGGAATGCCACTATTGCTTCACAGTCAGTTCTTAGAGTAATTACTTTTTTAGATATTATAAATAACTCAAAACTATCTAGAGCATATGAGATCGCAAATAATTCTGCGTCTATGCTGCTAATATTTCATTTTTCTTTATATCTTCTGCTTGCATATCTACATATATTTTCTGTATTTTTATCTGAATATTTATTTTTGAAAATTGCCGAGAAACCCAATTTCGGGGTTGGGTTGTATGAAAAATCCACCCGCAGGATGGATTTTATGAAATGCCCAGAATTATATAATTCCACGTCAAATATTCAAAGATTTCCTTTAGATGCTATGTATTTACAGAAATGACATTTTTACAGTACCAAAAATATCCCTTCGCGCAAATTTGGTCATATATATATGATTTTGAATTAAAAATCAGATCTGGATTGCGATTTTCGTCGTCTTCTTCTTCACGAGAGATCTGAATTCCATTGCTCTCATCTTCAACAGAGATCGTAAATATCGTTCGTAGTTCACTGTGATTTTCTTCAGTCGAACTTTGATCATCGCTCACCATCATCGCTCATTATCGTGGAGAGATTTGAAGTTTTCCGGCGATTAGATCAATTGTGGAGAGAATATCTTCTTCTTGTCTTTTTATAGATCTTAAAACAAGGTGAGAATTCAGACATGTAGAAATTTATTCATTATCTTCGCATATCTCGAATTTTTTGTTGAATTTGAATTTGTTATGAAGATTTATAACTGAGAAACGATTAGAGAGAGATTTAATCTCGTTCTTTTGTGAGAATATAAAGACGAATGATATTCGTCGTGCTAATATGACTGGAATTGTCATCATCCGTTCACTTGTCACAGAGAAAGAGCATTCTCTGTCATATTTAGACGGAGAATGCTCATTCTTCGTTAGTTTTGGACGGAGAATGGCCAATTTCCTTGAAAATGATCATTCTCTGCGAGTTTTAGAAGGAGAATGATCATTCTCATGCGTTTTAACACGGGGAATGTCATTCTCTGTTTAATAGAAAACGGATAATGACATTCTCCGTATTAATTTAGATGGAGAATGATCATTCTCATGTGTTTTAACACGGGAATGTCATTCTCCGTTTAATATAAAACGGAGAATGGCATTCTCCGTATTAAATTATACGGAGAATTACATTCTCATGTGTTTTAACATTGGGAATGCCATTCTCCGTATAATTTAACACGGAGAATGAACTTCTCCTTGTAATGTAATACGGTGAATGACATTCTCCGTTTTAAAATAAACGGAGAATGGTCATTATCATGCGTTAAAACACTGGAATGACTATTATACGTGTAATTTAACACGGAGAATGACATTCTCAGTTAGTTTTATACGGATAATAATCATTCTCCGTTAGTTTTAGACGGAGAATGATCAGAAATGTGTTGTCATGTTTGTGATCTCTTCTGTTTTGTGTTATCATGAGGGGGAATGGATTCAAGTTGTTTAGTTAATCTTTGTTTCAAGGGAGACAGTTTCCTGCCGTGTCACATATGAAAGTACCGTGGAATTTTTAAAGTATCAAGTGTGCGATCGATGGACTTCTTTGGATCCACTTTTCTTTCGTTTGAAGTTTTTGCATTCCGATGGGACTGAACTAGGGCTGGCGATGGGTAGGGTAGGGTAGGGTAAGGGCAGGAAGAGGGCAGGGTAGGGTATTGAGTTTTTTTTGATACCCTAGGGGAGTCATGAGGGTAGGGTAGCCCTCTTCCAAAAAACCAATACCCATTACCCGTTCTTACCCTTTACCCTCACAGGGTAGCTGAGGGTCAGGGTAGGGAGGGTAAGGGTATTACCCTGGCCATTTCATTTTTTTAACTTTGAAAATCAAATTTTTTGCTACTAAACAGGGGGGAATATTTTTTCTTTCTATTTCATTTTTTTCAGATTTTGACAGCATTAAAAAATTATAACAACTTAACAAGAAATAATAGGGAGAATATTTTTTTTACTAAAGGCGCTGAACCCAGTTATATAGTAGAACCTGGGCTGCCTACATACCCAAGGAGGGGGCTAGACCTGACTCCTTAGGATCAAGCACCATGTAGTTCTCCTAATCCTAAGTACTAATTATAAAAAACTACAAGGTATCCGGGTAATTGCACTAGGGTAATTGCACTAGCCGTCCAGTTCAGGGTGGGGAGAAGGGTAGGGTCGAGGGTTTTAAAGGGTTAGGGTTAACGGGTAGTAGGTAGGGTAGTGATTCAGGGTAGGGTTACAGGGCAGAGGGTAGGGCGGGTACCCGGGTAATTACACTAGGGTATCAGAACAAAACCCTTACCCTATCCTAATTCCAAGAGGGTAAGGGTAGGGCTTGCCCTCGAAGGGTAGAGGGTACCCGTGGGCACCTGAGGGTGCAGGGTACCCGGCTAGGGTAGAGGGTATGAGGGCAAAATCGCCACCCCTAGACTGAACTGTACGTTGACAGTGATTTTTGGATTCGGTCATTGGTTGGGAGTTTCCATGGTACCCATGACGTGAGCTTTGATCTATTTGTGGAGCAAGTATACTCTCCATGTTCTTCATCGACATCTTTTCCTTGTCAAAGCACTCCCATGGGACCTTCGTCTTCCTCTGTTAGTTCTTTGAGTAGATGTTTTCCTACTGTAAAGGATAAACGAGTAGTAGAATTTTATGAGGGCTCAATTGAGACAGTAAAGAAGATGAAATCGGATATGTGGCCTGGATCAATTACCGGCGTTGGTCAGATCTTTCTAAATGGTGTTGAAAAAGTTAGGCACGCTGTTACGAAGGTATGTTTTGAATCTCGTCATCCATTCCATATTTTAAAATCTGAGCCGGAAAGGTACACCGTTTGCTGCAAGAATTACAAGACCCATGCTTGTTTGTGGAGCTTCCATGCTATATCTATTTCGAAAGATAATCAAATTTTTGAGGTGAAGAGGTATGTGGGAGAACACAATTGTGGAGCTGGCTATATGGATAAAGGTAATCTAGTTGTTCCAGCAAAGTTTGTGAAAAGTTTGGTTAGTGACATTGTTCGGATGAATCATAAAAAGTCGACAAAATCAGTTGTCGATGAATTCAAGGTTGACTACGGTTTATCTCTTACCTACGGACAGGCATACCACGACATTAGGCTGGTGCACCAAGAAATGTACGGAGATGATGTTAGAGCTTACACTGACTTGTGTTGGTATGTCGACAAGGTAAAGGAAACCAATATTGGTTCTGTTATCGACTTTCAGAAAGATGGTACATCAATGAGGTTTCAACGACTTTTTCTTTCATATGGGGCTTGCGTCGAAGGTTTTCAATATTGTCGTCCGATGCTATATTTGGATGCAACTTTCCTTACAGGGAGGTTTAGAGGATGTTTGATGTCTGCTACAGCGAAGAATGGTGACCAACAGTTCTACCCTCTTGCCTACGGTATAGTCTCGGACGAAGATGGCGACAATTGGGAATGATTCCTTAAAAATCTCAAGAATGTTGTTGGATGTAGTAGGCGTATCGTTTTTCTTTCGGATCAAGACACCGGTTTAGTTTCTGAAGTTGCTAAAGTGTTCCCTACTGCTTACCATAGCTATTGCTATTATCACATAAAGAATAACATACCGCTGAAGGAGAAAGGAAATGAAAGCAAGTATCCGCATGTACTTGAAGCTTGGAGGCAAGCAGTATATGCTCTAACGCCAGGTGTGTAAGTCAGACATATATATGGAGCTTTTATGTGCATTCTCTGTTATTTTAATACGGAGAATGGTCATTCTCCGTTTACATCTCACGGAGAATGGCATTCTCCATGTTCCTTAACAAGGAGAATATGCATTCTCCGTTAGTTTGGTTATTCTCCGTGTTTTTAACACGGAAAATAACCATTCTCCGTATTTTTAACACGGAGAATGGTCCCTTTTTCATGTGCTTGTGCCTTGACTTCCTTCTTAATTAATTTCTTTTTTTCCTGTACAAAGGTGGTTATAAACAAACAGTTAAGAAGATATATGATCTGAATTGTGGTCATGTTGTGAATTGGATGGATAAACAAAAACCTGAACATTGGTCAAATGCATTCTTCCCCGGATGTAGATACGACGAGGTTGCTTCTAGTTGTGCGGAGTCATTCAATGCATGGATAAAGGCTGAGAAGAAAATGCCTATTTCAGCACTTGTAAACGTTATCCGAGTGAAGATGATGAAGATGATTTCGGAACGCCACAAGGATGCAATTGATTTAAATAGCAAATTGACTCCATACGCCGAGAATATGCTGAAGTAGCTTACATATGATGACATGTCTTATAAGATATATCGGTCTGGTGATTTCGAGTTTGAGGTGACGGCAGATACTTCCTCACACCTGGTGAATCTTCTTGATTGACATTGTAGTTGTCGCAGATGAAAGGTATATGGATTCCCATGCAGCCATTCAATCTAATGCATCAGATTTGGTTCGGGCAAATCAGTTTACGAATTTGTGGAGCAGTATTGAACATCAAATTTCTACAAGAAGCTATATTCATGTGCAATTCGTCCAGTTTCAGATTGTGAAAAAAAGTTTGAAAATAATCCAACTGACTTGGTTCTACCACCTGTTCCGAAACGGGGCCCCGACCGTCCAAAGGCGGACCGTTATAAGAGCAACTATGAGAATAAGGAAAAAGAGAAGAGAAAGATGAGGTGCCAGAATTGCCTTGAATTAGGTAATCACAATCGCACCACTTGCCCTCTCCTCCCACGTCCTTCTACGGGGGTCGAGGGGGCAGCGCCCCCTCGTTAATACATATCCAACCCTTCTTTCTTTTATATAATTGTTTTTGTAACATATTTCTTACATTTTTGATATCAATGGTGCTATTTTGAAGTCTGTTATATCTAATGTTTCACAGTTTTTTGACTGCATAATGGCAATTCTCCGTGTAATTTTACACGGAGAATGACATTCTCCGTTTCAAATTACACGGAGAATAGCATTCTCATTCGTTCTAACAATGAGAATGCCATTCTCCGTGTAGTTCGACACGGAGAATAATATTCTCCGTTTTAAATTACACGAGAATGAAAATTCTCATGCGTTTTAACACTTAGAATGCCATTCTCCGTGTTAGATTAACACGGAGAATGGAATTCTCCGTTTCAAATTACACGGAGAATAGCATTATCATTCGTTTTAACACATGGAATGCTATTCTCCGTGTAATTCAAGACGGAGAATGAGATTCTCTGTTTCAAATTACACGGAGAATAGCATTCTCATTCGTTTTAACACTAGAAAATCCATTCTCTGTGTTAGATTAACACGGAGAATGGAATTCTCCGTTTCAAATTACACGGAGAATATCATTCTCATTCGTTTTAATACAGGGAATGCTATTCTCTGTTTTAACTTACACGGAGAATGAACATTCTCATGCGTTTTAACACTGTGAATGACATTCTCCGTTTAATTCAACACGGAGAATGACATTCTCCGTGGTTAAGTAAACGGAGAATGGCATTATCAGTGTAATTAAAACAGAGAATGCCATTCTCCGTGTAATTTAACACGGAGAATGAACATTCTCATGTGTTTTAACACTGAGAATGTCATATTCTCCGTGATTTTATTATAGAAGATACCGTAGATGTTACAAAATATACAGACAGAGAAAAATGAAATTCAAACAGAAGTTATAGAAAGAAGTTCTTTTATTAATATGTCTACAAAGGATCTATTACAGATTCAGAAAGACTCATATTGTTCTTCTACAAAGGATCTATTACAAAGACTTATATTGTTTTTATAGAAAGCATCTATTACAAATTCAGAAAGGCCTAAAGAAGTCTAGAATGGGGTTAATCTTAACAGAAGTGTAACCCTTATTCTTCTTCGTATGAGAAGATTGATCTCCATCGAAGCGTATTTCTCCTTTCTTGTATGCGCAACCCCGAATGAGCAGGACAAAGCACAACCTGTAGCTCTTTCGGCATAGTTGTGGCTCTGCCAGCATAAGGGAATGCTAAACCGTTACTGAGAAGGGCATAACATGACCCTCCAACTTTTCGATAAAATACGAGGACTGCCAAGATGTTCAAGTTCGAACAAGGTGTTCCAATGCATCTCGAGATTCACTACTACGTGTTTTTCTACTAGGACATAACTACCTTAAACGAAGAGATCCACAGCCAACAGCCAACTGATGCCAGACCATTCTCCTCTTAAAGCTAAGTCAGGGTCGTGCATAATAGGAATGCTATGAAGATGATGGAGTTTGCTCCTCAAGAAAGCCCTTTTTATAGGACATATTGTCCAATAAATGCGGATGAACCTAATAGTCAGCATAATGAATCTCATTTAATAGGCTCGTTACAGGTGGATGTCATGCCGCAAACTCCTCAACTTCCCCCCATTAAAGAAGGTGACATTTAAGAGTTGTTACAGGTGGATACCATGCCGCAAACTCCTCATTTAATAGGTCCGTTGCGTGTAATTTAAAACTGATAATGGTTATTCTCATGCGTTTTAAATTACGCTTAAATTACACGGGAAATAATCATTCTTATGCGTTTTAAAACGGAGAATATCATTATCCGTGTAAATTAACAAGGAGAATAAAAAAAAGGAGAATGACATTCTCCGTGTTTTTATATTCGGACATTCTCCGTATAATTTAATACGGAGAATGGTCATTTCATGCGTTTTAACACTGGAAATGGTCATTCTCCGTGTAATTTAACATGGAGAATAGCATTCTCCGTGTAATTTAACACGGAGAATAGCATTCTCCGTTTTAAATTACACGGAGAATAGTATTCTCATTCGTTTTAACACTGAGAATGTCATTCTCCGTGTAATTTAAAACGGAAAATGAGAATGTCATTCTCCGTGTAATTTAAAACGGAGAATGATATTCTCCGTTTTAAATTACACGGAGAATGGCATTCTCATGCGTTTAACACGTGGAATATCATTCTCCGTTTAATTCAAGACGGAGAGTTTCAAATTACACGGAGAATAACATTCTTATTCGTTTTAACACTAATAATACCGTTCTCCGTGTAAATTAACACGGAGAATGTCATTGTCCGTTTTAAATTACACGAATAATGAATATTCTCATACGTTTTAACACTGAGAATGCTATTCTCCGTGTAATTAAAACGGAGAATGTCATTCTCCGTTTATAAAAACACGGAGAATGACATTCTTAGTGTTAAAACGAATGATAATGACATTCTTCGTGTTAATTTACACGGAGAATGATATTCTCAGTGTTAAAACGAATGAGAATGTTATTCTCCGTGTCTTTAGAAACGGAGAATGTCATTCTCCGTGTTAATGTAACACGGAGAATAAAATTCTCCGTGTTAAAACGCATGACATTCTCCGTTTTAATTACACGGAGAATGAACATTCTCATGCGTTTTAACACGGAGAATTTTATTCTCCGTGTTACATTAACACGGAGAATGACATTCTCCGTTTCTAAAGACACGGAGAATAACATTCTCATTCGTTTTAACACTGAGAATGTCATTCTCCGTGTAAATTAACACGAATGTCATTATCATTCGTTTAACACTAAGAATGTCATTCTCCGTTTGCTATTCTCCGTGTTTTTATAAACGGAGAATGGAATTCTCCGTGTAAATTAACACGGAGAATAGCATTCTCATTCGTTTTAACACTAGGAATGCCATTCTCCGTTTCAAATTAACATTGGGACTGGCCATTCAAAAATGATATATAGAATAATGTAAAAGACAGAGAAGATGAAACAAAAGACGCTACACCCATTCAAAAATGATATATATAGAACAATGTAAAAGACAGAAGATGTAACAAAAGACGCATACACAGAAGAATAAAAGTCAAATATAAGAATAAAAAGAAGTTATTAGCCCATTTATGATGTAACTTTCATAATGGTTTCAGCTGATGCATTTTCACTTTAACCAACCTTTTAGCCCATTTCAACCTAACCGTTGTAATTTTCTGGTGAATTTCATCATCATTTCCTTTTGTTGGTACTGTGAAGGGAGAATTAATCAAGCACTTCATAAAGTATGCCGTGTACAAGAGGCAGTTGGGTGCTTTCTGTTGTGGGTAGTTTGTATGAAAAATCGTATGTGTGCTATCGTACTCCACCATAGCCTTGCAACTTCTCATCTTCTCAACTTTTTTCCTGACAATAGGCTCCAAGACCGTCCTCACGTATTCTGCATCTTCCTTGCCCTTGTCGTACGTATTGGGCACCAAGGAGTTGTAGTGTGCCCACACGTAGGAGCTCAAGTTGAATGTGAACATCGTGTAGTGTTTGATGGATTGATTAAACAGTGGAATGAATATCCACTCTATGTCTTCCTGTAAATCCAAGATGAAGTTTTCTACATCTGTTTTGAAATTGGTAAGGGCGTCGACGGTTGCTTCTTTTTCATGAGCTTGTTCAATGATGGACTGTTTGTCAAAAACAAAATACAATATCATGAGTTACTTTCATCGGTGTACATATGAATAGGATTTTTCATTTTTTTAATTCTTACCAATGTGTGGGGCATCATGAATGCAGCCCACTTATATTGCACCTCCTGTGAGCTTGACTGTTCTCCCCTTTTATTCCTGTCTTGAATTTGTTTCATCTTGATAAATACATTGAGTATTCCAGCTTCAATGTCTTGATAATCGAAGATGTCTTGTAAGTCTATTGCCGTCAGGATGATAGTAACTCCATATTGATCTTTGCTAGCCGTGTATACAACATTACTGCACATAAATTTATTTTAGATTAAATTAACAAAAATTTGTCAGAAATAATTGTGAAAAAAGACGAGAAAAAAGAGAGTTCAGAATACATACTGTGGAGTGTTCTTGTTTGCGAATACGATTTTCTTGTAAAGCTTATGCAGTTCTTCATCTGCATCATTCCAAAGTCTTAGGTCCTTGCATGCCTTTAGCATATCACCATTCTTTATTAGTTGAGCAATCATGTCATCTTCTTCGGCTTTTGCATCAGCCTTATTATTCTTTCTTTTCGTTATGGGCTGAGTTTTTTTTTCTTTCGGATCATTATTAATCTTCCGCTTTTTATTAGCCTCCATTAATGTTTTCTTACCCAATGGAGTAAAATCATCATCGGCTAATACTGATGATGGTTTTGGCAACCTCTTTTGCTGCTGCCTTCCTCTTTTTTTGGTTACTGCTGGATCATGAAGTTCAGCAGGTGGTTGTTCAGCAGCTTGTTGAGGCTCTTTAAGCTGCAATACTGCAATTATGGCTTGAAGATCAGCAATTTTTGAATCCTTTTCAATGGCTTCTTTATTAAAAAATGGGTTTTTTGAGCAAATAACCCTGTCAATAACTTGTATTTGAGTGGTAACCCTACTTTATTTATAATTTAGGAAATAACCCTATTTTGGACGGATGTTAACATTCTGTTAACAAAATATTTGTTAATATATTTATTAACTTTAACGGATGTTATCACTCCGTCCAAAACAGGGTTATTTCCTAAATTATAAAAAAAGTGGGGTTACCACTCAAATACAAGTTATTGACAGGGTTATTTGTTCAAAAAATCCTTAAAAAATTCAACGTTCCCTTGAAGCTCGCTTTTCTCCTTAACGAGCCTTTTATTTGCTTCTTTGAGGTACTCTGTTATTTGCACTGATATAAAAGAAAACCAATGAAAGGGAAAATGTCAATATAAAAAAAGAAAAAAAAAAGAGATCATTCTTCGTGTAATTTAACACGGAGAATGATCATCCTCATACGTTTTAACACTGGGAAAGACCATTCTCCGTGTAATTTAACACGGAGAGTGTCCATTCTCCGTGTAACTTAAGACGGAGAATGACATTTTCCGTGTTAATTTACACGGAGAATGGTCATACATATGCGTTTTAACACTAGAATGACCATTCTCCGTAATAGTTACACGGAGAATAGCATTTTCCGTGTTAAGTTACACGGAGAATGGTCATACTCATGCGTTTTGACTCTTGGAATTTCATTCTCTGTGTAATATAACACGAAGAATAGCATTCTCCGTTATAATTTAAATGGATAATAACCTTCCCAGTGTCAAAATGATAGAGAATGACCATTCTCCGTTTCAAATAACACGGAGAATGTCATTCTCCGTGTTAAATTACACGAAGAATAACCATTCTCCTGAACTATAACACGGAAGATTACAAATCAGAATTTTGAAATTGAAAAGATTTTACCTTGTGCATGTAGCTCTTTAACATTGTCGATGAGTCGTGCCTTATCAACAATAATAACAGAATTCTGCTTTCTCAAATCCTCCAATTCATGCACAGAGCCCTCCATCACAACGTTGGCTGCACGTTGTTGTGCTTCTTGAGCTCTTTCAGCTTTTTTTTGAGTTTCTCGTTCTCAAGGTTGGCTGCACGTAACTGCGCTTCTTGTGCCTCCATCTCTTTTAACTTTTCTTTGAGTTCTTTATTCTGCACAAGAATATCAGAATGATGTCTTCTCAAATCCTCCAATTCCTGCGTTGAATCCTCCATCACAGCGCCCATTTCATCATGTTGTGGTATCGGTTGTTCAACAAAATTATTCCCACCTGTTTGTTGGTGTTCCTCTCCCTCTTTTTCAACTTCTTGTATACGTGGCTCATCTTCTTTGTGCCCTTCTTCTTCCCCAACAGATATAACCAGATCTTTGAATATCATCTTCGATTTCAAGTTGCTGTGATAATCGACCCCGAGGAAGTTTGAGATTTCGTACCCATTCCATGTGAAAAAACTTGGGTAATCAGAAATTGGGTCAAACTTCCTTTTCACAAATGTATTATGTTCTGCAAACCAATAGAGGAAATATATTGTACAACCTTCCATTTTAGAGTAAGCACTTGAGTAATCCCCCCGTTCAATTTTGCTTGTAGTCTTCTTGATGCTATCCATTACATATGCCAGGATTAACCTTGGCCAGCATATACTGTTGATGATGTCCACACTGTCTACCAAGGCGAAGAATTTGGCAAATCTGTACCGCCAGTCTTTGCGAAGAATGCAGTTTGACACAAGTTGAAGATTAATATCTTGGCCAAATCATCTGGATTAACAGCTTTATCTCCGCGACGAAGCCGATGCAACAATTCAAGAAACTTCTCTCATTTCCTTATTAGTGACTTTCGACCGTGCGCCCTTGGAATTAGTCAGCAATCTTGTAAAATAATCTCTACACAGGCTGAAAAGAGTATGGTGGTGGGGGCTGCTTCTGTTTTTCCATGATCAATTTTTTGTAAATTACATCATTGTCGCATTCTTCCTTCAGCGGTAGATCGAAGATGACTGCCATATCGTCAATGCTTGGTGCGATTTTAACAGTGGTGCTCAATTCAAAGTACCTGACGCCATCTTTTTCTTCTTTGTCAGTTGCAATTAAATTCTCAAGCCTTTCCGTTACCTTGGCCAATTCGGAGACGTGGACTCTTTTTTGGTAGAAAATCTCGACAAAATTTCAGAAACCGGTATTCTTTAAGGAATCAATAACTGGCTCAGGTAAACGACCATCATCTATATTAACCTCCTCCATAAGATTTAGCATTGGCTTGAAAGTAGAACGAAAAAATCTTGATTCCTTATTCCTGACAGATTTTTTTCTACAAAAAAAAACAAAAAATTAGGTTTCTGTCAACTGTTCTCTGTCGATATAAAACAGAGAATAGCCATTCTCCGTCAATTTGACACGGAGAATGATCATTCTCCGTGTTAATTAACACGGAGAATGACCATTCTTATGGGTTTTAACACTGGGAATGACATTCTCCGTGTAATTTAACGGAGAATGACATTCTCCGTGTAAAAGAACACGGAGAATAGTATTCTCATTCGTTTTTACACTGGGAATGCCATTCTCCGTGTAATTCAGGACGGAGAATGAGATTCTCCGTGTAAATTAACACGGAGAATAGCATTCTCATTCGTTTTAAGTCTGGGAATGCCATTCCCTCGTGTAATTTAACACGGAGAATGACATTCTCCGTTTATAAAAACACGAAAAATAGCATTCTCAGTCGTACTAACACGGAGAATCTATTCTCCGTATAATTTAACACGGAGAATGGAATTCTCCGTGTAAGTTTAGACGGAGAATGGCATTCTCATTCGTTTTAACACTGAGAATGTCATTCTTTGTGTTAAATTAAACGGAGAATAGCATTCTCCGTTTCAAATTAAACGGAGAATTGCATTCTCATTCGTTTTAACTCTGGGAATAACATTCTCCGTGTAAAAATAAACGAAGAATAGTCATTCTCCGTTTAAATTAACACGGAAAATGACATTCTCATTCGTTTTAACACTGGAAATGTCATTCTCCGTGTTAGATTAAAACGGAGAATGGAATTCTCAGTTTCATATTACACGGAAAATAGCATTCTCATTCGTTTTAACACTGAGAATGACATTCTCCGTTTTAGATTAACACGGATAATCGTATTCTCATTCGTTTTAACACAGAATGACATTCTCCGTGTAATTTAAAACGGAGAATGGCCATTCTCCGTTTCAAATTACACGGAGAATGTCATTCTCCGTTTAAATTAACAAGGAGAATAAACATTCTCATGTGTTTTAACATTGGGAATGCTATTCTCCGTGTTAAATTAAACGGAGAATGTCATTCTCCCTTTCAAATTAAATGGAGAATAGCATTCTCAGTCGTTTTAACACTGGGAATGCTATTCTTCGTGTAATTCAATATTCTCAGTCGTTTTCAACACGGAGAATAGCATTCTCCGTTTATAAAAACACGGAGAATAGCATTCTCATTCGTTTTAACACTTGTAATGCCATTCTCCGTGCTACATTAACACGGAGAATAGAATTCTCCGTTTCATATTACACGAAAAATAGTATTCTCATTCATTTTAACACTGGGAATGACATTCTCCGTGTAATTTAACACGGAGAATAGCATTCACCGTTTCAAATTACACGAAGAATGTCATTCTTTGTTTAAATTAACAAGGAGAATGAACATTCTCATGTGTTTTAACACTGGGAATGCTATTATCCGTTTCAAATTACACAGAGAATGTCGTTCCCCGTTTCTAATGAAACGGAGAATAGCATTTTCAATCGTTTTAACACTGGAAATGTTATTCTCCGTGTAATTCAAAACGGAGAATAACATTCTCTGTTTATAAAAACATGGAGAATAACATTTTCATTCGTTTTAACACTTGTAATGCCATTCTCCATGGTAGATTAACACGGAGAATAGAATTCTCCGTTTCAAATTAAACGGAGAATAACATTCTCATTCGTTTTAACACTGGGAATGACATTGTCCGTGTAATTTAACACGGAGAATAGCATTCTCCGTTTCAAATTACACGGAGAATGTCATTCTCAATCGTTTTAACACTGGAAATGCTATTCCCCGTATAATTTAACACGGAGAATAACATTCTCCGTTTATAAAAACACGGAGAATAGCATTCTCATTCGTTTTAACACTTTTAATGTCATTCTCCGTGCTAGATTAACACGGAGAATAGAATTCTCCGTTTCAAATTAAACGGATAATAGCATTCTTATTTGTTTTAACACTGGGAATGACATTCTCCGTGTAATTTAACACGGGGAATAGCATTCTTCGTTTCAAATTACACGGAGAATGTCATTCTCCGTTTAAATTAACAAGGAGAATGAACATTCTCATGTGTTTTAACACTGGAAATGCTATTCTCCATGTTAAATTAAACGGAGAATAGCATTCTCCGTTTCAAATTAACAAGGAGAATGAACATTCTCATGTGTTTTACACTGAGAATGCTATTCTCTGTGTAATTTGAAACGGAGAATGACCATTCTCCGTGTTAAATTACACGGAGAACATCATTCTCATTCGTTTTAACACTGGAAATGCTATTTTTCGTGTAATTCAAAACGGAGAATGACATTCTTTGTTTATAAAAACACGAAGAATGACATTCTTATTCGTTTTAACACTGAGAATTACATTCTCCGTTTAATTTAACACGGAGAATAGAATTCTCCGTTTCAAATTACACAGAGAATGTCAATTTTCGTTTAAATTAACACGGAGAATAGCATTCTCATGTGTTTTAACACTGAGAATGCCATTCTCTGTTAAATTAAACGGAGAATGATATTATTGATTTAAATTGCACGGAGAATGGCATTCCCAGTGTAATTTGACAGGGAGAATGAACATTCAAATGCGTTTTAAGACGGAAAATGTCATTCTTTGTGTAATATATACAGAATTTACGAACATAAACTCAAAGTTATACTTTCTGTTTGCACTTCTTCTTGCACTTATTTTTGCTTAGCATCGTTTCCTTTTTTCTTATGTGCAACTTTCTTAGAATAGGGTTTCCGTTCTCCGTCTTTTCCTTTTAGATTTTCTGCAACTGGTGCATCTTCTCTAATTGGTGATGCTGCCGGTGATGATTCTGTCGCTGATGTCGACATGGCGTGAAGATTGCGAATGGAGAGGAAGGTTTGAAGATTTTGGAGGAGAATGACATAGGTTTGAGAACAAAGCGGCGTATGAAAGAAGAGGAAGAATCGAAACCATTTTTTTTAATATTAGGGTTCGGGGGTGTTTTGAATTAATTAAAAGGGCAAAAAGGTCATTCGGAACCCGCTTTATATATTTTTCGCTAATTCTGGACACGCGATGAAACGTTATTTTGCGGTGGGTTTTACATAATTTTTTTGCAATTTTTGGACATTTCATAAAATTTTCCTATTTATTTGGTTTAGCCAAGAGGACAACTCCCATTCTAGATTACTTCTATTTGTTTCTATTATTAAGTAATCTGTATCAAGAGGTAATTGTAGTTCTGGTAGTTTTTTAATAAGCTCTTTTATTTCTCGTACTATTTTTATATCTTCTTGATTGAAATTTCTTTGCCCTGCTTGTGAAGTTTTTGCATATAATGGACCAGCTATTTTACCTAGGTCCTTTATGAAAGATCTCGCGTAGTTCATTAGTCCTAGAAATTGTTGTATTTCCTTTAGCTTTTCTAATTTATCAGAAAATTATAGAACCTTTTGTGCTATGTGAGGTTGAAGTCTAATTCTTCCTTCTCCGATAATAACACCTAGAAATTCTATCTGAGGTTTAAATAATTTTATTTTATTTTTACTAATTATTAATCCATGGTTAATGAATTATGAAATAATGATTTGTAAATACCCTCTATGTTCTTGTCTATTTTTACTGAAAACTAAAATATCATCAATGTATGCAATTACAAATTTTTTATGTTTAAAGAAAATATCATCCATTCAATACTCCATTCAAAATGTCCTTCTGGACAAGTAAAGGTTGTCCATTCAAGACTCTCTGGATGCATTTTAATCTGCCAAATCCATGTTTTAAGTCAAACTTACTGAATATTTTATAATTTTGGATTTTATTAATTAGCTAAGTCTTGTCAGGTATAGTATACCCGTCATCCTTTGTATTATCGTTTAATCTTTTATAATTTATTACCATTTTACTTTTACCCCTTACTATTTCGCTATGATTTTTTACTATAAAGGCTGCGGATCTAGGAGTGCTTTCGGATCTTCTAATAATTCTTAGTTTTAATAATTCTTTAATATGTTCTCTGAAGTCTTCTTCTTGATTTGTATCATTAATTTTTGTTGTCCTAATTTTGTAGTTAGGATTTATTATATCAAGTTTACACAATATTTTATCTTTTTCCAATATTTTAATATATTTTCTCCTATTATTTCTACTTTTCTAATTTATGCATTAATTTTTCAATATCTTGTTCACTAACTAATGGGGTAAAGTGCATTTAAACCTTCCTTAGATGTCACGAAAACGCAATTAAAGACTCCCTGATTTAAAAAATCCACACTGTTTCGATTTTGCTCAATTCATCCCTCCCGCTGTTAATAACCGTTAAAATTGCATAAAAAGACGATTTTACCCCTCCCTCACTCCCCCCTCTCTCTCCGGTGGTGGGGGCGGGCGAACGCCGGCGGAGGGAGGAGGGGGGGTCGGGGGGGGGGGAGTTCGTCGGCGACGGGAGGAGGGGGGCTCGCCGGCGGAGGGAGGAGGGGGGGGGGGGTCGGGGGGAGGAGGGGGGCGGGGTCGGGGGGGCTGGCGGAGGGAGGAGGGGGGGAGGAGGCCGGCCGGCGGAGGGGCTGGCCGGTGGAGGGAGGAGGGGGGGGGGGGAGGGGGGAGGGGGGCTGGCGGAGGGAGGAGGAGGGGGGGGGGTCGCAAGGGCTAGCGGAGGGAGGAGGGGGGGGGGGTCGGGGGGAGGAGGCCGGCCGGCCGGCGGAGGGGCTGGCCGGTGGAGCGGGGGGGTAGGGGGGGGCTATTAGGGAAATAGGGGAGGGGTAGTTTAGGTATTTTTTTAATTTTTTTTGAAAGTTAACAGCCATTTAACGGCAAAATAGACGGTAGGGGGTAAATCGCTCGCGCGGGCGAACTAAGGGGGGCCAAACTGCATTTTTGGTCTAAGGAGTCTTATTTTGCGAACGAGGCAACTCTAAGGAGGGTTTAAATGCACTTTACCCCTAACTAATGTGTAATAAAAAAATTTCTAGATGCAAAAATTCTGAGCTTATCTCATAGTTATTATATTCTCTTTTTCAGATGTTACTGTTTCTTGTTCTTCTTGTTGGCATTCTCGTTCTCTTTTGCATTTGCATTCCTTTGTTTGAGGTTCTTCTATTAATCTTGCCATGGAAGGTTCATCTTAAAAAAGACTGGAGTGAAGAGGGTATGTTTTGTAGTTGTAAATAATCTTTAGTTATTAATATACTTCCATTGTCTTTTAGTAGAAAACTTAATCCTAATACTAAATCTACTTAAGTTTAAGTGCTCTTAACCAAGTACTTTATCTAGGGAAAGTATACTTTGTGCTCTGCCCACAATTAGTTTCAAAGCTAATTTTACTTTCTGGGATTAATAGGCTGTATAAATGAAGCCCACCATCCATTTGTTGAGCACTAACCAGTTTAGGTGCTTTAACAATATATCTTTCTGAAATTATGTCAGAATTAATAATACAATTACTACATCCCGTGTCTACTAGTCCTAGGCATTTTACCTGATAGTCTTTTATTCTTATGAGACATTTAACTTTTAATATCTTTAGATTTTCTGAATTGCATATTTGGAGTTTTGGGTTTGTACAAGTTTTTCTTTATTGGTTTTCTGTTGTTCTAATATTTATATCTTGTTATTTACTAGCCTTAACTCGTCTTCTAAGTTTTCTACTCTTTTTTTAATATTTTATATTCTTCTATGCTACATTCTTGAAAACTTTTGGGTATTTTGTCTATAATATGAGTTTTTTTTTCTATGCATCCAATACATCCTTCTAGATAACATAGCTGGTCCATTATATGAAGAAAATCTAATGGAAATACAACAGTTTCTAGGACTAATGAACTACGCGAGATCTTTCATAAAGGACCTAGGTAAAATAGCTGGTCTATTATATGCAAAAATTTCACAAATAGGACAGGAATTTCAATCAAGAAAATATAAAAATAGTATGAAAAATAAAAGAGCTTATTAAAAAACTACCATAACTACAATTGCCTCTTGATACAGATTACTTAATAGTAGAAACAGATTGGAAGTAATCTAGAATGGGAGCTGTCCTCTTGGCTAAACCAAATAAATTTTCAGATAAAAATACAGAAAATATATGTAGATATGCAAGCGGAAGATATAAAGAAAAAGGAAATGTTAGCAGCATAGATGCAGAATCATGAGCCATCTCCTATGCTCTAGATAGTTTTGAGTTATTTATAATATCTAAAAAAGTAATTACTCTAAGAACTGACTGTGAAGCAATAGTAGCCTTCCACAATAAGATGAACGTAGAAAACAAGCGATCTACTAGACGTCGTTGGCTTAATTTCATGGATCATTGTCTTTATACAGGTTTGCAAAAAAAAAATTGAACATATTAAATGCGTCAATAACATAGAAGCATACATCCTTAGCCGTCTTATTCATCAGAGTACGCTAGGAAGCGTAGTGGGAATAGAAGACAACCACACAAAAATTTGATGACTTAAAGAAAAAATGCAAAATATTTTGAAGAACAAATTAATGAAGCCTATAAATTAGTCCATGTCATAAAAAAAAATTAAAGGTGTCATAAAAGAACTAAATAAATCTACTTATAGATCTCTAGTAGTTAGACATGCAGATGATACCATGACTAATCTTAGAAAACATATTAGAAAGTATGAAGATAGTAAAAGAAATGATAAAAAATATAAAGAGAAACAAAATGACATAGAAAAACAAAGTGACGTTATAGACCTTGAAATGAACAGTACCTCAATAGATGAAATTAGCTTATCTCTAGACGAATGGAATAATACTGATTGGAAAAAAAAATCATTATATAGTATAACAGAAGAGCCTTTTGATTAAATAGAATTTATGATAAATTGTTTATAGATATGATCTAACGAGATTATCTTATTTTACATATGGACATGCCTCCCGACCAAAGAACCCTTCAACACTATGGTAGTGGTAGTCAGCACATTTTTAATCAGAATCAGGTACCACAGACTTCCTATAGTCAAGAAAGATTAAGATTTGGTAACGTAGAACTATTAGTATTTCCCAATAACAATATTTTCTTTAAAACTCTACCTCATATATCACTTACAAAGGAACAAAAGTGCTTAGTAGATTATGTATGGATTTCTTTTAACAAAATGGATCAGAAATATTTTCTAGCGAGCATACATACATTATCAGAACTTTTTAGCCAGATTAAAACTATTTTAAAATTTTATGTAGTATTTAGAGGTAAGATTCCAGGAGTATACCATACCTGGCTGGATAGGGGTAGTAGATAATATAAAAAAAATTGGTAGTCCACTTTACAAAAGGTTTTACTATTTATCAGAAACATTAGACTTAGCAAGACAGCATATTAGACCAAATTATTTTGTTTCTCCATCGCTTAGAAGTATACAAGATAGATCTCTTGAATTTTCTATTATCCGTGATACTAATGAAAAGAATTTGTTTTGTGATCATTGCGAGGTACTCTCTAAAACTATAAAAATGTTGAATGAAAAAATACAGGTTTTTGTCAGAGGAAAACAACAGCTTATTCAAAAGGTAGCATATTTAGAAAGGAAAGATTTTCAAAGTAAATTTCCACCAAAGTAGACCTATCCTTTGATCTTTAATAAAAAAGATGAGATGGATGTGCATTCTCCTCCGAATGCAGTCAGGGATTCTGTTTGGTCCATAAAGCCAACTAGTCCTGTTCAAACGACAATCGGTAAAGACATATCAAGTCCGTTGATGGATGTGGCTTTGCCTAAAAGCCAAATTAGAGATTCTACAAACCCAACAGCTAGTTCGGCTCAAACGTAACCAGTAAAGACAAATCAAATCCGTTGATGGTTGTGGCTTTGCCCAAAAGCCGAGATAAATGGGTTGTTGTTGAAGACTAATTTAAAACAACAAGAAACAAAGAGATCCAACAGAGCGGCATTGACAAGCTCCAGCAAATTCTAGATGAAATACAAGGAAGACAGAGACCAGAAAAAAAGGAATAGATCAGGCAAGATCAAGATTGTTAGAAAAAAGGTCAAAACAAAAAATATAATGGAAGAAGTATCTAGAGCCATCGAAACATGAATGAAAGAATTTTTTAATGAAGAAAGAAAGAAAAATATCAAGACAAGGTTCGCCCGTACCAAGACAAGACTCTACAAGCTCTATTGTTGACTTGACTCTTGACTCAGACATGTCACATATGTCCTTTGACAGCATACCAGAGCATAACCTAGATACTGTTTGTTGACTATTTTAATCCAGAAACTTGTACCAGACCCCTACCAAGAAATACGTGTCCCTCCACGTATTACAAGAAGTCATACCCCCACTATCTTTTTAGAACAAGTGTTTACATTCACTCCGGAGCCCTACTCAATTCTCTTCTCAAACCGGACCCCTACACAACCTTAGTTGTCATCCTCTACCAGGCTCCTACCAATATGAATAATGCCAAATCTTCCTTTTACCCTTTCTTCATTTTTTTCTTTTTGGGTAGAGTTGGTCTTTTTACCAGCCAGAATATCCTATAAATAGGGAATCACTTGTGCTTTAATAGGATGAACGCGAGGACTACCCTCTGGTCTAACTTCTTTACACCACCTTCCTCTCCGGCAAAGCGACCTCCCAACCTCCTGTTGTGTGTGAAAATCAGTCCAGTCCACTAGTAGAAAGTCCTTGTAAGATTTTCTTTTCCTTCCTATTTAAATAAAGGGATCCCGAAAGGAAAATTTTCTAGCTATGTATTAGTAGTCTTTTTTCCGGCACATAAATTAATTTTGCTTGAAGAATGTTTTAGTGTATATTGCAGAAACTTTTACTCAATTTCATTTGTTGCATGATATAGCAGTATAATCTGGCACTTATCCCTTACAAGTGACTCTGGAGGATAGTTTTTGACCTTCTAGTTTATCCATGAGAGGAAAGTAAGGCTCGTCTGAGAAGTCGAGGGTACTAGGCTAAAATTATCATGTCTATATATATATATATATATATATATATATATATATATATAGGTAATTGGCATATGGATATGGGTAAAAGGGTATATTTGTATATATTATAGATAGGTAAAGGTAGGGTAAATGTCTTCGAGACTAGACACGGCAGGGGGTATGCATAGTTGATAGAGCCACTAGGGTGAGTCTGTTTTAGGTCATTACTGATTGCATACCTAGATAGCCTATAGATAACTTTGACAGTAGGATCCTTCTCTAATGCATTTGTTGAGTGATTTATAAGATATAGGCATGATTTCCATGGATCTATCCACTAATGGATAGATCCGAGTATGAACGTTTCATATCTTATGTAGACAATTCTAGAATGCTGCAGGAGTTTGTGATTGATAAAAAAGTATTGATTAGCGTTAGACCTTAGTCTGCAGCTGGGGTACTACACAAAACGACTTTTCGAGTTGTCAGGATGATTGCTCCCACACATACAAGGTAGAGATTTTGCAAGATCTATGGATCAGCTTACGACGCATACAAGCTAGAGATTCCCCAAGATCTATGGATCATCCCTGTATTTGCTTTGGAGGACTTGACATCCTACCCTGAGCCGCTTTCACCTTCCACCACCATCTCAGGACCTGCAACTCCACCTGCACCACCTTGGAGGCATGCACATTGAGTTCCAAAGTCGCTTCCCTCTGTCAGTGCCACCTTAGAGGCATCAAAGGCGAATTCCACTGCCACCTCCTCCACCATGGCCATCTTGTAGCCATCAAGTATACTTTGCATGATGAGCTCACTGCTATAATGATGAATACTTTGCTATTTGGTGCATTGGCGATGACGTCCAGATCCAGAGTGTTCATGGCCTTAGACTAGGACGTTGATGGGACCTCCCCAGGCTTTCTAGCAGAGTGTTCTCTCTTTTATTGACCAGGAGGTGAACTTCCAAGCTAGGGAGATTTATGGAGATCCAGTTCGTATTGGATTGGGTATTTGCTTTTGTTTGGAGATTGGGTTTGTTGATCAGTTTAGGTTTATTAGCTGAATCCATTTGATTCTGAGTTCAGAATCTGAGTTTATCTAATTGACTCCTGTTAAGGTTTAGACAAGATTTAAGTTCTTCAGTTTCATTGCGTACGTGGTCTGGGACCGGGTTATGATTAGTTGATTATGTGCCAATTGATAGGATGACACGGTACAAATGTCTATTTTCACAAACAATTATAAAATTGCAAGAAATAGGAAGGAAATATAATTTTTTTTTGTAAAGATAGATAGACAATCAAATAGGTAGAATAAACACAGTAGTCCACACTGTACCCACTCATTGCCATCGCCATCGTCATTGTCAGACAACAATAAATCAAGGAAGAAATAAATAACAATACATGCAGGTGCAACAACATTCACTCAACAGTATATCATTCAACCAAAGTTTACAACTGTATCACAATATACTATATCCAACATCAACTAATCAACAACTATCAAATATAAAATTGTAAATTTAAATGATATATGCATATATTCGTCATCAAAGAAGAAAACAAAAATGAGAATTAATATGTAATATTTTTAAAGTCAATGTGCTAACTACAGAGAGTTGATGTGCAGAACAATTTGATGTTAAGGAATCATTCACAAGTAAATTCATAAGATGACAGCATTTATAATTTTTTGATGAAAAAAAGTGATTCCAAGATTTATTTAGCATTGGTTAAAATCGTTTCTACCTGGTGGTATGGGGCCTGAAATAAGATGTTGGAATTGAAGATGAGATTCAGTGTGTTAGGGCAAATACAAAAAGGGAAGGGATCCAGGAGAGCAACTGCAAATGCTATTATTCCTTTCATTTTATTTAATATCTTAATATCTCTAACTAAGTTTTAGGGTATGAGCTTCAGATTCAGAAATGAGCCAAGTCACATTTAAGTCAAGAAGGGTTGAGGCAGACGCCTAAGGATGTGAGGCAGTCGTCTGTAATGAGTTTGATTTATACACTTAGTACTTCTCTACCAGCACCCTTGACTAGCTACTAAGCTTTAGGTGGATACTGATGCAAGTACTTGACTACTAGCAAGAGAAGAAAACATCATTATTATCATCAAATGTTTCAAACTGATTTGGAAAATTGGTGATGGCTGTAGAAATAATTTGAATCTAAGAAAATGAGGAACTCATTGCCTGCAGGAAAATTATTTATGCAGAAGCATGTTTGAGACCCAATCAGTTTACTGGTCGGTGCCTGATAGATCACAGAGATAATTTTGGCAGGTTTTAGATTAGATTTTTCCAGATTTTGCACAAATAAAAGATCAAGGAATCTAATCATATTTTTCTCTAGAATTTATTTTGGTATTTGATTTCCATATTTAGTCTATTACTTACTTTCCAAGACTTGTAAGCCTATAAAAAAGCCTCCTATGTACTTGAATAAATCTCCAATAGCTTGTGGACTCGAGCAACCTTCCTGGACTCGAGGGTTTTTTTTCTCACGGGTTCAGATATCCCTCATGGACTCGAGGTTTTTGTTCGTGGATTCAGATACGGATCGTAGATTGGGACAAAACCTATTTGGAGGTGTTTAGGTGGGAGTTATTTATCCCTCATCGGCATTGTTTCGGCGGCACCACCCTCATAAATTTTGCTTCCACAACTGTAAGGGTAACACTCCCTACTTCACTTATGTGGTGAGCTATACGAATTGTCAAGGGTGTGTTTCCACACTAACAGGGTTGTATCTCCTCAAACTCCTAAGAGCATGGTTGATGTGAATAGAAGTAAAGTGAATAACTTGGCTCATTTGAGTAGGATGGTAGTTGAACTCACGCATCTATGGAAACCTTGCCTAGTATTCTTTCTATTGAAAAAAATAGAGAAAAAGAAAATGAATCAAGAGCGAAGAGCAATTTGTTATTGGATTTCTTTGGCTTCGTGGGTATAACTTCTTGGGTTTTCTTTCGGGATTTTCGTGAAAGTGGGTGCGATGAAGTAAAGCAGATCTCACAGGAGTTAAGGGTAACCAGTGTTCTAAATGGCGGTTGAGGCGGCCGCCTAGGCGGTAGGTGGTCTCTGTCCGCACCGCCTTTGCGGTAGGCGGTGGAGTAGGCGGCCAACGGAGGCTTGGCGGCGTAGGCGGACGCCTAGGCGGAAAAATACCTAATAAGATGTTTTGGCCAAAAGGTTTTGCAAGTATTATGGGCCAATGGTTCACTTTTACAAAACTAAAACTTCATAAATCTTCATTCTACAACTTAGTAATGCATGGAACACCCTTAAAATGTGCATATTATGCAAAAATAGTGGTAAAATAGTAAAAAAAATGTCCAAAATGTATCAACCGCCTAGGCGGCCTAGGCGGTAGGCGGACTCTCTCCGCTGCGCACCCGCCTACCATCGTTTGGAACCTTGAGGATAACACACTTCTAAGCCTTGTAATCTTGATATAGTGGATCTGTTGATATGTTTGAAAGTAGGCACAATTTGCCAACCCACAATACCTTGTGTCTTGCATTTGTGACTATTTGTGGTGTTCAATTTTCCACAGCGTATTTTAATCCATGTCGCTGATGGTGTAATAACTTGACTCCTAATCTCCTTGGAAACAAACACTTTTAATTGTGACATATGAATCATGTGTGCATTCGCTATAAGCTACTGATAGAACTTTATGAAAGAGTATTCTGTTTGTATATATCTATAGTTTCTTGTGGGGGTTATTATTTTATCACTTTTACATTACATAGTGTTACAAGCATAATGGCCCGTCTGACATCTGAAAATGAAACGGCAGGCTGTCGTAAAATGATTTGCCAATCCTTTTCGTTATGAATGTTGTCATAAGATATTATTTGCCTTTATATTCTTTCTTGTCCACTTCACTGTTATAATTTTTTAGGTTGAAGTACACTCCTCTAAAGTGATTAGTATACATTTCTTATATGGTTTAACTTGTTCCTTTAATCATGCTTTAAAATCGGATGCATTCTCAGATTCCATCTGCAACCCCTCCACTTGTTGGTGGAGCTGCAACAAGAACTCCGGCAAAGAAACCTACCGTTGGACAGAAGAAACCATTTGAAGCTGTAACTACCCCCTCTCCTCAGTCAAGGTAAACTTAAGTCTTCTGTGAAGTGTGAAGTGTGAACTGCTGTGATTTTTTTGCTTAGTCTTATCAGAAATCGCTTTAAATCCTACTGATTGCTTTGCTTGTTGTTTAGCAAAAAGCAGAAGGTATCTGGGGCTTTTCATGATCAAAGCATTGAACAGCTAAATGATGTTACAGCTGTCAGTGGAGTCAATATAAGGGTATCATGTTTTTATTGCACTTTTTTTCATTTATGACCTACTTCTACAACCAATTTCTCTAATAAACCCATTAAGCTTTTCAACTAAATCCTGATGATATGGGATCTTTCAACTTTGAATGTAATGCATCTCACATTGTTCCCTAGGAAGAGGAAGAGCAGCTATTATCTGCTCCTAAGGAGGATAGTCGAGCTTCAGAAGCTACCCGGAGAGTTGTCAAAGAAGAAGAAGAGAAGTTGATTCTCCAGAAGGGTCCTCTTCAGAAGAAACTAGTGAATATCAGTTAGTGTCTTGTATTTTACACGAGAAATTTATTTTTAGCTTGAATAAGTACTTGAGTTGCAGAAACTTGAAATGTTCTTTTCATGGCAGTGTCCAACTGTGGTTTGAAGGCTATAAGCAGCGATGTAGAGCGTTGTTTGTCACTGGTGAGATGACTTGAACGTACATAACTTACATTCTTGTGTACTCTTAACTTATGTTCATGTATCAGTGTGTAGAGGAGCGTTTACACGGATTGATAAGTTCTCTGATTAGGATATCAAAGCAGGTAATACCCATCGTTCTTATGTGTGTGTGTGTGTGTGTGTGTGTGTGTGTGTGTGTGTGTGTGTGCGCGTGCGCGTCTCTGTGTCATCTTTCATGTTCTTACTGTATTCTATATGTTTATAGAGGGTCGATGTTGAAAAGGCAAGGCACCGATTTGTCATAACTTCAGATGTTGGCCGCCAAATTTTTGCAATGAATAGAAAGGCTAAGGAAGAATGGGATAAAAAACAGGCTGAAGAAGCTGACAAGCTCCGTAAACTCAATGAAGTAAGTTTCTTTCAGTTCCTTGTGAATTTTGATGAAGTTGACTATATGGTATGAATCTGATGTGTGACATGCATTTAACGGGGAAATGAATTATGTATCTGCATCTTGAGGGTGAATGTTTGCTGGAAATACTAATGTATTTTGGGTTTTTGTCTTACATCTGAGTAAGCACTAGTGAAGTGATTAGAGCTCGGTGGCAGGCCGCTACAGTTCTTTTGTCCTATTGGACTTATGGACCTGTGTAGTGGATACCCATTACTATAAATTTATGGTTTCAAGCAAGGTATAGAAACTTGGTTTGGTTTCTGTCCCACCCTCAAGAGTTTCCATTCTCTTGAGGGAATTTGAAACTGGAATTTTGTTCTCTTTATCAATATTTACAAAGGATTGAACTATGAATTTGAAAGATTGCTTTCACAGTTGCTAAGGTATAATGCGTTTAGGTGTAGTTGAATATAGAAAGTGTAATATTAGATTTAAAATATTATTTTTATGATTAGAGCACAAAATATAGTACTACATTTATAAGGAAATAGATTATCATGGAAAACATGGAAGCTCTGACACTCCCAAAATCTGTGTCGTATATGTGTCCCTTCGTCGTAATTCATTGATTTGCTCAGCTCTTGTTCGAACTGTAGCCAAGTTTATACTCACAGTATCGGTATCAGAATCAGTATCGTCCTATGAGTATCGGATCGGCAGAATCAATGGTTTCGGATCGAAGTATCGGATTTTTTGGTATCAGAAAATAAATACTTATTAATAAATTATTAACATTTTAGAAATATATTTTTCACATTTAGGCATAATTTTAAGTATTTTCAATGTTGTCTTTTAGTAGTTTTGAAACTGAATGAAATAGTAGTTACCATTGTCGATTGGTTTACATACGATAGATATGTTTTCTTCTTTTACATGCTTTTACAACCCTACTATGCTTTTATACCCTTGTTAATTGGTCTTTTTCGTTCAATTTTCTTTGTCGAATTTACCGAAAAAGAGACCTCCAATGTTGGTACCGGTCAGTATCGGATATTGGTCGGTATCGGATCGTGACATGTCAAACCGTATCGGTATCGACCGTGTCAATCGGTATCGATCGATACTGCAAACTATGGTTTCTAACATTACTTGATAGGCATGTCTTTCAATTTGGAATAGTAACTTACACCCTGCTTGCACAGTTATGGATTACTACATAACATCAACTATTTACTCAAGGTAATTTTCAAACGCATAATTTTTAGATATTTGAAGATTTTAAGTATGCATCAATATCTTTCTCGAAGCATCATGACTTTCCTTTTTCAAGTTACCAAATGTCAAAAATATTGTGCTTTGCCTGAACATGAAAATGCATGTTTATTCTAGCATATAAGCCAGTCTAAGAATGTGTACTTGATTCATAAAGCACTACATGAGTGTTGATTTCCTTTACTAACTTCAGACAGAAGAGAATACTGGAAGTGATGCAGACAAAGACAATCGGTCAAAGAATAACAAGGTAAAATTAGACCACTCACTGGGAGGAGGGTTTTGAGAGAAATTTCTTTTCCTATCTTAGAAACTCTCCCCCCTTTATGCAGGCAAATAAGGAAGAGGATGACAAGATGCGGACAACGGCAGCAAATGTTGCAGCACGCGCTGCTGTTGGGGGAGATGACATGCTTTCAAAGTGGCAACTTATGGCAGAACAAGCTAGACAAAAGCGTGAAGGACTGGATGGGGCATCTTCATCAGAACCTGCTAAATCCACGAGCCACAAACCTCCACCGAGCTTGAAAAGGAGCTTAAGGGAGCAGCAAGAAACTGACAAGAGAGGCCCTTCTTCCTCCGGTAAGTAGCTTTCACATTCCCTATGAGAGCATGTCCCCCTTTCTTTACTTAAAGCTCACGCCTGGGTTTTTTTTTAATCCTCTTGGGGAGTTTCAGAGGGGAATAGAAAGTTTGGTAGGAGGGCAGCAGCCATGTCTCAGCCTCCCAAAGTGGCACGCAACATTTCCACCAAGGATGTGATCGCAGTCTTGGAGAGGGAGCCTCAAATGTTGAGGTCTACTCTGATCTACCGCTTGTATGAGAAATTAGCAGGTGATTCTGCAGTGGAATGACTATTGACTAGGTGATCATTGTATGCGATATAGTAATTTCAGGGTGAAAAAAATAGTGCACGGCCAGGTGCATAATCTCCTGAATGATTTCAATATAATAGATGTGTATATCATGTACGAATGTATTACCTAATGAAAATCAAATTACTCCACGTATGTAGGGAGAGGATGTTTGAATGTGTTAAAGGTGTAGCAGGAAGTGTAATTGGCTGCCCCATGTAAGAAGCCTGGGATATGTCGTTTGAGTGTTTTTTCTGTTGGCCACCTGCTCTTCTTATATGCTCAGCTTTTGAGTGAATTTGAAACTTGTTCTCATGTTTTGCTTCCTACTTGAAGTTCTTATTTATGGAAAGTCATCTTGTCGAATAAAAGCGCTGATACCATTGTGTCTGCAACAGCAGTTTTGGATCCGTATCCAAATCCTTGAACTGGAGCTCTATTTTGGACTTTTGATGTTGTTTGAATGGCATCCAGCAACTCGGATCATATGATCCGACGGCTACCATATACCTTTGATGTTTGCACCGAGATGGTCATGGACCCGGTTCTACTCGAACCAAGATCTCGAGCCTGAAATTACCTTTGATTTGGTTCATCTTTTATTGTGATTTAATCTATTAGTTAATTTGATATTATCTATATTACACTATGGATAATAACAAAATATATATAGATAATATGCATATAGATACTAATTTGTATACATATATCTATATATATAATAACAAAAAATATATACAAATAAATATATATAAATAAATATATACAAATTAATTTGTACATTAACTAATAGATTTTGTTATTATCCATATTAAAATTAATATAAATAATAATAAATTTATATATATATATATATATATATATATATATATATATATATATATATATATATATATAAACATTGATATATATAAATAAATATATAATAATAACAAATTATTATAGACAAAGAACTAGAATTTTATCTCTAAATATTTATTACTCGAGATCATTTGTATATATATATATATATATATATATATATATATATATATATATATATATATATATATATATATATATATATGGAAGCGGATCAAAGGCCCCGCCCGCGGAGCCCCGTCGAAGCCCCGCCCCCCCCTGCACCATCGGATCGCGCGGGGCCCGCGTGGGGCCCGCCCCCGCCCGCGCGATCCAACGGCTAAGGGAGGGCGGGGCTTCGGCGGGTCTCCGCGGACGGGGCTCCCGATCCGCTCCCTATATATATATATATATATATATATATATATATATGGGAAAATTCTACAATACATCCACCATTTTTGGATGTATCGATACATCCAAAATCTGGACCGTTGGATGTTCATCCAATGGTTCAGATTCAATTCAGATTAAATAATGCAGGAGACATCATTTAATGCTGTTTTTGACTTTTGACCTCTTGTTAACTTGCTATAGCAGGTCATTCTTCAATGCAATTTTTTCAATGAACACCCTAAATTAACTCATATTTACTTTATCTTTCGTCCATGTAATTTAATATTTTGTGCAACTACGTATATATATAACAATAATTTTGTGTCAGCCGGAAAGGAAGGACACAGTGCGTCCAGGTCTGTAGGCGATGTAGACGACGACACCACCGCTGCTGGAAATCTAGATGATGACACCGACGACGACATGGACGAAGTTCCTGTAGCCAATGTGGATAATAGTAAGGGGAAGAAGAGTGGTAGGAATCCGATAAAAGCTCGTTCTCTCAAATCTCTTCTTTGTGTAAATTAAATCCATGGAGCACACAATCTCTAATTTTAGTTATTGCTTAGCAGAGTCTGCTTAGTTGTTGTAAAATTGTGGTGTTGCTTCTGTAACATTTTTATCTTTAATCTCATGTTTTCTATGAATATGGTTTCTGTTTGATTTTGATTTAGTAATCTTTTCCGTAATTTGTTTTCTTGTTTCATCTAACAATTTAATATTTTTGTTATAAAGCTACAGGCCATGGTGGTGGTGGTGGAAGGAGAAACGGAGATGAAGAAGGAAAGAAGAAGAAGTTCCGGTTCGATGCGGACTTCGTCGAGCCCTCCTCGAACAACGAGGAGTACCAGCGGAATTAAACCTCGTATAGAGTTCCTCAAATTGTTAATCATGATAACCTTTGTACTTTTCAAACGGCTAGTAGAATCTTCCTCGAGCACGCCTCAATGAAAAGGCTAGTAGATTGTTTGCTAGTCTCGAAATTTATTTGTCTTTCCATCTTCCTCACTTTTTGTACTTCTCTCTTGCTATATATACAATAGTTTTCTTGTTTCATAGTACTATTATTTATTCTGAAATACATAGAATAGTTTTCTGAAATACAATAGTTTGCTTGTTCCCAAGATGTCTACTCGTGTGGTGGAAAATGTAGAAGACGTAGAAGATTGGTTGCCAGCTCCAAATGAAACCTTCATTCCGCGTATGTTGCACAGGATTGTAGAACAACTGTTGACGATTTCAGCTGAAGTTGCATCGATCAATTCTAAGCTTGGTTCAATAGAAATTGAACAAATGAATTTATCTCGGCGGTTGGAGAAGGCATCTTCATCTGGAGTATTTAATAATGTGAATGAGATTTCCGTTGAATCTGCCGATGAGGAGGACGTGATGCTACAGAATCGTAATAAAGCAATGGACCGAATTCTCGCATTGTGTCCCACAGAAGAAACTGACTTTAGCAGTTCTTCGAAAAGAATGCGTGAAAATTTAGATCCGGTCACACCATCGAAAAGTTTAACAAGGGGTTCAACCTCGAAGCCTAGCAAGTGTACTAGTGGTTCTTCGAGTTATTACGACTATATTTTTGTCGATGATAGACCTGACGAGTAAGTAATATGAGTTTTGATTTAATTCCAACAGTTTTTTCTCCTAATTTATTCGTTTCTTTTCTTAGAGAAATAATATCATCTTGCAACAAAATCTATGTGTCTCGTTTTGAGATGAAGTCCTTAGCTTCTTTAACGAAAATTAAAAATGGGGTATGTATAGATAGTATATTTCTTCTTAGATGCCATCCATGTTTACTTCGATTCCATCGCTGACATTTTTACTAATTTATTCAGATTGTAGGCGTTGTCTCTGCTCTTTCCACCGCGGAGGAACGGAAAAGAACCTCCAATAAAGCTAATGTATGGTTTTTACCAATAAGGATAACGGTGAGTGAGCATTTTATTCTTCAATACATATGCATTAACAATTTTCTCGTTTGTTTGTCCTTCGTAATGTATTAATTGATGTGTATGTAGAAAGAAATGTTACCTACATCCGACAAAAAGCTTCATGAAATATAGAAGAAGTGCAAATATTTTCAGGATTACATGGAATCTTTAAGCACTTGTAACGAGGTACTAATGTATTTATGTTTAAATATTAATCCTAATTTTCTGAAAATTTACTAATTTGTTTTACCTAATTAATCCTGATTCAGATATACATACCCATTCTTTTGGACGGACACTATACTCTTGCAAGAGTTCTGGTTAAAACAAGGACTGTTGAAATTTGGGACTCACTTGCATCTAAAGATGATCCGATTCAAAACAAATCAGTCATAAAAGAAATAGTAAGCTCATATTCATCAATTTTTATGAATTGGGTACAAGATACGCGGTATACTAATATATATTGTATTATGGTAATTGTAGCTTTCAAATTTGGATCTCTTTCTCGAAGAAGAGATTTTGAAGTTGAGAGATGCTAGGTTCAGCTTTTTTACTTTTGCAATAAAACGTCGTTCTTATGTTCCCCATCAAGGCAATTTAGTTGATTGTGAGATTTTTGTAATTGCATTCATGAAAGACCGATGTAGTCTAGACTACCGTTCTCTCAATATAAGTCTGAAAATATGTCGTCAAAAACTTATACTTTTTAGAGCAATATTTTTGATGTTATGTTTGTTATATGCAGTTTGATGCGGGAATGGAAAGACGCAAAGCTGTTGAACGGATTACAACTTCAGAGCACAATGAAGTACTATCCAAGTTGCTTATATAATATTATTAAGCAGAAATGAGTCCAATCTGAAATGATTGAATATGGAAGACGATAATTTTTTTTCTTCTTCTTTTATATCTAATGTGTTATGTTCATTTGTTTTGTTGAGTTGTAATGACATTTTTGCCAAACGGCTTCGATTCTTTTTTATTAAGCAGAATCATTTTTGCCCTTCTAATTAATATAATTAAGCAGAAAGAAGTCCAAACGGTTTCGATTCTTTTTGCCCTTCCATCGAATGACATTTTTGCCCTTCTAATTAATTCAAAACACCCCCGAACCCTTTTATTAGAAAAAAATGGTTTCGATTCTTCCTCTTCTTTCATACTCCACTTTGTACTCAAACCTAGGTCATTCATCTCCAAAATCTTCAAATCTTCCTCCCCATTCGCAATCTTCACACCATGTCGACATCAGCGACAGAATCATCACCGGCAGCATCACCAATTAGAGAAGATGCACCAGTTGCAGAAAATCCAAAAGGAAAAGACGGAGAACAACCGAAACCCTATTCTAAGAAAGTTGCACAGAAGAAAAAGGGAAAAGATGCTAAACAAAAAGAAGTGCAAGAAGAAGTGCAAACATAAGGTATAACTTTGAGTTTATGTTTGCAAATTCTGTATATATTACACGGAGAATGATATTCTCCGTCATAAAACGCATTTGAATGTTCATTCTTCTCGACAAATTACACTGGGAATGCCATTCTCCGTGTAAATTAAATCAATAATATCATTCTCCGTTTACTTTAACGGAGAATGGCATTCTCAGTGTTAAAACACATGAGAATGCTATTCTTCGTGTTAATTTAAACGGAGAATGCTATTCTCCGTGTAATTTGAAACGGAGAATTCTATTCTCCGTGTTAAATTAAACGTAGTATGGCATTACAAGAGTTAAAACGAAAGAGAATGCTATTCTCCGTGTTTTTACAAACGGAGAATAGCATTCTCCGTTTCGAATTACACGGAGAATATCATTCCCAGTGTTAAAACGATTGAGGATTCTATTCGCCGTTTAATTCTGAACGAAAAATGGCATTCTCCGTGTAACTTGAAACGGAGAATAACATTCCCAGTGTTAAAACACATTAGCATGTTCATTTTTCGTTTTATTTTAAACGGAGAATGGCATTCTCCGTGTCATTTGAAACGGAGAATGTTATTCTCCGTGTTGACTTACACGGAGAATGCCATTCCCAGTATTAAAACGATTGAGAATGCTATTCTCAGTTTAGTTTGAAACAGAGAATGACATTCTCCGTGTTAATTTACACGGAGAATGTCATTCCCAGTGTTAAAACCCATAAGAATGGTCATTCTCCAACCTAATTTTTTGTTTTTTTTTATTTGTAGAAAAAAATCTGTCAGGAATAAGGAATCAAGACTTTTCCGTTCTACCTTCAAGCCAATGCTAAATCTTATGGAGGTGGTCAATGAAGATGTTGGCCGTTTACTTGAGCCAGTTATTAATTCCTTGAAGAATACCGGTTTCTGGAATTTTGTCGATATTTTCTACCAAAAAAGAGTCCACGTTTCCGAATTGGCCAAGGTAACGGAAGGGCTTGAGAATTTAATTATAAGTTACAGAGAAGAAGAAGATGGCGTCGGGTGCTTTGAATTGAGCACCACTGTTAAAATTGCGCCAAGTGTCGACGATATGGCAGTCATCTTCGGTCTACCGCTGATTGAAGAAAGCGATAATGATGTTATTTACAGAAGATTGATAATGGAAAAACATCAGCAGCCCACACCACCAGTATCATTGAGCCTGTGTTGAGATCACTTCACAAGATTGCTGGCTAATTCTAAGGGCAAACACTCAGAAGTCACGAATAAGGAAGTGGAAGATAAGTTCTTTGAATTGTTACGACGGTTTCGTGGCCGAGATAACGCTGTTAATCCAGATGATTTGGCCAAGCTAATAATCTTCCACTTGTTCCAAATAGTATTCTTCACAAAGTCTGGCGGTTCAAATTTGTCGTACAGATTCTTGGCCTTGGTAGACAGTGTGGACGTCATCAACAGTATATGCTGGCCAAGGTTAATCCTGGCATATGTAATGGATAGCATAAAGAGGATTAGAAACAAAACTGAACAGGGGAATTACTCAATGGCTTACTTCAAATTGGAAGGTTGCACAATATACTTCCTCTATTGGTTTGCAGAATATAGTACATTTGTGGAAAGGAAGTTCGACCCAATTCCTGATTACCCAAGATTTTTCACATGGAATGGGTACGAAATCTCAAACTTCCTCAAGGCCGAATATCACAACAACTTGAGATCGAAGATGATATTCGAAGATCTGGTTATACCTGTTGGGGAAGAAGAATGGCACAAAGAAGATGAGCCACCTATAGAAGAAGTTGAAAAAAAGGCAGAGGAAGAACACCAAGAAGGAGGTGGGGATAATTTTGATGAACAACGGATACCACAATATGATGAAATGGGCGCTGTGATGGACGACTCAGCACATGAATTGGAGGATTTAAGAAGACATCATTCTGATATTCTTGCGCATAATGAAGAGCTCAAAGAAAAGTTAAAAGAGATGGAGGCACAATGAGCGCAGTTACGTGCAGCCAACCTTGAGAACGAGAAACTCAAAAAAAAACTGAAAGAGCTCAAGGCACAAGAAGCGCAACAACGTGCAGTCAACGTTGTGATGCAGGGCTCTGTGCATGAACTGGAGGATTTAAGAAAGCAGAATTCTGTTCTTATTGCAGATAATGCACGACTCATCGACAATGTTGCAGAGCTACATACACAAGGTAAAATCTTTTCTATTTCAAATTTCTGATTTGTAATCTTCCAGGAGAATGGCCATTCTCCGTGTATTATAACACGGAGAATGGCATTCTCCGTGTTATTTGAAACAGATAATTGTTATTCTCTATCATTTCGATACTGGGAAGGTTATTCTCCGTGTTATATTACACGGAGAATGTCATTCTCCGTATTAGATTCACATCATACATTTTATTGTTGTTTGTTTTATTTCAGTACAAACAATCGAGCAACTCAGAGAAACAAATAAAAGGCTCGTTAATGAGAAAAGGGAGCTTCAAAATAAAGTTGAATCGTTGAATATTGAAGCCATTGAAAAGGATGCAAAAATCGATGATCTCCAAGCCATTGTTGTAGCATTGCAACATGAGGAGATTCAAGCAGCTGCTAAACTTGCTGCTCCAAAAGAAGCCAAAAGAAGAGGAGGATCGGGGGGAAAGAGGTTCAGAAAACCATCAGTGCCATTAGCCGTTGAAGAGGTTACTCCCTTGGAAAAGAATACAGTTAGAGAGGCTAATAAAAGCGGAAGATTAATGCCGCTCCAAAATCCGGAGAAGACGCCAAAATGACTGAATTAAAGAGGAACCGTGTCATACTAAGGGAATGCGATGAACTCTTACTTTGGAAAGATGCGGATGAAGAGCTGAAGAAGCATTACATCGATATCGTAATTCCCAAAAAGAAGTGTCCAGAGTATGAATTCTAAACCCTTTTTTTCTTTTGTTTTTTTAGACTTTTTTCACAATTATGTAATGAGAATCTCTATTAATTTAATCTAAACTAAATTTATGTGCAGTGATATTGTATACTTATTTTCGCCGAAAGAGGGTGAAAATGAAGTTACAGTCCAGTTGTCGGCAATAGACCTGCTAGACATACTCAACTATGAAGACATGGAGACTGGCATACTGAACCTAATAATAAGGAAGTTGAGAGAAATTTAAGGCATTAAAAGAAGGTATGCCCCATCAAGTTCAAAGGACGTGCCATTGAACCAGAAGCAAAAGCCGGCGCCCCAAACATTAAAACATAAGTGGTCTGCATTCTTGATGCCCCACACATTGGTAAGAATCCAAACAGAATAATCCATATTCATGTGTACACCGATAAAAAATGACAGAAAAAAATTACTCATGATATTGTGTTTTGTTTTTGGGAAACAGAACATCGTTGAACGTGCCATTGAACAGAAGCAAAATCTGGCGCCCTTGAAACTTAAAAAACAGATGTAGAAGACTTCGTCATGGGTTTGGAGGATGACATAGAGTTGCTATTCATCCTACTCTTTAATGTATCCATCAGACACTATACTCTGCTCACATTCAACTTTATCTCCTACGACTGGACACACTACAACTCCTTGAGGCAAACCATGTACGAAAAGGGCAAGGCGGATGCAGAATTAATAAAGAAGACCTTAGAGCCTATCGTCAGGAGAAAACTTGATATGATGAGGGAGAGATGCCCGGCGAAGATGGAGTATGAGAGCAAAGTGCTGAATTGTTCTCCAAATTGCCCACAACAACAGGCACCCAACTGCCTCTTGTACACGACATATTATATGAAGAGGTTGATGACTACTCCCTTCGAAATACCGGAAGGAAATGACGATGACACTCACCAGAAGATTATAATGATGTGGTTGGTATGGGCTAAGAAGTTGCTTTCAAGCGAAAATGTAACACGAACCTAGCAATGACATTATAAAAACAACAATTAATGTAATTATGTAATTGGACAAGGAACTTATGTCTTTTATAAGCTCTGTCTTTATAATAAAATTATTTTTGATTACATTTAAATTGTCAAAACCACGAAAAGTTTGACTTTTATTTACATATGAAAGTCTGAACTACTACATAAAATCCTACTACCAAGAAAAAGTTGAATAAGACGGAGAATGACATTCTTTGTGTCATTTGAAACGGAGAATGCTATTCTCCGTGTTGAATTAGACGGAGAATACCATTCCCAGTGTTAAAACGATTGAGAAATGATATTCTCCGTTTAATTTGAAACGGAGAATGACATTCTCCGTGTTAAATTATACGGAGAATGTCATTCCCAGTATTAAAACTCATAAGAATGGCCACTCTCCGTTTTAATTAACTCGGAGAATGATCATTCTCCATTTCAAATTAAATGAAGAATGGCTATTCTCTGTTTTATATCGATGGAGGACAGTTGACAGAATCCTTTTCCGTTTGGTCTGCTCTGTCTTTTCTAATAAAATCATTTTTGGGCAAGAAACTTCTGTCTTTTATAATGGTCTGCTCTGTCTTTTATAAAAAAAAAAATCATTTTTGAATTACATTTACATTATCAAAACCACGAAAAGTTTGACTTTTATTTACATATGAAAGTCTGAACTACTACATAAAATCCTACTACCAAGAAAAAATTGAATGTGAGCTGCGTGCACGATAAAGTGAATTCCTTTGCAAGGTCCTCTGCCTCAAGGAATTCCTTTGCAAGGTCCTTTGCTCTCAAGGAATTCCTTTGCTTCTGGTCCTGTGCCTCAAGGAATTCATTTGCTTCTGGTCTTGAGGCAAATCACTTCATCGTGCATCGTCGAAGTTCCTGTGGCTCTTCCAGCAAGGGACCTTGCAAAGGAATTCCTTGAGGCACAGGACCAGAAGCAAAGGAATTCCTTGAGGCACAGGACCAAAAGCAAAGGAATTCCTTGAGAGCAAAGGACCTTGCAAAGGAATTCCTTGAGGCAGAGGACCTTGCAAAGGAATTCACTTCATCGTGCATCGTCAAATTAATGGAACTCGTTGAGGCAAAGAAATTCCTTGAGGCAAATTACTTCATCGTGCATCGTCAGAACATAGGAACCGTTGGATGACTCCTTGAGGCAAATCACTTCATCGTGCATCGTCGGAGTTCCTATGGCTCTTCCAGCATAACAAAAACTGGGCCGCGACGATCCCGGACCCAGTAACCAACATCATGACACATAGTCGATGAAGTGGACGAACATAAAAACTCGGCACATCTCAGTCTTCTGATGAAGTGCACGAACACGAAACACCGTGCATCGTCAGAGCAAATCACTTCATCGTCAACGTACCAAGGAGGAGCTTGAGAGAGGAACTCCTTGAGGCAAAGGAACTCCTTGAGGCAAAGGAACTCATTGAGGAAAAGGAACACCGTGCATAGTCAGAGCGAATCAACGTGCGGGCGCTTCGACAGAGTGTGGGTTGTCAATCAACCCAAACCCTGGGGCTCTTCCAAAAACCAACATCATGGCACACAGTCGATGAAGTGTACGAACACGGACAGTCCACTAGGCACATCTCAGTCTTCTGAAGGACTTCACCCCTAAAGTTTCTTCGAACGAGGAGATCGACAACCAAGAGAAAAGCGCCTTGCCAAGGCGGGGGATCGGTAGAGTCCATCTCCACAAGAAAAACTAAGTGACACGAGAACAAACTCTCCCTACACTACTGCCATTTATAGAAAATGAACAACTCGAACTCATGCGCCAAGTGGCAGTCACTTCGAATTCAATTCAGTTAATTTGCAGTAATACCAATACATCTGCCCTTTCTCAAGTAAAGCTAAGTAAGACTAGGACAAACTCTCTCAACTACTGCTATTTATAGGCAAGGAACAACTCGAACTCATGCGCCAAGTGGCAATCACTTCAAATTCAATTCAATTAATTTGCATTAATACCAATGCATCTGCCCCTTCTCAAGTAAAGCTACGTAAGACTAGAACAAACTCTCCCAACTACTGCCATTTATATGGCATTAATACCAATAAATCTGTCCCTTTGAATTCTGCCAAGTCAACACCATTCTCCGTGTACTAATGCACCCAATTGATGGAGAATTATAAAAAAAGTTGATTATTAGAGCATCCCCAACCTATTGTGAGCATCTGCCCCTTCAAAATGACTTTTATATATATTGGAACTAGAAGAAGTGAAAAAGTTGTATTGGAAGTTGAAAACGAAAGAGAATGTTATTCTTCGTGTTTTTATAAACGGAGAATAGCATTCTCCGTTTTGAATTACACGGCGAATAGCATTCCCAGTGTTAAAACGATTGAGGATTCTATTCTTCGTTTTATTTGGAACGGAGAATGACATTCTCCGTGTATTTGAAACGGAGAATAACTTTCCCGTTTAAATTAAAACGATTAAGGATTCTATTCACCGTTTATTTCAGAACAGAGAATGGCATTCTTCGTGTAACTTGAAACAGAGAATAACATTCCAAGTGTTAAAACACATTAGAATGTTCATTCTCCGTTTTAATTTAAACGGAGAATGACATTCTCCGTGTCTTTTGAAACGGAAAATGCTATTCTCCGTGTTGAACTACACGGAGAATGCCATTCCCAGTATTAAAACGATTGAGAATGCTATTCTCTGTTTAATTTAAAACGGAGAATGACGATGAGCTTGATGAGTACTCCCTTCGGAATACCGGGAGGAAATGACGATGACACTCACCAGAAGATTACAATTATGAGGTTGGTATGGGCTAAGAATTTGCTTTCAAGCGAATATGTAACACCACCAACCTAGCAATGACATTGTAAAACAACAATGTAATTATGTAATTGGGCAAGGAACTTCTGTCTTTTATAACGTCTGCTCTGCTCTGTCTTTTATAATAAAATCATTTTTGAATTACATTTACATTGTGAAAACCACAAAAAGTTTGACTTTTATTTACATATAAAAGTCTGAACTACTACATAAAATCCTACTAACAAGAAAAAAGTTAAATGTGAGCTGCGTGCGGGCATCGTCAGAGCAAATCACTTCATCGTGTATCGTCAGAGCAAAGGTGCTCCTTGAGGAAAAGGAATTCCTTGAGGCAAATCACTTCATTGTGCATTGTCAGAGCATAGGAACCTTTGGATGACTCCTTGAGACAAATCACTTCATCGTGCATCGTCAGAGCAAAGGAACTCACTGAGGCAAAGGAGTTCCTGTGGCTCTTCCAGCATTACAAAAACTGGAATGCAATCAAGGAGTCAAAGGAACTCCTTGAGTGCCAAGGAATTCCTTGAGACAAAGGAACTCCTTGAGGCAAAGGAACTCCTAGAGGCAAAGGAACACCGTGCATAGTCAGAGCGAATCAACGTGCGGGCGCTTCGACGGAGTGTGGGTTGGCAATCAACCCAAACCCTGGGGCTCTTCAAGTAACCAACATCATGGCACACAGTCGATGAAGTGCACGAACACAGACAGTCCACTAGGCACATCTCAATCTTCTGAAGGACTTCACCACCAAAGCTTCTTCGAACTAGGAGATCGACAACCAAAAGGAAAGTGTCTTGCTAAAGCGGGGAATTGGTAGAGTTCATCTCCACAAGAAAAGCTAAGTGAGACGAGAACAAACTCTTCCTACACTACTGCCATTTATAGGCAAGGAACAACTCGAACTCATGTGCCAAGTGGCAGTCACTTCAAATTCAATTCAATTAATTTGCATTAATACCAATGCGTCTGTCCCTTCTCAAGTAAAGCTAAGTAAGACTAGAACAAACTCTCCCAACTACTGCCATTTATAGGCAAGGAACAACTCGAACTCATGCGCCAAGTGACAGTCACTTCGAATTCAATTCAATTAATTTGTATTAATACCAATGCATCTGCCCCTTCTCAATTAAAGCTAAGTAAGACTAGAATAAACTCTCCCAACTACTGCCATTTGTATTGGAAGTTGAAAACGAAAGAGAATGCTATTCTTCGTGTTTTTATAAACGGAGAATAGCATTCTCTGTTTTGAATTACATGGAGAATAGCATTCCCAGTGTTAAAACGATTGAGGATTCTATTCTCCGTTGAATTCGAAACGAAGAATGGCATTCTCCTTGTAATTTGAAACAGAGAATAACATTCCCGTTTAAATTAAAACGATTGAGGATTATATTATCCGTTTAATTTGGAACGGAGAATGGCATTCTCCGTGTCATTTGAAACGGAGAATAACATTCCCAGTGTTAAAACACATTAGAATATTCATATTCCGTTTTAATTTAAACGGAGAATAACATTCTCCGTGTCATTTGAAATGGAGAATGTTATTCTCCGGGTTGAATTACACGGAGAATGTCATTTTCAGTATTAAAATGATTGAGAATGTTATTCTCCGTGTACTGATGCGCCCAATTGACGGAGAATTATAAAAAAAAGTTGATTATTAGAGCATCTCCAACCCTATTGTGAGCATCTGCCCCTTCAAAATGAGTTTTATATATATTGGAACTAGAAGAAGTAAAAAAGTTGTCTTGGAAGTTGAAAAAAAAGTAATTGTATTGTCTTCTCAAACTTTTGCATTGGAGAACATATTTTTATCTCATTGTCTTGTGTGAATGACATCTTGTCACATAGGAAAGACATTGTCTTAAGTCAACGACGTTTCATTTGATTCCACTTGCTCTTTGTCGATATTTTGCTTCCATACTTTACAATTACGAAAATCGTGACCCGATTTTTTACAAACTCTACAAATTCTAGTCTTCGGGATAGTCTGACTTACTTTAGGCTGACTAGATTTCCCTTGAGAAGGCCTTCCTTTTGTTGCTACCGGATTTGGCTCTTTAAAAGATTCATGCACTCCATGAACTGCATCAGCTACCATTTGTTCTTCTTCACCAATATCGGTCACCATTTTTTTCAACTCCATCAGAATAGACGACATCAACTCCGTTCCCTTCTCTTGAATTTTGCTTGATTTTTTATAATAATACGTAAACAGATTAACTTGTTCATTGATACCAGCATACCTTCTGCTCTCAATACTGTCTGGGTGGATGAATCTTCTTTTTGTGCCAGGTTCGGAAAGATAACTCTCTTTGCAATCCTTGAGCCAACGAGTTTTAATCAAGTTATTTGAAATATCTCCAATTTGCAATCTCTTCATTGCTGAAAAAATATGCCTACAAGAATCCCCTTGGTCTCCAACCACAAGCAGTCACATTTTATGATGTTGTCGGCTCGATCAAATGTAACCTTCCGGTTGACACTGTTTGGTGACATATACTTTTGGATAGTGCAAACTTCTGCCTCTCCATCGATGTGAAGGTGGAGAATAGTATATTTATCAGAATGTGTGATTTTCTTCCTTACCTCTATGAATACCGTTTTAGTGTAAATTGCGGCAAATTTATCTTCTATTTCGGCCATGCTAGTTTGTTTCACAGCTGGTGTTGAAAGTTCATCAGTGACATGCTTACTTATCTGGTCGTAACGTAAGGCTGCCAAACCGTGGTCACAATTTTGAAGGACCTTCCATAGTGGCAGCTTCTCATTCAAAAATCTTTTCAGAAATGCGTTCATAGATTCACATCTATTTATTGCAGTAGAACCACCAAAATAATTTTTACGTAGGAATGTGTCCGCCCATCGCTCCCTCGTTCTGTACAATGTAGTGGTCCACTCATTGTTCTCTACATTATAATCCCTTAGCATCTGCTGCCAACGGTTTTCAAATTCTTCGACTGAATAGTACCTGTTTAGAAAACATAGATAGTAACTAAAGTTTTAATATTGTAACAACAACATACTTCAAAGTAAAGTAGCAAGTGTGCGATGTACCTTTTAATCATCAGACTCAATTCATTTACAAAACCCTTTCGGTGCACATGTTTGGCTGCATTGTTTAGGATATGCCATGAGTACGTTCGATGAACTACTCTGGGCATCAAATCCTCAATTACTTTATTCATGGATCTGCAACCATCCGTGAGAACTGTCACCGGTAATTTGCCATTCATACACTCTTGGAATTTTTCTAAAACCCAAGAATATGTCTCTGCAGTCTCATTATGGATCATTGCAAACCCAAACACATAAGTCATTGCATGTTTGTTTGTACCCACTAGAACCACCAACGGCATTTGACTTCTATTTGTTTTATATGTAGAATCAAATGCTAGTGAATCTCCAAATAATTCGTAATCGAATCGACATGCACCGTCAGCCCAAAAGAGATGGGTCAATCTGAAATCTTCGTCTACCTTGTACGCGTAGAAGAAATCTGGGTCAATGCCCTCCTTAGATTGAAGCAATGTAAGTATTGTCGTAGCATCAACATCGTCTAGTGCTCTACTATCTTGAGCTAGAGCGTTGTATAAATCCTTTTTCGTCCATCCAACCTTATCCCAGCCACCTTTCTGGTGGACAATTAAATTCCATATCTCTCCAGTCCCCATCCCTGATTGCTTCATAAGCTTAGCTTCCAACTCAGCGGGTGATATCTTACGATGGGATCTCAAAAAAACTGTTTCATAATCATTCGCCAGGCTATGGTTGTGAAGTACATAAAATTTTTTGACGACCCACAGCTTTGTAGAATTGGTATACCCAATACGAAAAATTACTTTACAACCACTTCTGCTTTCACTTCTTGGCTCACGAACCCTGTTAGAAGCTTCATTGTATTTCTTCTGTCTGAATTCCGCATTCGAACAACACCAACTACGGACCATCATCATCCCAGATTTGTTTTTCTTTACTTCGTTCTTTCTAATACTGAAACCAAATACTTTTGAATATATCCGGTAGAATGTCTCTGCTTCTTCAATAGAGTTGAACTGTAAGCCAACAATATCTTCTTCTAAGAGTTGTTTTGGAGCTTTGTTAATGTTGGCAGACTGCAATATTTTTTTCATCGTCGCTGCATCGAAATTCAATGGAGATTCACCGTCGTCCCTAAGAACAGAATAAAACAAAATAAATATGAGAAATAAATGTAAAAATATAATGCATTTCTTAAATCCATTAGAAAGGGTGATGCGAAATAATATTTTGTTGTTTGCGTTGATGTCGTTGTCATCGTTATGATGCATTCTTTCGTTGTTTTCTTCATCTTGTTCTTTACTGTCTCCTAAGTTAACAGCTTCCAAACTTTGCTTATCATCCAAATCATCTGACAATGCTCTTGAAAGGAAGCTTTCTTTATCGACTAAATCTTCCACACGACGATCAGTTTCTCCATGTGACGTCGCCATTGAAGAAAATAGAGTGTGTTAGAAACCAACAGAAGAAACGAAGGACAAGAAACAATACAAGAAGAAAGAGTAATGTTATTCGTACCTCTAAATTGTCCCTCTAATATATAGCCCTCCTTATGTGGCATCTGATGTGGCATGTTAAATAATATTGTGTGTCATCTGACATGACTGATAACATGGCAAATTTTAACCCAAAAATTAACTACCCAATTTTGTCCATATTAATTTAACGTTAATATCAATGTTAATTTAATGTTAATATTCATTTATGTTAATATTAATATTAATATTAATATTAATGTTAATGCTAATGCTAATATTAATATTAATATTAATATTAATATTATTGTTAATGTTAATAATAATATTAATTTTAATGTTAATGTTAATGTTAACATTAATTTTAATGTTAATTTTTATTTTTATTTTATTTTAAAAAAAATTTGCCACGTCAGCTGCCAGATCGACATATCACGTCAGCTGCCGAATAAGGAGGGACAGTTTGAAAGTACAATTTGGAGGTACAATTAGCATTATTCAGAAAGAAACAACTTCCAGCAAGGCAACAACACAACCTTTTCGTCTTCCTTGTACCTCCGCCACGTGGCCCTCTTTTGATGGCTTATGAAAATCTTGAGTGATTCTAGAAGCAAGCATAATTTTAAGGAAACAACTTCCAACAACACAACTTTCTCGTCTTCTGGGTACATGAATTATTAAATTGTGTAGCTAATAACGCATGAGGAAGCATGCAACAGCATTCTCCACGTGGCCCTCTTCTGTAGGATAACGCATGCAGCAGCATTTAATGCTACGCAACCCTATTGTCTTGTTATGTGTTGTGTATCCTATGTGGCATGAGGCACAAGACAAAATCTTGTATAGGTGGCAAGATTATTTTCAAAAATGACAATAAAAGTTTTAAAAGTCATCTCCAATGCAAAAGTATTGAGAAGACAATACAAAGTAATTTTTTACAACTTCCAAGACAACTTTTACTCTTCTAATGATATGGTATTAGTGTTTATTATTAAATTGTATAAGATAATGCATGCAGTAGCATTTAATGCTACGAGATCTGTTGTGTAATTATTTCTAATGATATGGTATTAGTGAACACAACCTGTGAGAGAGAACCCGAGAGAGAGAGAGAGAGAGAGAGAGAGAGAGAGAGTGGAAGACGGGATAAAGAGAAAGGATCGAGCTCGACTAGATTTTAAACTTAAAATTCAATTTTTGATTTTCATTACTAATAACTAGTTCGCACGTACGAGTTTAGACGAACACTAACCGAGCCCGAGCAACGTGACATCAGCTAGGTTTCTAATACCGTGGCATTCCTGTTAATTTAAAATTTACAATATTATTGAAACTAATATTAATACTAAAATTTAAAATAGTTTTTTATTTAACATTTACTTCAAACTAGTTAAAGTTAAAATTGCATTCTTTTTTATTTAAAATGTACAATATTATTGGAACTACAATTAATATTAACATTCACTTGTCCCATAGTTTAAGTCGTATTTCACTGCTTGTGGCTTAAGTCTATGCACCCAAAGAACTTGATTGTTCAAGTCGAACGCGTGCACAACACGTTCCCTCGATGCAAAGCTTGACGTAGCCCTTGCTTGTCAAGTCGTTGCACGAACACGTTAGAAAAGAGTTTTATTTGGCTATCGAAGTTATAGCAAGCACCGTCCCCTGTTGTCTGCGAACCTAATTTGCGATCGCATAAGGCATAGTCATAAGGTAATCCGAGATAGCCGTTCCATACATTACACACATTAAGTAAATAAAACTTTGAGATAGTCGTTCCATACATTGACACACATCCCTCAATATACAATAAAGTACTCCATTGACCTGGAATGGAGGGACGCTGAGCCATCTTCCTTAGACAATTGAGAGTCTTCAAAAGTGGAGTTACGGGACAAGTCTTCGACGCACGGCCGAAGCTTCAAAATCACGAGCGTCACCGAGCTAGTTAGCTATCTATTATGTGATCTTTCTAACCATCCTGATCAATTAGTATGTCAACATGTTTCAAGGCAAGCATATGAATTTGTAAGCATTAAGCAGCTATCATATTCATCCCGTGTCACGTGCATTTGTTAAGCAGTGAAAGGGTATGAAGGTCACTGGCAATGTCAAGCCATCACGGACTATAGCTGGGTTAGACGACGACCCTTTTGTGACAGGTAGCGAGCTCTTGTAATGCTTGTGGTCCGTATTACGTATTTCTGGAATACGTGTACGTATTTTATTCTGTATTTGCATGATTCCTTGTTAGCTTGTATCTTGGCTTGGTTATTTCTTGGCTTGGTTCGGCTTGGCTCGGTTTTCTTTGGTTCAATATGAACCAATGTGAATCCCCTACCTACCACCTCCATTTGTATTTATTAGCCCATTCTTTTCTCTCTCTTCATTTATCATCTTTTTCTTCCCCATTACTCCTTCACCAACCAGAGAGAGAAGAGAGAGGTCTAGGCAAGTGCAACTTGCTTCATGAAGGAACTCTGATTTTATTGCTCCATTCTCTTTTTTACTACATTCTAAAACACTTTAGTACTTGGCTTTTCTAATTTCCATGGCTAGATTCTTGTAGATCTAAGTTTGCATTATTTTTGGATTTCTTGGGTTTTGATCTACTTAATCTTGTTATTTTCGAGTTTTAATGGTTCCATGTTGTAGAGAATTTCGTTCTACCCTATTTTGACCTATGGAAGTTTGGATTTGGGATCTGGATGAAGGTTTTATGGAGCTTGGAAGCTTGGGTTCATGGTGTTCTTCTTCTCTGAAATTTGGGGAAGAAGAACAGTGCTTGACTTGACCGCTTGACAATTCATGCGGCAAGTGATTCAGCCGCATGAGACTTTCAGCCGCATGGGCTGAGTCTCATTCTTAAACCGCATGAGGCCCTTGCGTCCTAGCCGCATAAGTCTGCCTTCATCCTTGGCCGCATGAACACGAATTGAACCTGACCGCATAGGCCCTCAGTTCCTTCTAGCCGCATGGGGTCCCACTTCCCGTCAGTCGCATGTGCGCCTATCACTCCCGGCCGCATGGATTTGCCTTCCTTGACCGCATGAATCTTGTTCCGAGAGCCGCATGAACTCGGGTCCTTCAGCTGCATGCGCACCCGTTCCCCCGCTAGCCGCATGTGCCCCTACCCCGAGAGCCGCATGATCCCGATTAATCCAGTCGCAGGGACTTCTCTTCCGCCAGTCGTATGGACTTTTCCTAGTCTAGCCGCATGGGTTGTTCACCTTCCAGCTGTATGAGACCCGTTTCTTTTGGAATCGCATGCGCCCTCCTGAATTGAGCCGCATGTGTCTTATTCTCTCCTGGTCGCATATGACTTAGCCGCATGGCTTTTTCTATGGCCCTGTATATTGATATTTCATTAGATATTTTACGCCCATTTTATATCCTTACGCCTTTTATCCTGAACTTGATAATCATGGATTTGTTTAATATGTACTTGAGCATGACAAGATAGTGACCCGTAGTGGTGCACTTTGACAAAAAAACCTGACATGACCTGATAGTGGCCCATCGTGGCGCACTCCTGACAAGTACACCTGACATGATTATTCTTGAACAGCTGTTGCGACGGCTACCTGACATGACATGACCTGTATAATAACATGGACACCGTGGGCGATTGTGCTTGTACAAATAAACCAGTCCTGTCTTGCATCATGTCTAGGGAGGGAGCTCCTGAGTACCACGGTCAGGAGTACCTATTGAAATGGACTAAGGTTAATAACTAGATTAACACATTAGTCATGAAGAGATTTCCCAGCTACAGGCAATCCCGTTACCTGGGCGCGCCTGGGATCTGTAGCCTGCCGTCGAGTAGGGCACATTTCCAGCACACTGTCATGTGTTGCACCCTTCAAGCTACTTAAGGGTACATGCGTTTCCTGGACGATGTACCCACCTGAATTCAACCATAATCTTTCGTCCTGGGTAACCTGGATGGTCTGCAGGGCTTGTGGCTGTGGAATAATCTCACTGCATCTTGTTAGTAATTAGGCTTGTGACAACTCTAGTTAGTTAAAGTATCAAGCCGTAATTCTTGCTTGGCCGTGAAATGATTGGATGGAGTCTAACCAGTCTAGTCTTGCCCTGATCCTGTTCCAGACTACTGCATGACCAGAATGCTTGTATTTATTTTACCGATAAATGGTGAGAAACTAAGCTCCGTTCAGACGAAGGGTTACAACCCCGGTCCTTGTTTGGTTTACGGGTTGTAACCTGGATTTCTGAATAGTTCTATGGTTATCTCGTCGTATATCATCCTGATGTATTTTTTTTCTTATTTCCAGTTCTTACTTTATTTTTACTCTTGTGCTGATTACTGGTTTTAGTTCCTAAGTGAAGCTTCCTTTGTGGTACTTGCTCTTTCTGGGATCTGACCCAGCTGGTTTTGTATGGCCAGATTTCGAAGCAGCTCCAGAGGATCTACCGGCATTCCAGCCAGATGGTGACCACTAGACAGAACCCTGGCAACGAGTGGGTTTATTTTGATCTCCCACTTTATTGTAAAAATATTCTTTTGAGGCGTTTAGCCGACGAGCACCTGTTTAGCTCGATTGCACTTACTTACTGTCTGCCTACGGGCTGTAACATGATTGACAGATCCTAGGGTTGATCATGTATGACTAAACTCTTGCTAGTCCTAACATTTTATAACGACTAGCTTCATGATCAGCTGAATATGTAATATTTGGGACGCCTTACTATTGTATATTTAATGATCATACATCTTGTAACATTTACTTACTTGCTTGTGATTGAGACAATAGGCTTGTTCATGACCTTAAGAGACTGCTGGCTTGTAGATAAACCCTCATGTATCTAGACAGCCGTGACCGTATAGCGAGATGGAATCCATTTCAATATACGTAGCTGGCTATGTCTGCCCCCGCTCTCCAGTATTCTGGTTCTGGGGCGTGACAGCTCTGTACGAAAGTTCCCGAATAATCTACGCAGATGTAAGGCTGGCGCTTGCTATACTCGTTCCTTTCGGGCCGAATCGGTCCCTTGGCCTAGGAATGGATTGGTTGAAGGAGCAATACGCAATAATAGACTGCCATATTGGCAGGATTATTTTTGGTATTCCCGGTGAGGCAAAGTTTTCATTTTCCGGTGAGGCAGAGTTTTCACCATCGACTTGATTCCAGGGACGGCACTAGTATCGAAGAGAGTCTACAGGATGGTACCTTCAGAGTTGGAAATCTTGTACAAGATGATTGAAGAACTCAGAACTAAGGGATTCATTCGTGCTAGTAGATCGCCTTGGGGAGCACCGATGCTTCTTGTGAAGAAGAAGGATGGTACGTCAAGATTATGTGTTGATTATCGTACGTTGAACTATATAACAATCAAGAACATGTATCCTCTAGCAAGGATAGATGACTTATTTGATCAGCTCAAGGGAGCGGCTGTATTCTCGAAGATTGACTTGCGGTTAGGGTACCATCAGATCAGAGTCAGAGAGCAAGACATCCCGAAGAAAGCATTCAGATCGAGGTACGGGCATTGAGAGTTCCTTGTTATGCCATTTGGAGCGACCAATGTGCCAGCCGTATTCATGGACCGCATGAATCGTATCTTCATGCCCTATTTGGATCAGTTCATGATAGTGTTCATAGACGACATCTTAGTTTATAGCAAGAGTGGGGCAGAGCATGAGCAGCATCTTCGTGTAGTTCTTTAGATACTCAGGGAACACCAGTTGTACGCGAAGTTCAGTAAGTGCAAGTTTTGGCTGGATCGTATCTCATACTTAGGTCACATCATCACCAGAGGTGGAGTGGAAGTGGACCCCCCGAAGATAGTGGCCATAGAGACATGGCCAGTACCTAGCACCATTGCAGAAGTTCGGAGTTTCCTTTGATTCTATACTATTATGACAAGCATTCATTTACTTCACATATTGATTTTGAAGTAGAGAGACGAGGCGAAGGAGGTCAGCCACTCGCCTTATACTTGCTTCAAGCGAGCGACTGGTTGGCTGCGCTGACGTCGCCTACGCGATCACCTGCAACCGTATAAGCAACTGATTAGAACGCTGTGTAATTCAAGGAATTTCATTATAAATGCGAAGATCGAACACGCAAGTCACGAAAACCTATTGTAAACATTTACGAAAAATGCATTCACGAAGACCAAAGCCAAATCCAAATCAAGTGTGGCATGAATATTAGAGCAACTGGAGGTCTCTCCCGACTTAGCCGCAGAGCCAATCCTTGAGGCCCAACCCGCTGAATATGGGACTTGGTTCCAAAGAAGCCATTCCATAACGTAGAATGGATCTTAATTCAACCGTTTCCGTTCGATCGACTCGGCCGATTCTGATCTATCGGTCCCGACCGAATCGGTAGCGACATTGTTCCTTTCTCGCGCACCCCGTGGACGGAAATGGGGGACGATGTAGGGACGGGGCACTACAACAATCTCAAAGCTCATCATATAAAGTATGACTTGGGCGATGGAAACACTGTAAACATGTCGGGACTGTAGGTCAGCGGCAGGTTTGGACGTGTGAAGATGGACGATGGAAACACTGCACCATGTACCGAGTTTGCACTACAACTTGGTTTCGGTAGGGAGGCTGGCAGATGATGGTTGTCGCAGTCTGTTTGGGGACAAAGATTGGATGCTTGCGAATGGGTTCCCAACAGTTGACTCATCCAAATCAATGGGGACTCCTGTGGCAACAACGACAAAACTTGATAATGGTGAAGACGGTATCTCGATCGACATTCGTAAGTATCAAGGTATGATCGGGAACTTACTCTATTTAGCTACTAGCCGACCCGATATTATGTTTAGTGTTTGTATTTATGCACGATACCAAGCAAACCCGATATTATGTTTAGTGTTTGTACTTGCACTTTCATTAAATATGATAATACTAGGTCTATAAATCTTACGATAAATCCGATTTGTCACTCACGCACGAAATACATTGAGATTGGACACCATTTTCTTCGTGACCATCAACATTGATAATACTAGCTCTATAAATCTCACTTCCATTATTGAAACTAATATTAATGCTAAAATTTAAATTAGTTTTTGATTTAACATTTAAACTTAGATTTAAAAGTAGTTAAAGTTAAAATTCCATTCTTTTTATTTACAATCTACAATATTATTGGAACTAGCATTAATATTAAATCTACATTGGCATTTCAGTTAATTTAAAATTTACAATATAATTGAAACTAATATTAATATAGTAGCATTACCGTTATTTCCTAATAGATTCGTGGGTCACACCCCTCCACGAGCGGGTTACACCCCCAAAACGAGCGGGTTAAATAGCCTTTTCCAAAGAAAAGAACCCATCCGACTAGAGAGAAACAAAGGAGAGAAGAAGAAGAACAGTCGTAATGGAGGGGAGCAAGAGCAAGATCAACTGCAGCAGATCGGTCGTCATTCCTACGGAGATTCTCTCGATGATACTGGTACTGTCGGGGATGCCGGCGGACGAGGTAATGTGCAACGTGGCTCCAATTTGCCGTTCATGGTGGAAGGCGCTCAACGGTCCCTTAGACTATTGGTCCAACGTCGACTTGGTACAGTGGTGCCGGAGGACCAAACAAACCGCTGAGAAGAGTTTGACCGTAAAGAAGCTCGTGGCTCCCAGTAGAGGATATCTACAGTCTTTCTCCGCGTACAAGCTCGACGAAGCAGCCTTCCCTTTTGCATGTTTAAGGCCTGTGAAAAAATTTATTTGGTCTTATTCTAATACTTTTTTTTTCTATTACAAAATTTTACATATACTTTTGTTAATTTCTATTGATGTTTTCCCATTATTATAACACAGTAGGAAATTTCTAAGGGTGCTGCGCATTCCGAAGTGTGACGTGAGTGATAAAACTTTCGTGAGTCACTTGGAGTTTCTTCCGGTGCTGGAAGAACTCGACATTAGCTACTGCCTCTATATCACGTCGACTGGAATATTTTTCGTCGGAAAGTATTGCCACCGTCTGGTCAGGCTGAGGAGGAACATGCCCTCTCCAGATTTCATGCTCAGGAACAGATTCGTGCTGAACACGGAGAACGAGACGGAGGAAAAAGCTGTGGCTGATTCGATGCTGCGTCTCGAGCACCTACAGATGGGATTCGGCATGTTCAATGGAGACACGCTGCGATCTATCATATGCAACTGCAAGGGTCTTCGCGTGCTCGACATACGTGGGTGCTTCAACGTGCACTTCGACGACGACCTCTGGAAAATCTGTGATTTAATACAGACGTTTAAACGACCCTTTGATGATGTAATCCCAGGGGAACCTGGATACGAGATGTATAGTAATTTAGATATCATCAATCATTCCTGGGTGAATGGTTCTTCTAACATTAGCATGCATGCATGTATTTCTTTCTATTTTTCACTAGTCTACATATACGTACTTTGTACGTATTTTAATTAGAATATTATAAAGTCAGTTGTCATTTTTTCGTCTTTTTCAGGTGACTATTTATATGTCAAGAGATTCGAAGTACAATTTTTTTTTTAATTTTTATTTTCTATTGAGACTAATAACTTTTAGAAAATGGTAATGACATAAAAATTTATTACCATTGGAACATAATGTTATATGGAAAAATGAAACTTGTATGCAAACTTTATTCCTTTGACTCTTAAACATAAATGACATGCAAGTTGACATAATAACATCATGTTTATAAATATTCAAGGGTATTTTAGGAATTCAAAAGTTTCACCACCAAATTTTCTTATTATATAGTAGAATAGATATAAAAACGTATAATATGAATTTTATCCAATTATAGTTAAATACGCTTCTAACTCATTTGGTTAAGGTGCAAGGTGCAAGGTGCAAGGTATTTTTTTGAGTTCGTTTTCTCCATTTTGACAAAAATTTTCTTTTGTCAACAATTTTTTACATGATTAATTTTTTTAAATAAAATGGACTGTGATATAATGACGCCTAAGACGGCTCACTTTTGAGCCGTTTTGAAACCTCATTATATAGTGGAAGATATGATATCAGTATCTTAACATTAATACAACATCTTAGTGTAATCATATCCAAGAGATTTCGACATTTCCCAACACAAATTTTACCTTCTTCAAAATGAATTTTGACGGTGCAAATTCCACTCATATTAGTGGTATCAGTGCCATTCACCATAATTAATGGTGATCGATACGAAAATATTGGTTTCTTTTTCACAACCCTTTAAAATCTATTTATACAGCCAAACTATTCATCTTTACCAACCTTCAAAACCAATTTATATAGATTCAAAACAAAACTAAACAGCCAAACTATTTAAAATTTACAACCCTACAGAACAGTCTCAAATGTACCATTCTCCGTCCTAAATGTACCATTCTCCGTCCTATATGTACCATTCTTCGTCCTAAATGTACCATTCTCCGTCCTAAATGTACCATTCTCTGTCCTAAATGTACCATTCTCCGTGTTAGAGGAACGGAGAATGGCCATTATCCGTCCCAAATTGTTCCATACTAAGTTAAAAGCATATAATAGCACCCAAACAATGTTAACAATAGAAAAATTCTACAGAACCCACACACCAGACTCGAACCTAGGCCTTCCATGTAAAAGCCAAACAGCACAACCAACTAAGCTTGGAATTAGAAGAGTCACTGAAGGTCATTGAATATCTCCAACTTCCAATAAGGAATAAGAAATTGAATATCCCCAACTTCCAATAAGGAATAAGAAGAGTCGGTTAGAAATGTGTATATATATATATACATAGGGGTCCCATTCATTTGAGTAGGTTGCACATTTAACATGGCTCCAAAAAGATCATCTGGTTGGGAACCATGGCCAGAGTCTTCTTCCGGTCGTCACCGAACCTCTCCGCATGGAGCACCCTCTGCGCCACCTCCGGCCCATGACTGGCTGGCAGCGGCTGCGGACTTCCTGACCTCCTGCGGGTTGCACTGGAGGTCATCGCTCGACCTCTTCATCCAGCGCCCAACTTTGACCTGTTGCCGATTACTCCGGAGGAACGGGATTCTCTGGAGAAGAGGGAAGGGTTTCGTCGCCTGTGCCATAGGGCGGGTGTGCGCACCCCGCAAGACTTTGCGGAGATCCTCCGCGAGGCTAGTGAGGGGTAGACCTCTTTTTTTCTTTTTCTTTTTAGTTTTTTACAGTTTTTTTTCCTCCTCTTGTATCCTTCGCCGGAGAATGTTCCGACGACGAAGCTGGGATTTAATGCAATATAATATTTTGTTAACTCAATTTGGTTTCGGCTACAAGCGACTAACTATTTTATCTATTTTTTAATTAACAAATCTTGTTACGTCAAATCCATATATCAGCGACGATATCCCCATCAATGACTTGTTACGTTATAGAATTGATTATGCTGCCAGCGTCAATCTTGCCGTCAAATTCAATCTTAAATATGATTACAAAGTAAACTAGAGAACAACTTTGAGTGTTTCAATTTTACTCTTTTCAAGTACATAGTCTTGTTACCAAGTCGTCAAACGTGAAAAATTCGGGATGGCAAAAATATGCGCATAGAATGGCTCAATGCAAAAAAAATACGTTCAAAAATTTAATCAAATATTAGAAAATGGAAATATTGAGATTAGAAACTTCACATTCTTAAATATCTTGTCAATTTTTGTTAATTAAACATGTTTCCACCACATTTTTTGTGCCAAATTTTTCAATAATTTATACGGAACACGTGGATATATACTAGTAATAATAGTAATAAATTTAATTTTGGAAAGTAGTTTTTAAAATTAGGGTCTCAAAATCCCAAAGGTTTATGTAGTGATTTCACATGGATATATACTAGTAATAATAGTAATAAATTTAATTTTGGAAAGTAGTTTTTAAAATTTAATAGTAATAAATTTGACCGTCTTATACTAGTAATAATAGTAATAAATTTAATTTAAGACTCAAAAATATTCTAATTTTTTCCACTTTCCAAAGGTCATATAAGACGGTCGAATTTTTTCTCTTCTTCTCTCAAACCCTCTTCCTTCTCCCAAACCCTCTCCCAAACCCTCTTCTTATCAAAATGTCGGCGAAGAAACAACGACCGTCTCCGAAGGAGAAGAATCCACAATGGGATGTGATACAGGCCCGAAGGACAGAACTTGCAAGGGCGGCAAAAGCCAAGATTATGGTCGCTAGGGCAGAGGCCGAAAGGGCAGCGACGGAAGCAGCGGCGGCGGCAGCAACGATGAAAGCGGAGGCGGCAGCCAATCCACCTGCAAAAAAGGCTAAAAAACCTCATTGCTCGATAAAGACCGAAAAATCTATCTTCGATACAGAGTCGTCGAAAGACTCAACTTATGAAGATCGAAGGCTAAGGTAGCAACGGGTACAGAGTCATCAGCGTACTCTGAGGATTTTGAATCCTCATCAGAAGAGGAAAATGAAGAAGAAGAGCAATCATAAAATAAGTCCCAGGATGGAGAGGAGATAAAAAATTTTAAAGATCCTAAATCTTAGAAGATTTACAATAAATATTTCAAGAAAAAGGCTGTTATGCCTGAAAGATCAATTAAGATGGATGATGTTGAAGACGAAACTTTTCTGGATATATTGAAATTCTATCAATTGGAGAAACTGAACAAATTCTGTCTTGAAAAAAATCTCCCAAATAATAGTAAGAGAATTTTACTCAAATCTTCCGGCTGAAATTAAAGAAAAAGAAGAGGATCAACAACTGGTATTTCTGATAGGGAAACTGATTAGGGTAAATGCTGTTGTCATCAACATATTTTATGGATTTGATCCAGTTTCTGAGTTTGATATGAAAGATATTGATAATGTTTCCACGAGGGATGCAATTCATGAGATTACAGGTGTATCAGTGGGTGCCAAGACCCCTCAAAATGTATACAAAGATCAATTAAAAACTTTGTATAAATTGTTGCATGCCTACGTATCTCAAACACTCAACCCTACTGGACGTGAGTTTTCCATCCATCCCGAGAGAGTAAAATTTCTTTATTATATGGAGAAGAAAAAAAGGATGGATATAGGTTCCTACATGTTCAGTAGAATGATGCATCTCGTGGGAAAACCAACTGCAAGGACAGCTCTCCCTTTTGGAAGATTTGTATGCTCGATGGCTAGTAAACATTCTGTCCCAATCTTAGCAGGGGATGTTTATATTAAAAATAAAGGCCCCATGAGAAAACTAACCTTCACTCGAATGTTTAGAAAACGGGCAGCAGCTGCAAGCAAACCATCAACATCTAGAAAATCATCAACTTATGGAATCAAAAACACTAAGGACAGGGTTGATGATCTCTACAATTTTGTTGCTGCAAACTTTGAGAATGTCTTCAAAGAGATGAAGACTATATCCGACAACCAGAAATTGATTCTGGATAAGACTAACTAGATAGAGGTTGAATTTGCTGACCAAGAATAAGATTTTTCTTCCCTCGTAAAGAAGGTAAATGGGGCTAGCCCAAACTCTTATGTAAAAAATACACAATGTGCACATTGACACTTTAGTGCTAGCCATCACTTTGATACTTCTATTTATGTTTATGGATGTCATTTCTACATATACAGTGAGTCCATACTGACTATAATTTTTCTTTTTCTGTCCCTCAAGGTATAGGTGAAGGATATTTTGAGGAAGAAGAAGAAGAAAAAAAAAAGATGGAGATGGCTATGAAGATTCATCTTTTGAGTTTTGAAGCTTTTATTTTAATTTGGAAGTAATATTTGAATTATAATATGGTTCTGAATATTTGTTGGTCTTGGCGGTCAAACTAAATTTTGTGTTTGAAATATTGTAAGACTAAACTTTTCGCTTGTACTAAGTGCATAGTTCGTAATTTGTTTAGAAAATGTAATATGGTCTTGAATTTAGAGTAGGTCTGATATTTATTTGGATTATTGTATTATGAATTATGCAGGTTCTATGTTGAATTACTAACGTGGATTGGGCAAGATTACTGTAACGTGGATTATACAGTTTATTGGACTTGGAATAAAGTATACTTAATTTGATTATGATTTTTTGGTTGAAGCGTTTATTTGATTGGCAGTTGGCCTTCACAGATGATATTGATATTTTGGTGTATTTTGTTGATTTACAGATGCCCTTCACAGATTTCATGAGTCCTGGGTGTATTCCTAGGGTTTACAGATGGCGTCATTACGGATGCATTCGTGGGATCACTAAAACTTTATTTGATTGTAATGTGTTTTATTTTCTGTAAAAAAATTATTACATCGATGCCATCAGTATGAATTTGGTGTCGGTGCAATGCATAATGTAATCCTGTCTGTTCATCCCTTGTTATTGCTGAAGCAAAATTGTAATCCTGCATGTTCATCCCTTGTTATTGCTGAAGCAAAATTGTAATCCTGCATGTTTATCCTTTGTTATTGCCATCAGTATGAATTCGATGCCAGTGTAATACATAATATAATGTAAGAAATATTTTCTTGGATAGTAGGTTAATTATATTCAAACACTCGTAAGCAATTTTATGCAGCCATACAGTGGAAGCCTGATAAAATGATATTCAGATTTTCTTGAACATGATTTAATATTAAATGAATATACGTTGGTAAATGATATTAAAAATACTGTAAATATTTGGTAAAAAATATGAGATACTTGAACATTTCCAGTCCTAAATGTACCATACTTTGTTAAAAGCACAGAGAGTGTCTATCCTCCGTGTTAAAAGAACGGAGAATGACCATTCTTCGTTTTAAAAGAACGGAGAATGACCATTCTCTGTTTTAAAAGAACGGAGAATGGCCATTCTCCGTTTTAAAAGCAAGGAGAATGGTCATTCTCCATGTTAAAGGAACGAAGAATGGCCATTCTGCTTGAGAATAGCCATTTTTTGTGTTAAAAGCAAAGAGAATGGCCATTCTCCGTCCAAAAAATATTCTCTTTGAAAATATTATCATTAGAAAAGTAAAAAAATATTTCGTCCGACCAATACAGATTTTTTTATAAAAAAATATGTGAGCCGATGATCCACCCGACCTCAGAAGCAGGTTTCCTCAGTTCACCACCACCACCATGACATGTAGCTTTATTAACAAAATATTAAATTGTTAGATGAAAAATAAAATTTTTGACAATGGCATGGACAGTAAAATTAGAGCGACGTCGCAGGTACTTCTTCTTGTTCAAGGAGGTCTCGACGACGTCCGACGCGAACCAGACTGATTCTTCTCGGCACAGCTGGTACTCCTCGTTGTTCTAGGAGGGCTCGACGATGTTCGACGCGATTCGGACCGATTCTTATTTCCTTCTTCATCTCCGTTTCTCTTTCCACCACCACCCCACCACCACCACGGCCTAAAACCGAATTTTTTTTTACGGAATTTATACGTTGATGCACAAAATATTAAATTGGATGGACGAAAGAGAGAATAAATATGAGTTAATTTAGGGTGTTTGTTGAAAAAATTAAAATAAAGAATGACCTGCTAAAGCAAGTTACCAACAGGTCAAAAGTCTAAATCAGCATTAAATGATGTTTCTACTCTATTATTCAATCCGAACCACTGGATCAACATCCAACGGTCCAGATTTCGGATGTATCGATACATCCTTTTCCAGGGGATGTATTGTAGAACAACCCATATATATATATATATATATATATATATATATATATATATATATATATATATATATATATATATATATATATATATATATATATATATTGTTATATTAATTTGTATAATGATTAATATGGATAATAAATATGAAATATAGATAATAACAAATAATATATACAAACTAATATGTATAAATAAATATATAAAAATTAATTTGTACATTAACTAATAGATTTTGTTATTATCCATATTAATTACTATACAAATTAATATATAATAATAATAAATTAACATACATATATCTATATACATATATTATATATATATATATATATATATATATATATATATATATATATATATATATATATATATATATATATATATATATAAAATAATAATAATAATAATAATAATAATAATAACAAATTATTATAGATAATATAGATATAGATATCTATATACAAATTAATATCTATATGTATATTATCTATATATATTTTGTTATTATCCATAGTATAATATAGATAATATCAAATTACTTAATAGATTAAATTACATTAAAAGATAAACCAAATAAACAACAAAACAAACAAACCAAAAACCAATATGATACGTGAAAAAAGAAAAAAAAAACTGGCGCCAGCCACACTGGCACCCAATTTATTTTTTTAAGAAGGTTTTTTTCACATCTGGCACCAGTGACACTGGCGTCAAGAATTTTTTTTATTTTTTAATGTCTAGCGCCAGTGTTACTAGCGCCAAATCCTCTTTTTTTAAAATTTCACAAACATCTTTTACGCAAATTTGTTAAATTTTATCCTTCTAGATAAAATTTTCTGAATTATATATGTCACGTACCGACAAAATTTCGAACTTGGGCAACCCCTTTGTACTTGGGACAACCTATCATCCCATGACATCATAAAGAAGTGCCTCACAACAGTCCGGGTTCAGAGGCAATCAACATTAACTCTGTCTAGGACAATCCAACCTCCTATGCTGGTCTTGTCCACATAAAATTCGACGTGATCCAAGACCCTAGTGATTTATAGTGTATGGGACAAGGTCTCATAAGAAGGTTTGGAACGCCGACACAATATATAATTGTCTTTTTTGATCTAGTACTATTTTGGGAATGTAGATCATCCTAAACCGAGATGATGCTTTTATGAGTAATGTCTTGGCTTGAAAAAAAATTGTTGTGATTTGGATAGATCCAAATATGGATACTCTTATCCATATCCATGACTACCTCTATTTTCTTCCCAGAATAAGTCTCCTACAGATTTTCAGCTACAATTTTTCTCTTTCTCTTCCATTTTCATAACACGTTTATCAGCACCATTGTTTGAGGAACTTGAGATTATCAGCACCATTGCTCGAGTAACTTGAGAAACTGCAGGTCGGACGACAATACGAGAAAGGTTAGATGCGAACATGTAGAAAAGGTCAGATGCGAATATGCAAAAAAAAACTTTTTGCTATCGATTTTCTCTTCGTTGATCTTCCGAATGTCAGATCTAGTCTTACTTTTATTTATTATGTTCTTTACTAGCTGGGAAAGTAGTGTCAATAGCTGGTCATGCTCATATTATTGAAGGCTATGGTAGAGCACATTTAATTTTACCCGATGGAACCCACCTACTTATACAAATACCTTATACTCTCATAATTCAAAAAAATTTATTGAGTTTTAAGGACATAAGGGAAAACGGGTATCATTTTAAAATCATAAGCGAAAAAATAAAGAATCGTTTGTATAACTTCTAGCATAGGGAACAACCAGAAGTTCGTTCTAGAGACATTCTGTAGTTTATCATTAGGGATCTACTTTACTCACATTGGGGTTGTCAAGTCACATGCTACCATAAGCTAGAAGCTCAATCCTAAGGATCCATTGTGAGTCAAAAGCCGAATGATCCCATAACTTTAAAAAATTGTGGCGTGACCGAACAAGACACCCCGAGATAATAATGATGAGAATGATCATAACAAATTCTTATGGTCATCTTTTAGCAAATTATAGCATGCCAAATGATTAACTTTGTGTCATTATTCTCAAGGATTAGTTTATTTCTAAAATATTAATCATGTTGTTGGAGTGGGCGGGGTTCCCAACCTATATGGAGAATACCTCGGAGTTCGACGAGCGCCATCCGTGTGTCAAAAAAGTTTGGGGAGTGCATCGATCGTCTATTTTGGAACATATATGGTAAGCAAATATATGATTAGATTTTTATATTTACTTTAATCACATATTTATGATTGGATCTTTCATATAGTGGCTTTCCATATAATTGGACTTCCAATTATGGCAAGCTAATTAAGATTGGACTTCCATTAAATATATGATTGATGCATTTTGGAAGTTTCCATATATATTGGCCTTCTATGTATAGATTACCAAGGGCTTATAAAAGGTTGATGCATGCAAGTTGAAAAACATCTCAAAAGAAAAACAAGAGTGCTTTACAATATTTGAGAGTGGATTGAGGACTATTGTGAAGAAGAGATCGCAATCAAATCCTTCGAATAATTTATCTTCTTACTGCAAATTTGGAACAAAATTTCTTCTTTCAAGTGAGTTGTGGTGATTCGTGTTGGATCGAAAGGAGCTTGTAGAGGGTGTATTCTCTTTGTTCCATTAGTGGAGGTTCTTCAGGATTGGACTCCGATCGTTCGTGGTTTTTCCCACAAGGGATTTCCATGTCAAAAATCTTTGTCTGCGATTGTGTTTGGCATTTTTGGTTTGTGTGCTTTTGTTCGGTTCTCTCGCAAGACTTTCTGGTTTGGGGGAACGGTTTTCATGGTTCGTTCCCAACATAGTGGTATCAGAGCCAGGTTCAGAGAAGTATTAGGAGCTGACAGTCAAACCAGGAAGCAGAGATGGACGCGAAGCTGGTGCACATGGTAACCTGAATGGTACCAACTATCATTATTGACGGAGCAAGATGAAGGATTTATTGTTCGTCAAGAAGCTGCATCTTACAATATTTGCGTCTGAGAAGTCCAGTGACAAATCTGATAAGGACTGGAACTTCGAGCATATACAGGTGTGTGGGTACATGCGACAGTTCATTGACGAGAACGTGTACAACCATGTTGCCAATATTGAGAATACAAAGATACTGTGGGAAAAGCTAGAACCTTTGTACACAAAAAATTATGGGGGTAAACAAACTGTTCCTGATCCGGATGATGATGGGTTTGCGGTACAAAGATGGTGCGTCCATTACGGATCACTTGAGTGAGTTCCAGCACGTGGTAGACCAGCTATCCTCGATGGGAGACGACGAGGTTCACGGACTTTGGTTGCTATGTATATTGCCAAACTCGTGAGAGACCGTACGAGTATCTATGATCGCTTCGGCTCTGGAAGGCATAGTCAGTCTGGAGTTTGCCAAGAGTGGGGTGCTGAATGAAGAGATACGGAGACATTCTCAGGGTACTTTATTCGTATTCCACCACTCAGAGGCGCTAGTTTCAGAGAGCCACGGAAGAGCAAAAGCAGGGGTCCATATGGTGGCAGAGACAAGAGCAGGGGCAAGTCCAAGGATAGGTATGATGACTCAGAGTGTTATCATTGTAGCAAGAAGGGCCACATTAAGCGAAACTGTTTTGCTTAGAAGAGAGAAGAAGGGTGACAAGGGGAAGCAAAGTAAGAACATTACAGCGACGGCCTCGGCACATAGAGGCGATGTGATCATCGTAGGTGATGAGGTTGTCATGAACCTCGCCTGTGATGATAATTCTTGGCTGGTGGACACAGGTGCTTCAGCACACGTATCTCACAACAGGACACTATTTGCTACTTACACGATAGGCGACTGTGGAGTGTTGAAGATGGGCAATGGAGATGTGTCGAAGGCGGTTGCCATTGGAGATATGTATTTGAGGACGAAGATGGGTGCAGTTCTTATTCTCAAAGATGTCTGTCATGTCCCTGATATTCGTTTCAACCTGGTGTCGGTTGGAAGGTTAGATGAGGGTTTCTTCAATCTCTTGGGGAAAGGTCAGTAGAAGCTTTCCAGAGGTTCGATAGTATTTTCCATAGAAGCAAGAAGTCCAGACTCTACTATATGGAGGAGAGCACACATGGGGCACATGAGGTGAACGCAGTCAGAGATGCATCTACTGAGTTATGGCACAAGCGGCTCAGCCATATCAGCGAGAAGGGGATGAGCTATTTAGTGAACAGGAAGGTGATTCCAGGGCTAAAGTCTACAAAATTGGAGAGATGCATGTACTGTTTGGCAGAAAAGCAAAATAGGGTTTCTTTCCAAATTCACCCAAGTTTGAGGAAGCCGACATTGCTCGAGTTGATTCACTCGGATGTTTGCGGTCCTATGAAGGTAAAATCCATTGGTGGTGCTTCTTAAAGACCAAGGATCAGGTACTGCCCACATTCAAAGAGTTTTAGGCCTTTGTTGAAAGGGAGACGGGCAAGAAGATGCTATGTGTTCGGTCTGACAATGGCGGCGAGTACATTGGTCTCTTTGATGCTTATTTGTCACGTCCCAGAACCAGAATACAGGTAAGTCGGGACAGACAAGGCCAGCTACGTATACCGGAGTACTCCAGTACCCCGAGATACGGTCAAAACTTTCAAGACATGGGGGTTACTACTATAATCCAACAGTCAATCCTAGGTATCTCAATCACAGGCAAATATATAAAGTATAAGAAGTATGACCATCAGACATAAAATATTAAAGCGTCCCAAACTATATATATATAGATGATCATGAAGATAGTAATACAAAATAGAGAACTAGCAGGAGTAATAGTCATACATGATTAGCTTTAGCTGTAGTCTAGAATAACGCAAATCATGTTTAGGCAGGTAGGCTAAATGTCAAGATCCAAAACACGAGCTAAACACGTGCTCGGGGACTAAACGCCACAAAAGAATAATGTATATAACTAGTGGGAGAATGATATAGGAAACCCACTAAGGTACTCTGGTACTCCGAGTATTCACCGTCGAATAGATGGTACAAAAGATCCTTTGGGCTCCTCTATTAGATATGGCCAAACAAAACCAGTGGAGTCAGACCCCCAATAGCAAGTACTACAAAGGAAGCCAAACTATGAACTAAAACCAACAATAACTAACATAACAACGAATATAACATAAATAAATAAATGCAGATCGATACTCGTGTACTATCAACGTACTTATCTCGAAAATAGAAAGACAATAAGCAAAACAACGTAGAGCATAAAGTAAATAATATGGGACATAATGTAAACTGTGGACATGTGAATTAAATACAAGCATGTGAACATGTGAGATAAACTGAAGAATGTAAGAGAAATGGTACATGTGAGCATGTAAGATAACTGGAACATATGAGCATGTTAGATAACTGGGACATGAGAGTGTAGAAGCATGAAAAAGTGTAGGGTGACACAAGGCGCAGGTGGGTACTCTTGCTACCCACCAATCTTTACAAAGGCGCAGATGACGAACGGCGCAGGTTGGTGCACTCGCTACAAACCCAGCTTCACAGAAGCGCAAGCGGTCAAGCACGCCAACAGAAAAGACAAACTCACAAAAAATAGATGAAAAGTTCAAGAAAAGTTCCTTTTATTAAATTATGGCTACAAGAGTCTATTACAGATTCGTCATGATTACATAAAAGAAGACTTCCTAATTACAAGGATCTATTATAAAGTATTTGTGATTACATATGCTGAACTAAAGACTCCTACGGATCTACGTTGGGGTTCATCTTTACAGTATAATCGTCATGAGAGGAGAGACTGTGGATAGAAGATGTGAATACAGTCGCCATCAAAGTCTGTCACCATAGCACCCCCCTAGACGCACAACTCTTCCTGAAACAGCTATTGGCTCGAGCAAGAATTCAGTCCACAACATGACATGAGGCCCTTTTCAAAAGCGCATCAACTTTTGAGGCTCTTTCAGCCTAACGGAAGCGCGCAGCTGCTAATGAACAGGACAGAGCACAACCTGCGGCGCTTGCAACCAAACCAAACTCGGTTGTTAGGACCTCCAAGATGTCGCTCAGGTTCGAACTCCCCATGAGAAGCATTCCAGCACATTCCGAAGCTCATCAGCAGTTCTTCTACGAAGGCACAGCTCCTTTGAATGAAGGGATCCTCAACCAAAATCTGACTTAGGCAAGGCCAACGCCCGTTCAAAGCTAAGTCTGGATCCAGCATGGTGTTGAAGGACAACAAGAGGAAGACATGACTCTTCGGAAGAAACTCTTCCTTTATATAAGGCGGGAGTGGTCCAAGACATAGGCTACGGGGCCGTCGGTCAAAATTCCTACATTAATGGGATGAACTTAAGACTCAGCACGATGAACCTCATTAAATGGGTTAATTTGACTAAGTCTTAGACCATTAAAAGACCCCTTGAAATTCCTCAAGTAACGGTAGCAATTAAGAGGGAGTCGTTCCTTAAAGAGCTATCATTAATTGATCTTAAAGAAGACTTCAAAGCCAGCTTCTTCAAACCAGAAGCGCAGCTACAATCCTACGCGAGCAGGAGGCACATACTGGTAATGACTTCACATCATCCCAGCTTCAACGGCGCAGACCTCTGCTTCAACCCAAAAGCTCAACCCCTTTCATCAAAGACTTGGGAAACACTATTGCATCCAACACAAGTCCGTATGCCGCTCCAAAAGCACAATAATCTCGTTAGCCTGAAACACAGCCTACTCATCGCCCTAAAGCACAGTGACTTTATTACTCAAAACACAACCTACTCGTCGCTCAAATGCACAGAGGTTCAGTCATCTTCGAAACATTGTCCACTCATCGCCTGAAAGCACAGAGGCTCTGTTGTCTCCAGGAGAACAATCTACTCGTGGCACCAGAAGCGCAGCAGTACTAAGACCTTGCTAGAGGTGCAGGTTGTATGGTCCCACCCAATTAGTTTGTTTAAACTGCCATTCTCAAAGATAGGACAGAGGTTGATCATATTGATAAGTGCAAATATCTTACCAATTGGTTTAAAACTCAGATAAGGATGAAGTTTGCTCTTTTGATAAAGGTCGTATCAAGTCAGTTTGTTTAAACCGATCGCCTTCTGAAGATCAAACAGAATCCTACTCTGAGATGAAATCCAAGATATACTCAGCTTCATCTAAACAGAGGATTCCTAGCAATAGACACACGACACGTGTCTCCTCCTTCGGTTATTTTAATAACCATCCGAGATCTCGATAGAGGAGAAACTCGACGTCCGCCACGTGTCAGCTCAGTAGAAGCTCGTACCGTACAATGATAACAGATTCCTTCATATCTCAAATCCGAGTGCACATCGCATATGTGCCCCCTTTTTCCTATAAATTGAAGGAGTTTTCCCTTCAACAGAAAGAGGAGGAGGACACATACAGAGAGAAAAGAAACAGAAGGCAAAAGGCAGAGCTTCGAAGTCTTCAACTTCGTCATCCTCTTGATCGGTAATCCTAGAGTTCCATCAAAGGTACCAGAAAGCCAAAGCAAGTTGTCACTCCCATTTTCTATTATACGTATTTTCAGTATACGTATACGGACTCCCGACCCATATTTTGACTTGTCTAGCATAGCTTGGCTTGGTATGGTCTTGGTTTAGCTCGACTTGGTTTATTTTGGTTTGGTTTGGGTGAGTGGTTCATCATGATAAACCCCCCTTTTATAACCCAACTTCTCTTTCTCTCTCTTCATTATTTCTCATAACTTCTTCTTCTCTATTAAAACCTCTCCCCTCCAAAGGCAAGTGCTAGCTTGCTTCATGGAGGAACTCTATTTTTGTTGTTCCATTATCTTTCCTACATTATTCTAAGGCTATTTAGTACTTGGTATTTTTGGTTTTGGAGGATAAGTTTTTGTAGATCTAAGTTTATGCAAAACTTTATTTTCTTGGGTTTTGATCTCTCAAACTTCATTATTTTCAAGTTTGATTGTTCCATGTTGTAGAGAATTCAATTTTACTCTAGTTAGACCTTTGAAAACCCGGATTTCGATTTGTTTTGAGTGATTTATGATCTTGAGAAGTTCATGGGTTCAATGAACTTGTGCTCTCGGGTGGGGAAGAAGCACAGTGTTGGGTGCATAGATTTGTTATGTGCCCACTGCACGCTTCCTTGGGAGCATTGCCATATGTATGCGCACAAGTCTCCCTTACTCCCTCTAGTGGGCGCATAGCCCCAAGGCCCTCCCTGGCTTGGGCGCATAGTTTTGTATGCGCACAAGTGCACCATGTCTCCTTCCTTGGGCGTATAGACCCTGTCATGCATGCACTTGTCATAGACTGAGTCTCTTAACTTTCTCCAAGACACCCTGACTCCACCCTTTGGGTGCATACATGCAGGCGCATGCATGTGGGCGCATAGCTCCAAGCGCATGCCTTCCCAAAACCCTTGCCTCTCCATGATACCCCCTGTCTTAGGCGTATAGCCTTGGGCGCATGCCGCTCTCAGCACATCCATCTTGGGTGCATGCTCTTCATAACACCCCTTGGTCCTTAGTGTGAATTGTGACCTTGTTTGTACTCTTTACTTGATTAGTCCTATAATGTTATTTTCTATGTTGCACATGTACTCTGAGCTCTAAACACAATTTTGGTATGGTACGTACACTATCGAACAACTCCTTGGTAGTGACCCATTGTGGTGCACTTACATGAACACGACATGACAATGTGACTTTACATGATAACTCTTGATAGTGACCCGTCGTGGTGAACTCTTGACCAGTAACTTGACATGATAATTCTTGATGGTGGTCCGTTGTGACGCACTCTTGACTTGATAAGTAACATAACATGACATAAAATCTTGACAAGTAATATGTAACTCTCGTCTTGACACCGTAGATGATTTCTCTTGATTGTATCGGTACAAGCTACATGTCTTGTCTTGCATCATGTTTAGGACATGAATTCCTGATTTCCACGGTCAGGGATTTGTGCTGAATCTGACTAGGATAATGACTAGATTGATCAAGTAGTCCATGAAAAGATTTTCCAGCTACAGGCAGTCCCGTTATCTAGGCGCTCTAATTGGACTTGTAGTCTGCCGTCGAGTAGGTCACATTTCCAGTGCACTCTCATGTGTTGCACCCCTAAGTCACCTAATCCAACTCTCTCAACTTGTGATCGGATAACCTGGATTAAGACTACATGGCTTGTGGCTGTTGGAACATCTCGATGTATCTTGTTAGTAACTAAGCTTGTGATAACCCTAGTTAGTTAAAGTATCAAGCCGTACTCATTGCTTGGTCGTGATTGATAGATGGAGTCTAGTACGGTCTTGCCTAGACAAGACCAGTATATGGTTATTTCAGCACGTTACTGTTATACTTTAGTTGTTCGATAATTGGTTAGAGACTAAGTTCTGTTCAGGTGAAGGGTTACAACCTCGATCCTTATTTGGTTTACGGGTTGTAACCTGGTTACCGGAATAGTCCTTTAGTTATCTTATCGTTTATCGCCTTATTCCTCTAACTCATGTCTTTCGTTATCATTATGTCTTTATGTGCTAATATGCTGGTTTTAGTTCTTAAGTGAAGCCTCCCTTGTGGCACTTGCTCTTTTTGGGGTCTGACCTAGCTGGTTTTGTATGGCCAGATTTTGAAGTAGTACCCGAGGATCTTCCAGCCTTTCAGCCAGATGGTGAACACTAGGCACAACCCTGGCAATGAGTGGGTTTTATTTTGCTCTCCCACTCTATTATAAATTATTTTTTTGAGGCATTTAGTCGTCGAGCAAGTGTTAGCTCGTGTTAAATTTACATTCATGTCTGCCTAAGGGCTGTAACATGATTGACAAATTCTAGGGTTGATCATGTATAACTTAAACTCTTGCTAGTCTTCGCATTTTGTATGACTACTTTCATGATCATCTGAATATGTAATGTATGGGACGCCTTACCTTGTATGTCTGATGATCTACCATCTTGTTATATTTACTTGCTTGCTTGAGATTGAGACACTAGGCATGTACTTGACCATAAGAGACTGTTGGCTTGTAGTTAAACCCTCATGCATCTAGATAGCCGTGACCGTATTACGAGGTGGGATTCACTTCTATATACGTAGCTGGCTGTGTCTGTCCCCCGTTCTCCAGTATTTTGGTTCTGGGGCATGACACGGTTTACGTGGTGGCCCATGCAGGTCTTGTAAATCAAGATATGTAAGGGTTTTACTGAATAGATGTCTCAATCAGCACTCGCCCTTGATCTCTACTCGTGTCTTCTAATCTTTCTGAAATCTTGACCTGATCACATGCTTATATCCTTGATCTATCATGGTCCTTCCTTATTATTCCCCACGTCATTTTTTCAGCGACATTGTTCCTAGTCCTATCGATCAGCAAGACGGAGAACCTCCAGTGAACCGGCAGCAACCTGGAGACCAAGCCCAGCACTCTGGAGCGGCCTCCCGAGTCATGCATTTCGGGAATCCAGAGCCCCCAGTTCAGCCAGTCCAGACTACAGAGCCTGACAATGGAACCCTGGTGGGACTCATCAGGGAATTGCTTGCATCTCAAGATCGTCGGGGCGATGCCCTGCACCAGACAGTACAAGATGCCATGGGCAGAGTTGGTTACCAAGGGAACAACGCGGCCAACAGCTTCAAGCACCTGAACCCTCCTTTCTTTGACGGCAGTGAAGATGCTATCGCTGCTGATGCGTGGCTTCAGGACATATAAGTTATCCTGGAGGCAGCTAGGATTCCTGAGGAAGAGAAGGTGGCCGTTGTGTGCCTGCAGTTATTGGACTTAGCCCACAACTGGTGGGCGATGCTAGCAGTTGGATTACCGACGACTGTCTCATGGGCGGTATTCAGCAATAAGTTCCATACCAAGTACTTCGATGCAGTAGCTCGGTATGATCTATAGACGAGATTCACCAATCTTAAGCAGATGGGTAGGACGGTCGATGGATATGCGGTCGAGTTTTCTAGACTCAGTCGGTTTGCTCCTACTTGAAGAGAAGTCGAGTCCTTCGAAGCGGTTCGTAAAACCGAAGAAGACTCGACGTGTTTGGGTGTCCAAGGCGGTTGCGACAAATAGCACGACGGAGGGGACTGCGATCCAGAACCCTCTAAAAGCTGAAGCCCCGGAGAAGATTTCGGCTACTGCAGCCATGCCACCTTGTTCGACTCCTACTTTAGAAAAATACGATGAGGAAGATAGTGCCCCTATGGCGGGCCAAACGAGGGCATATTGTAGAAGGAAGCGTGCGACGGTTCAACCCCTCATATAGAAAGCGTTGTCGACGAGAAGATCTATCTTCGACAGAATTGCCTTCCTATCAGGCGAGCCTTTATTAGATTCTGAATACTATACACCCGTTGGAGGTAGTAGGAAGAAATCCATGGCAGTACATGCGTCGTACAACAAACGTACTACGCTAATGACCGACCGAAGGCATGTGTTGACAGTCACACGCGCAGCCGATGGGAAGTAATACAAAGCTGGTCCACATGCTTCGATGCCTCGACCGATTAAACCCCTCTGTCGCTTGAGCACTCATGTACGTGATGCAAGCCAGGGGGTACATCCCATGGAGAAGGACTCATGCAAGCAGCATTCCTGTAAGCATGATAGGAATCTGCCTCGCTAGACCCTCTCTGATCGTACCCACGCGTAGCTTCCCTGCGTGTACTATTGGGGTACAGAGGTGGAGGAATTGACGCTTTCACGCAAGCGTAAGGTAGAAGAGGAATCTGTGGCACAAAGCACGCCTAAATCAAGGCATCCTTGTACCCAGATTACCATCAACTGTTGTTGTCAATAGGCAGCCACCACGCCGCCGATGAGGCATTCCGTCTTCCAAAGACTGCAGCTGGCGTCAATCGAACGTCAGAGGTTTGACAGGGGGTCGACAAGCACAGACGAAGATGAACTCCAGGTCGCTACGAGAAACGCGGCACAGGGTTCTCAATCTCTCAAAAAGCCATCTAAGAATCCTTCCATCTCGGCCACCAAGCCCAAGAAGCGACCCGAGAATAGCAAGGCGAAGGTACCCAACACAGGTGTGTTCCAAGGCATGCGTTCCAAATCTCCGTTGGGTACCACGTCAGACGTCGGGGGTAGCCAACCCCCCACCATCCATGATAACGTCGTATTCCAGTCTGAGGAGGAACCATATGATACGGATGCCTCCACAGGCGCAGCTAGCCACCAGACTGGGGGTAGCAACCGCAATGAGTCTGAGGAAGACCGCAACCTTCCAATTCATCCTCAAGATGACGAGGTGCAGGCATCTGAGCCAGAGAGCAAAGGGTCTACTGTCCCTTCCACCCATCCACACATAAGGTTCGTATTTATGGCCGATGGCGACGAGGCGGACAATAGTGAAATGCCTGACCAGCTGAAATGTATCGAAGCTCTCGAGACGAGCCTAGATACGTTAAATGCTACAATAAAATCCTTGTCTTCTATTGTACTGGAGATCAAGGGGAGTTTGGTCCCCACTGGCTCCACACCTGCGCTTGACCCGACAGCTAACGACGGATCTAGTAAGCTGCCCATCATCAACCAAGCGGCACCATCGTCGTCTACTCCATCGACCACAGGACCTATAATATCAACCGAGATAACTGTATGCTCGCTATGATGCAAAAGAGAAGCAAGCAGCACTCCGGAAGATGGTGATTCGGCAGCCATATCCTGCCGAGTAGGACAACGTAGTCTACCCTCCCAAATACAATCTACAAACGCTTACGCCCTTCGATGGAAATGAGTCTTCCCGACGATACTTGACGTACTTCACCTCAGTAATAGGGCACCTACCAAAGAACGACGCCCTTATCACCAATATATTCGTAGGAGCACTGTAGGCCCTAGGGTAGCCTATGAGTAGTTCTGCAGTCTTTCGGACGACTGTATTTCATCGTTCGAGGACCTGAAGACTCTCTTCATCGACCGATTCTATGAATGAGGGATAGACATGACGATGTCAACTCTCATAGAGGTCGTCCAGAGAGAGAAAGAGTATGTCCGTGCATACATCGAACGCTTTCGCCAGGCAGCTTTGAGGCTACCACCTGGCATTCCCGAGCCTATGCTTATGGACTCATGTCGCAAGAACATGCTACCTGCAATCAAATTGTGGCACAATGCTCCTTGCATAGAGTGGACGCCTTTCATTACAGAGGCGGATGTGGCACAAAGGAAAGCCCAAGATGCACAGCTCCTGGGATTAAACTTTCCTTCTCTCGAGGACAATGGGAGACGCTCATCTAGCAACAACCCCAAGGACGGAAAAGGAAAACAAGCCATGACCGTCAACATCTACAAAGGTTCAGTAACCATGAACCCTAAGTCTGCAGAAGCGCAGAAGGCGAGGGAGACTTACTCCTTCAACGACGAGGATATGCTGGAACTCTTCGATATGCTGACAAAAAGTGGCAAGTTGTCTCTCCCAACGCCAAAGTGCCCCGACAAAGTGGAGAAGATGGACAACCCTAAATACTGCCATTATCATCAGTATATCCATCATTCGACATGAGATTGCTACGTATTGAAAAGACAGATTCAGCGCCTCATCGATGCCAAAGTCATATCACTTGACTATGAAGAAAAGACTGTCATGGCCAACCTGGTTACTCTCCAGTTTAGAAGTTTTCCAACCATGGAGGCACAGAACGGGGTCGTCCCCATCCGGAGGGCGACAATGGAAGTAGTCAATCTTCCACCAGCGCATGACAACGCTTAAGGGCTCATCCCGTTCTCCATACCATGAGGCGAGGTCATGTGGGTCCACCCCGACCTTACTCCCGACATGATGGCACCTACAACCCCTACTATCAAAAGGAAGAAGGTCAGGACATGTCGTATGGTCTCAACATTGACCGATGACACCCTGGTGACCACTCGCTCGACGCGGCTGCAAGAGGAGAACCAAACGCCAGAGGAGGCAGCACCTCCACCAACTACAACCCCTGCTCCTGATATATCAGAAGCATGATCGTCTTAGACTCTTACCGCAGATAGGCAAAAGCAAAAGGAGGTTCGCTTCGACAAACCTCTGAGAAAAGACTCAATAGTAGGACCTATCAAACCCTACAACTTTGACATACTGGCGCAGCTAGCCAATACCCCGGCTAGATTATTACTCTTCGAGATCCTCCGTCTCTCCAAAGAGACCCGAGATGCGCTCAGCGAAGCCTTGCGGAACACCGAGTCTTTTCTCACTCAGGTGCGACCACCCAAGGAAGACCCTGCGGCCTGCCCACAATGTCACGGTATGGTCGAAGTGATCCCCAGTATCACTTTCACCCAGCAAGACATGCTGCTGAAGAATAATCGACATAATAGGCCTCTGTACTATACAGGGTATGTCGGTGCCATTAAAGTCGATCGCATCCACATCACCCAGGCTCCTCTCTCAGTATCATCCCAAGGAGTTTGCTCCAAACTCTAGGGATTCCGATGCATCGGCTGACTACATCGAACACAACAATGAGCGACTTCATTCGGGAAGAGCAACACCCAGATTGGGTGGCAAATGTTGTCCCAGTCACTAAGAAGAACGGAAAGATACAGATATGCATAGATTTTAAGGATCTCAACTCAGCATGTCCTAAGGACGAGTTTTTCCTTCCGATCGCCGATGTGATGATTGACAACACCTGTGGCTTTGAGCGCATGTGTAAGCCCCTAATTTTTAAATATTATTTTTATAATTTTAAATAGTATTTATAGCTTTAAAATAAGTTTTTATATTATTTGAAATTTTCTAGAATTTTTTGATAATTTTTAAATAAATTTTATAGCTTAAAATATCAATTTGTAATTTGTTGAATTGTTTTAATATCGAATTGCAATTTGTTCAATTGTTTTAATATTGATTTGTAAATTTGTGATTTGTTTTAATTGCGGTTTGTAAATTATATTTGTAAACCGATAGGCGTGGGGTTTAACTACAAAACCCCAAACTATGGGGGCCTTGCTGCAAACCTACCATCACCCTCCCCTCCATGACTTTCTCTCTCCTCTCTCACCTACCCCCGACGATCGACGACCGGGCTGACCACCGCCCCGACAACTCGGCCGACCTAACCCCCTTTTTCGACCGCCATGCCCCCCTATAAATACCCCCCGAACCCAAACCCTAACCCTAATCTATTTTTCGACCACCCAGCCTAGCCCTAGCCGCCACCATCTATCCGTCTACTCCGACCAGCCATGCCGGATATTGCCTTTGCCCAGCCCGACGCCTCTAGTCCACTTCGACCGCCCTAACCACCGTCATCCTGTTCGCCTCGCCGAGACGAACCTAGCGCCACCCTTAGCCGCCGACCACGATGACTCCTCCGCCCTACAGCAACCCCATTCTTCGACCCGAAGTCGGACACGTACGTGTCACCTCACTTTTCCTTCTCCGATTCGACTCGTTTTCACCTATGTGACTCGCTGAGTCTCGACGAGTCTCGTGGTAAGGTTGGACACGGCTAGTTCGAGTCGTGCGTGTCGTGCACGACCTGGACACAAGACTCGACCGTTCTTCGTGTCCTTAACTGTCAGGACACGAAGAACAGGTTATTGGGTTATTGGGTTTAGTTTTGGGCTGTCGGGTTAAAATCCATTAACCTAAAACCTATAATAAAACTAACCCTAATCCTATCCCTAACAACCAACCCGGGCTGACCCCCTGGCCAGCCCAACCATGTTAAGCCCAGCCCCCTCTGGGCGAGTTCGAGCGCCCCTTTCCTTTCTTTTTGGTTTTGTTTTGTTTTTAGTTTATTTTATTATATATATATGTATATATGTATATATTTATATATATATATATATATATATATATATATATATATATATATATATATATATATATATATATATATATATATATATGTATATATATATTATTATATATATATATATAATTTTTGTATATGTATTTATGTATATATATACATATATATATGTATATATATATATATATATATATTATATATATATATAATATATATATATATATATATATATAATATCTATATATATATATATATATATATATATATATTGTTGTTGTATATTTATATATGTATTTCAAATTCTATTTTGTACAAAATATTGTTGTGTATAAATTCACAAGTTATTTTATTAGGTAATTTTATGATTTGTATATTTTACCACTTTAAAATGTATTATTTGTATTTAAATTTCTATATTTTATAAATTATGGCCAATTGATGTCCAAACCTAGCATGAATTTTTTGGGCCCAATTGTGTCTAATACATTCAGAGTCTGTACAAGTCATATTGGACTTGATTTATGACTTTGGGTCCGGTAACTTGACTTCGGTTCAATTTTGAATACGTGGACAAAATAGTAAATAATTGATTAATTATTTTCTAAAAATTATTACTTGCTGTTTTTGAATTTTTATATATATTTTAATTGCTGTAAAAATCTGGGAAAATAGTATTTAAATATAATGTTAATTTAGCTAATTTATTATAATTTTTCCAGCATTTAATAAGTAACTTTGGAATTTTATAAAAATAGGAAAACAGAACTCATTTTCAGGATACATATGTTTGCTGATTTTTAAGAAATATCTATGAGGGTTTATAAATTCCAGAAAAATTAGTATAAATTTCTATAATTAACAAGAATCATTTTGGTACTTTACTTTATGTAAAATTGAGCTTTTTGTCTATTTCAAAAATTGTTGGAACACAGTGTACAGTTTGATTTATTTATTGAATAGTTACGACTTGCAATAATTTGTGTTGTTTTGAGTTATTATAGTATTGGACCTCACCCCGCACTAGTGTAAAGATCCTAGAAAGTTAGTTTGGGTATTGTCCCATATTGGTCTCCTATGCTAAAGTCATCATTTGGCTAGGTGTCCAGTCAGAAAGTCGTATCACACAACTAGTGTCTTAGTGTTTAACTTAGTATAAAAACTAAGTTTATGTGTTATTTCTTTAGTGACGAGTCACCAGGCATCTATAGCATTTCTATTACTGCTTTGTTTTGCTAAAGGCAAGTTCTTCTACAAACTTTACATACTGTTACAATAATGAACTACGATCCCAACCATGTTAAATGCTGATCCTTGGGGTAGCAAGTTAAATCTTCACATGTTGTATTTATTTTCAGTCCCTACCATGCTTAGGACAGTCTTTATATATCTCTCACATGTTTAGAATCTGGGTTATAGAGAAACTGTTAGTAGAGTACGTGATCATGTCCCCTTCTCCGTATGTATTTACCGAGCAAAGTTTCATTTTATATGATTACTGCGCCGTAGGCCTTTATCTCAAAGCAGATTTGTGCGTATGTACATCTATCATCGTATCACTTGTACGGAAGTATATTTCATTATGTGCCCCTGCACATTGTACACCTATTGACGATCACGTACCTGCTACAGTTTTAAACATTACATATACATCTGTCTCTATGATATATGTGTCCTTGCCATGATAGATTATGATATGCCATGATTCTAGTTTAGTACATTCCTGTTCATTTCATATTTCATATATTTAGTTTGCTAGAATCAGTACTTGCTTCCGTCCTGACAGGATAACGTTGTAGGTATCCTTACTGAGGAGGAGTTGCTTTGTGATTCCTATTATGGAGTTGCTGCCGAGGACCAGGCTTTATCTTACGAGGATGTACCTGCGGAGAAACTCGTCTAGTTTGTGTAGTTACTCGGGGTTCCGAGAGTAGTCATATTGTTAGACTATGTATTTTGTGACTGGACCTGTATCCAGCTTTACATTATGGACTTGTACTTGGAACTTTCTTATATACAAGATGACTTTTGTGTTTAGAACTTTTCTGACTCCTCATTACATATAGAACTGTTAGCACATTTTAGTCTTATCTTGTTATCTTTAGAACAGCTTACTACGCTTTATCTCAAGCGTAGGCTGGACATGACTCGGCCCGGCCCAATAATTTGGGTAGCGGATCGTAACATATTTTTAGTGGTGGCCCATGCAGGTCGTGACTAAATTGTTTGGTTACGTTACTGTACCAAGCATGCCTACAATTAGGAACTTAAGATAATTAGACAACATTAGGAATGACGCTTAGAACACCTAGAGGAATACTATGACTACAACTTAGGAAACGTATCACATCATATGCTCGCAATTAGAATTAGATTTTCTTGTTTATGATTGTTTACTTTAAAGAGTCCTTATAAGTCCTTTTTATTTATTTAGATGGTGCTCACCCGATCATCCCAGTATGCTACACCTGAGAATGGCACACTCCCTATCCAGTCGGTTGACCAGTTGACCGATACACCTCCACCTCCACCTACCATACTCCCCCACTCCACAAATACACCAACCCAGATGCCTCCACCACCTTCTATATCACAGTCCCATCAGGACCCGATACTTCCACCACCACCTATTACTTTACCTGCCCAGGCTTCCGTCACACTCAACGGGAACCAACTGCTCACTCTGATCCAGGGGTTCCTAACAATCCATCAGGAGCAGACCACCTTACTCTGCCAGAGCATGGAGCGTTCTGAGGAATGTACCGTGGTCCCACCACATGTAGAGCTACGACAGAGAGCGGGGACAATCAAGGACTTCATGGGTCTGAACCCCAAGGAGTTCTTAGGGACTGAGGGCATTGTAGTAGCAGATGACTGGCTAGACTCAGTAGAGAGGAAGCTCCTTGGAGCTAGGTTGCCGAGTGACCTCCAGGTCGAGGCAGCAGGATTCCTGCTGATAGACTTGGCAGGAGTTTTGTTTCGGAATGAGCCGCTATTCGCGAGAGGGAAGGCCACTTGGGATCAGTTCAAGACCCAGTTCAAGAAGAAATTCTTCTCGACCACCGCTAGGGTAGCCATGGGGCTACGATTCCAGAACATCCAGTAGGGGAACCGTTCTGTTGACGAGTATACAGCAGAGTTTAGTCGCCTGAGTCATTTTGCTTCTAGTCTAGTTGCAGACCCAGAGGAGATGATACGTAGGTTTTGCCATGGGCTAGTTCCAGACATTGGCATTCTTATAGTGGCGAACGGTACGACTGACTACTACCAGAGCCTAGAGTTGGCCCGGAGCAAAGAGGAGCGTCTCCAGTCTTACAAGAGGCCGACTTCTGTACACCTCGAGGGACCCTCCAAGCGTCAGGCTTTTCAGTCGGGAGCACCGACGCCGCACCAGCAGACTTATCGTCCCCCTACACCACATCACCCAACCCCACCAGTTAGAGCCCCGGGACCTCAACCGCAGAAGGGAGCTCTGTGAATATTTTGTCGAAGACCAGGGCATGATTACTCCGTCTGTAGAAAGAGGTTGAAGCAGTGCTTAGCTTGCATGTCTGCCACCCACCAGCTTCGGGAGTGCCCAGTAGCCAGGGTACCAGGTGCCGGACCACCGTCTAGAGGACCGTCGCTTCCGACTCAGCAGCAGAGGTTTGGGCAACATCTGCAGCAGCAGAAGGGACCCCAGGGGCAGGCGTATAGCCTAGATCTTGAGCCGGAGTCGAAGCAGGTTTCGGAGCCAGATTATTTGGCTGACATCATCACAGGTCATGTTTATTTGTATACTTTTCTAGCTCTATGCTTGTTTGATTCTGGTACATCACATAGCTTTCTGTCATTAGAGTTTATGCATAAACACCACTTAGTAGCTAAACCTACCGAAGAGATGAGTAGAGTAATGACGGGAGACGGACCAGTGCCCATTAGAGCTATCTATAGATGCTCTATTACTATAGCCGGAAAAGAGTTTAGGGGACGATTCTTTGTGATGCCACTCCCCGGGTACGAGATCATATTGGGGATGGACTGGCTTAGCTATGCCCATGCAGCTATAGACTGTCATGAGGGTAGTATTCTGTTCAGTCCCCCAGGTACGGCACCATTCAGTGTCAGGAGGACAGGGCCGGAGATCAGCCTAGAGCCGAACTGTTGTGCGACCGTTGGGGAGTTAGCACCGCCACACCCTATCATTAGGAAGTTTATGAATGTATTCCCAGAGGATCTTCCAGGACTTCTGCCTGACAGAGATGTGGAGTTCACTATAGATTTAGTACCGGGTTCATCACCAGTATCGGGCTTGCTATAGATTGAACCCCAAGGAGGCCGTAGAGATGAAGGAGCAGATTGATGACCTGTTGAAAAAGGGTTTCTTTCGATCTAGTGCTTCTCCATGGAGAGCGCCAGTACTCTTTGTGCCTAAGAAGGAGGTACAGTCCGGTTGTGTATTGACTACCGGGCATTGAATACCACCACCATTAAGAACAAATATCCTCTGCCCAGGATAGATGATTTGTTCGACCAGTTAAGTGGGGCGAAGGTATTTTTCAGGATAGATTTGAGATCCGGGTACCACTAGGTGAAAGTCAAGGCTGCAGACATCCAGAAGACGACGTTCAATACGAAGTATCGGCAGTACGAGTTTCTGGTGATGCCATTTGGTCTCACAAATGTGCCAGCTGTCTTTATGAACTTGATGAATAAGATATTTCACCAGTATCTGGATAAGTTCATCGTAGTATTTATCAACGACATCCTGATATACTCGAAGACGCCGGAGGAGCACGCAAAGCACTTGCAGACAGTTTTAGGAATTCTGAGGCAGGAGAGGTTGTATGCCAAATTATCGAAGTGCAAGTTCTTTTTGGACCGAGTGGAGTTTCTCGCTCATGTAGTTACTGGAGAGGGGATCTCGGTGGATCCCAGGAAGATTGCTGTCGTTGAGACATGGAAGGCTCCGACGTCAGTTTCAGAGATCATGAGCTTTCTGGGTTTAGCCGGCTATTATAGGAAGTTCGTCCAGGACTTTGCTAGGATAGCTGAACCCATGACAAAACTGCCGCAGAAGGACACAGAGTACATCTGGTCAGATGACTGCCATGCAGCATTTGAGGAGCTGAAGAGAAGGCTGACGACCGCTCCAGTTCTGACATTAACTTCAGGGTCTGGAGGTTTCACCATATACAGCGATGCTTCGGAAAAGGGGCTAGGATGTGTCCTACAACAGCATAAGAAAGTGATTGCTTATGAATCTAGGCAATTACGGACTCATAAGCAGAACTATCCTACCCACGACCTAGAGTTAGCTGCGGTGATCTTTGCACTCAAGTTATGGAAACACTACTTATACGGAGAGCGTGTGAAAATCTTTACTGACCACAAGAGCTTGAAGTATGTGTTCACGCAGAAAGAGCTGAACATGAGGCAAAGACGATGGTTGGAGTTAATGAAGGACTTCGACATTGATTTACAGTATCATCCCGGGAAGGCAAACGTGGTGGCGGATGCGCTGAGCAGGCATCCGATGGCATGGTATCTGATGATAGATCGGCATTTGTGGGAAGATCTGGAGAAGCTCGATATCGAGATGGTTCGGCCAGGATCAGTGATACAGATGATGGCGCTTGACATTCAGTCAGATTTGATAGAGCAGATCAAGGAGGCACAGTCTATAGATGAGAGCCTTCGCAGACTTCGAGCCTAGGCTTTAGCTGGATTGCTGGATGACTTCACCGTAGCAGATGATGGATCCTTGAGGCATGGCAGCCGGTTGTGCGTGGCAAAGGGAGAGCTGGTAGAGGCAATCTTGCAGGAGGCGTATAGATCACGATATTCTATTCACCCTGGTGCCAACAAGATGTACCGTGACTTGCGGGAACATCTTTGGTGGCACGGGATAAAGAGGGATGTATCATATTTTATTTCGAGATGCCTAGTTTGCCAGCAGGTCAAGACGGAGCGTCAGAGGCCAGCTGGTCTATTGCAGCCGTTATCTATTCTCGAGTGGAAGTGGAAACATATTACGATGGACTTCGTCTCAGGGCTTCCTCGTTCCCAAGGAGGGAAGGATGCCATTTGGGTCATCGTGGACAGGCTGACGAAGTGTGCACACTTTATACCCTTCAAGGTGGGGCTCTCCACCAAGAAGTTAGCGGAGCTATACATGCAGCAGATAGTTCGCTTGCACGGAGTACCAGTGAGCATCGTGTCGGACCGAGACAGCAGATTCATATCCCACTACTGGAGGAGCTTGCAGGAAGAGTTGGGCAGTCGGCTCAAGTTCAGTACAGCATACCACCCACAGACAGATGGACAGTCCGAGAGGACGATACAGACGCTAGAGGACATGCTGAGGACCTGTGTGCTGGACTTTGGCGGATCATGGGAGAGCCATCTGCACTTGGTAGAGTTTTCATACAACAACAGCTACCAAGCCAGCATCGGTATATCTCCTTTCGAGGCACTATATGGACGACGATGCCGTACACCGCTTTTTTGGAATGATGTTGGGGACAGAGTTATGCTTGGGCCAGAGATGATCACGGATGCAGCAGAGAAGGTCGGGATAATCAGAGACAGGCTCAGAGTTGCTCAGGACAGGCAGAAACACTGGACCGATGCTAGTCGCAGACCGATGGAGTTCGCTGACGGAGATATGGTGCTGGTGAAGATATCACCTACTAGAGGGACGATCCGGTTTGGACGAGGAGGCAAGTTGAGCCCCAGATACATCGGGCCGTTCGAGATACTTGGCAGGATCGGAGAGGTAGCTTACAGGGTTGCACTTCCACCCAATCTAGCAGGAGTTCACGATGTCTTTCATGTGTCTCAGCTGAGGAGATATGTTCCGGACCCCAGCCATGTGCTAGATCATTCAGAGTTGGAGATCGGACCGAGCCTTGTAGTTACTGAGCAGCCAGGGGAGATATTGGACAGGAGGGAGAAGATGCTGAGGAACAAAGTTATACCCTTGGTACGAGTAGCTTGGAGCCGTCACGCTCCGGGTGAATCTACTTGGGAGAGGGAGTCGGACATGAGGGAGAGATATCCTTACTTGTTCGACCCAACAGCTGCGAGGGAACCACCCGTTCCCGCTTGATACCTTAGAGGTTAGTCTTAAAAATAGCCTTAGTCATTCTTTGCATTGCTTGTTATATTAGAATGATTGTAGAGTCTTCTATCCTTGTGAATTTCGAGGACAAAATTTTTCAAGGAGGGAAGATTTGTAAGCCCCTAATTTTTAAATATTATTTTATAATTTTAAATAGTGTTTATAGCTTTAAAATAAGTTATTATAATTATTTGAAATTTTCTAGAATTTTTTGATAATTTTAAATAAATTTTATAGCTTAAAATATCAATTTGCAATTTGTTGAATTATTTTAATATCGAATTACAATTTGTTCA